>CM064877.1:45688911-46000222 GCA_003313485.2 Penstemon barbatus
TTTAGACTTAGGTTTTTAACCCAAAAGTCTTTTGATACATCGAGGAGTTTTTATTGAGCGGATCAATGTTTACTCGACACGTTTTAATTTAGACTTAGGTTTTTAACCCAAAAGTCTTTTGATATATCGAGGAGTTTTTATTGAGCGGATCAATGTATACTCGACTCGCTTTGATAGTCGGAATGAGGAGTGTGTATTGAGCGGATCAATGTATACTCGACTCATTATAATTTAAACTTAGGTTTACTACCAAAAAGTCTTTAGGTCGATGAGACTGAGCGAGGAGTTTTTATTGAGCGGATCAATGTATACTCGACTCGTTTCGTTCTAATTTCCATCAATATGATAGTGTAATTCCAAGGAGTGTTAACCGAAATAATCGATGTATGAAAATGCTAAAAATCTTTAATAAATGAACTGTAGGCTGAGGCCTTTGTTACAAGGATTAAAACATGATAAAGTAAAATAAAACAATGCAGTATAATCTGCTAAAATTTATTTACCATAGTATTTCCTAAGGTTGACCGCATTCAAGTTCTTGTAAGGCTGTTCCATCCAAGTGTGCGATTTTGTATGAACCTTTCTTCCCTACACCAATGACGATGTAAGGTCCATCCCAATTTTGTTGTAACTTTCCCACATGCTTGGATACTTCTACTTTTTTTAAGACCAAGTCCCCTTCTTTGAAGGTTCGGACGCGTACTTTTTGATTGTATGCTTTCTCCATATTTGTTTTAGTGGCTTGTAGGCGTACAGCAGCTTTATCTCTTAAAGCTTCTGTTAAATCAATGTCATTTTCTCTCAACTTTTCATTTTCTTGATCATCGAACATCTCTATTCTTGGCGTTGGGATTAAGGTTTCAACAGGATAACCGCTTCCGACCCATATACCAAGCTAAATGGGGTTTCCCGGTTGAGCTCCTTACTGTGGTCCGATTAGCCCATAGTACACCCTGGGAGTTCATCAAGCCATTTTCCTTTGGCAGCTCCTAATCTTTTTTCCAAAGATTTTATTATCTCTCGATTTGCTACTTCAGTTTGTCCATTTGCTCGAGGATGTCCTACCGAGGTAAAATTCTGTTGAATTCCAAGTTTTTGCACCATTCTATTATTTGTTTACCCGCGAATTGAGTTCCATTATCGGAGATAAGGATCCTTGGGATGCCGAATCGACAAACTATGAATTTCCATAGGAATTTGATAACTTGGAATTGAGTTATTCGTGTGAGGGCGACGCATTCTATCCATTTGCTGAAGTATTCTACAGCGACCAGGACATAGGATTCTTAGATCTAGCTGCTGGGAATGGTCCACAATGTCCATTCCCCATTGGTCGAATGGCCAACATACTGGAATTGGGTGCATGTTTTCTGCAGGTCGATGACATATGTTAGCATGGATCTGGCAGTAATGACATTCTTGGACATATTGAGCGGCACTTTATTGATGGTAGGCCAATAGTAACCTGTCCTGAGACATTTTAAGGCAATGCCCTTGATCCGCTGTGATTTCCTGCATCCCCTTCATGAATTTCTCGAAGTATATCGATGGTTTGTGATTCAGGGACGTATTTTAGAAGAATTCCTGATACCGATCTTCAGTGGTTCCATTATATCGTGGTAATCTACCTGGGACCTGTCCGTGGATTGTGCCTCTTTTATTTCCCTGCAGAAAGGAGAACAAGCCGCAAGGCTTTCCTGGAGTTCTGCAGTCCGGGCCCATGGGTTTTGAACAGATCGTAGGCGTTGTTCGAGTTCGCTCCTGTACCATCCTTTCAATTTCTCTTTCTGAGAATTGAGTCGCTCGCGGTCGATTTGGGATTGCATCATCTATGTCATCCTCGATAGGGATGATTGTTCGTTCCTTCGATCCGCTGCGACCCGCTTGTGGTATTCTTCGACCAGGTCTTCTTCGGGGATGGTTATCGGAGGGTTTAGAATTGACCTGCTGTGGGCTGTGTAGCGAGCGTCGCTCACTTGCTGGGCTGTCACTTGTTGAGAGGTTCGTTCGTTTGGCCTTGGCACTCCTGGAGCAGGGGTTGTCTTGGCAGCCGTAACGTTTCGAGGAATTTGATCTAGTACTAGTAATTCTTCTGGAGAGAGTGATTTGAAAAGCATTGCTATTTGTCGCAATTTCTCCTGAGCGCCAGGGAGAGGGACGGGGACTTCGGGGCCTTCTGGTTCTTCCCGTATGGCACCGGGAAGGCCTCCTTGGGGTCCCTGCTGTCGGGGGTGTGTATCTTGGACATTCTCGTCGGTATTGGGAACATTATTATCGTTGTTGTCCTGTATGTCTTCCGATGTGTTATGGCCGGTGGTTGTATTGCTTCTCGCTCCAACACGAGCGCTTTTCCTTGGCGAGCCATGTGTCAATCGAATAATTAACCTAGCCCCTCGGTGGGCGCCAACTGATTTAACCGGATTTCGCCGAGTTAATTGAATATCAGTGAATTTGTGATATCGGGGGTTTTACGATATTTATGTATATATTTAGTAGGGCTCTGTTACTTTATTCCGGATGGATCGGTTACAAAGAAAAGCAATATTCAAGAACAAGAAGTAAAACCACGAACCAAGCTAATAACACATCAATATGGAGATCAAAAGCTATGAATAATATTGAATTCTTATCCAGTTATGCTGCAATAAGCAGTGTATAATCATGTATTCTTGAAGTTGAGGGATTTCGTTTTGTTTAATACAATGATTAACTAGGTATTTATACAATGTTAAACCTAGCGTTACAAGTGAATGGGGGCTATTTCGCACCCTATATTACTCGAATCGAATGAAGAAGTTAAGATCGATCCGACCAATCCAAACAGATCGGGATCCCTCGCAGACCCGGCAAGCGCAGCTCTCTTCGACCAGAAGATGATACTCCGGACCCATGAAGGATAATTGGGCCGAGTCCTATTAGGACTATGTTTCCTTGTAACGCTAGGTTAACATTGTATAAATACCTAGTTAATCATTGTATTAGACAACTACGAAATCCTTTACTTCAAGGATACACAAATATTCTCTGCCTAAGGCATTACAACTGAATAAGAATCAATATTATTCATAGTATTTTGATCTCCATATTATGTGTTATTAGCTTTCTTTGTGGTTTTGCTTCTTGTTCTTAATCATTGCTTTTCTTTGTGTTGATCCATCCGGAATAAAGTAACAGAGCCCTACTAAATATATACACAATATCGTAAACCCCACCGATATTACAAATTCACTGATATACAATTAACCCGACGAAATCCGGTTAAATCAGTTGGCGCCCACCGTGGGGCTAGGTTAATTATTCGAATCGACACATGGCTCGCCCAAGGAAAAGCGCTCGCGTTGGAGCGAGAAGCAATACGACCACAGGCACAACACATCTGAAGATCCACAAGACAACAACGATAACAACAATCCAAACACCAATGAAAACCTCCCAGATACCCGTTCCCGTCAGCAGGAACACCAAGGAGGTCTTACCGGTACAATACCAGAAGAACCGGAGCTCCCGAAATACCCGCTCCTCTCCCTGGCGCTCAGGAAAAACTGAAACAAATAGCGATGCTCTTCAAGTCACTCTCTCCAGAAGAATTGCTAGTTTTAGACCAAATTCCTCGAAACGTTACGGCTCCCGGGCAACTCCGCGCAGGAGTGCCAAGGCCGAACGAACGGACCTCTCAACAAGCTGACAGCCCAGCAAGTGAGCGACGCTCGCTACAAGCCCACAGCAGGTCAATTCTAAACCCTCCGACAACCGTCCCCAAAGAAGAACTGGTCGAAGAGTACCACAAGCAGTTCGCAGCGGATCGAAGGAACGAACGATCATCCCAATCGAAGATGATATAGATGATACAATCCCCTATCGACCGAGAGCGACTCGATTCTCAGAACGAGAAATTGAAAGGATGGTACAGGAGCGACTTGAACAACGATTACGATCTGTGCAGAACCCGTGGGCCCGGACTGCAGAACTCCAGGAAAGCCTTGCGGCTTGCTCTCCTTTCTGCAGGGAAATAAAAGAAGCACAGTCCGCAGGACAGGTCCCGGGAAGACTACCCCGATATGATGGAACCACCGACCCGGACGATTATATCTTTAGCTTTACGAACATAATGAATTTGTATGCCCACTCCGCCGAATTCACCGCCAAGCTAATGGTAACAACATTCGAAGGACTCGCGCTGGATTGGTTTGCCAAACAGCCGGCCAACTCTATATTCAGTTTCCGAGAATTATGCAATAAACTAATACAGCAATTTGCCAGTCAGAGAGGCAAAAACTTCCGATGAGCTACCTAGGAACCATACACCAACAAGAGGGAGAATCCCTAAGAAATTGGTTGGCAAGGTTCAACGTAGAATTACTCAAAATCGACTCACCGAATATCGATTACATAATTTCTATCCTCTTCGACCTCACTAAAAATAGGCAGTTTGGAAACGCCCTCAGTCGAAAACAACCGAGAACGTTTGCCGACATTATGAGCTTGGCTTCTAAGTATATGACCCAAGAAGAGATGAATTCCTTTAAGGATAAAAACAAAAACAAAGCCACCACCTCAGGCTCCAAACGGCACGATAGGTTTCCTACCCAAAAAGCTTCATTACGAGCGATCTTCCAGGAGAGGTAATGTTTTCCACCGACTGGAATACAACAAAGCCGACAAGACAGACAACCTAATTTCTACCAAAGACCAAGAAACCATGATCAACCAATAGAAGCAGGGTGAATCAAGTAGAACACCCAAGGTTAAATGTTCCAATGGAAGAAATATTGGAAGTCCTAGAAAGAAATAACTGGATTCCCGAAGCGAGGAAAATCGCGCAGCCAGACCAGGCTCTCGAAACTACGATCAATACTGTAAATACCATAGGGCACATGGACATCGAACGGAGAATTGTTTTCACCTTAAGAGAGAAGTTGAGAAACTTATCGAGCAAGGAAAACTTGACGAATACATAGAGCGAGATAATCGTAAAAGGGAAAGAAGTAGAAGCCCTCGGAATGTTGATCGAAGGAGAAATTCTCGTCAAAGGTCACCTGAACGCCGACCTATTCAGGAGTCGAATCACGACCAGATCAATGGAACTATCCATACGATCTCCGGGGGTCCCGCGGGTGGAGATAGTCGTAACGCCCGGCGAAGAACTGCCAGGTCCATATTGGAAACTCAAAATACCCAAAAGAAATTTGGACCCTGGAAAGCAGGCCATCAAACGATCAGCAGATCAGTTTTAATGAAGGCGAAGCACCTAAAAATATTGTCTGGGACGCAAGAGAGGATAACCCCGACTTCCCTATGGTAATATCGCTAGAAATAGCAAATTACAATGTCAAGAGAATCTTAATCGATAATGGGAGCTCAGCCAATATTATCTCCCGAGAAGTTTTAGCCCAAATGGACTTGGGGCAGATAAACTTGCAGAAAGTAGCTACGCCATTAATAGGATTCGGGGGTCCGAAATCATCCCCAGCGGAACGATAACCTTAAGCGTATCGCTCGGAAAAATACCCCACCGACAGTGAAGCTAGTAAAATTTTAGTAGTAGAAACCCCTTTCGCTTATAATGCAATATTGGGACGACCTGCTCTCAATCTATTCCGAGCTGTTGTCTCTACTTATCATCAGAAGATAAAGTTTCCAACCGATACAGGCATCGGAGAAATAACAAACGACCATTGCATGGCTTGGGACTGCTATAGTACTTCGTTAACTATGAAAGAACATCCTAAGTCCTTACTCCGAGCAAGAGAAAGATCGAAGGCGATCTCATTAGAAATGAGGTTGAAATTCCTAGTACTGATCGACTAGATAAAAAGGGGAAAGAACCGCTAGACTTATCTTTGAAACCCCCTGAACATAAAGATATAATTCTAGTAGAAGGCGACTCATCCAAAAAGACGAGAATTGGTACAGAGTTGAGCGAAGAAGGAGAAATAATGCTGATCGACTTCCTCAGAAACAATGCCGATGTCTTCGCTTGGAGCGCAAATGACATTGAAGGAATTGATCCTCGAATAATAAAGCATTCCCTAAAAATAGATCCTTTGGCGAAACCCGCCAGACAGAAGAAGAGAAATCATGGACCGGTGAAAGATAAAATTATCAAAGCCGAGGTAGAAAGGTTGCTCGAGGCAAAACAAATCCGAGAAATTCATTTCTCGGAATGGCTATGCAATGTCGTACTAGTCGCTAAAGGAGATAAAAAAGATAATAAATGGAGGATGTGTAATGATTTCACCGACCTTAACAAGTTGTGTCCACGCGACCCATATCCCCTCCCAAGGATTGACTTATTGGTCGACTCGACCGCTGGCTTCGCGTTATTCAGTATGATGGACGCCTTCCAAGGGTTTTACCAAATATACATGGATGAGCAGGACCAAGAAAAGACCGCGTTCGTAACCGAGCAGGGAGTTTATTGCTTCATAGTGATGCCATTCGGCTTAAGAAATGCCGGAGCTACTTACCAAAGGTTAGTAAACCTAATGTTCAAAGAATTAATCGGAGAACTGATGGAAGTCTACGTGGACGACATGCTGGTCAAAAGTATGAACGAAGCAGACCATGTAAAGCATCTCGGTCGATGCTTTCAGATCTTAAGAAAATATCGTATGAAGTTAAACCCCGCAAAATGCACCTTTGGTGTCAAATCAGGAAAATTCTTGGGATATCTAGTTCACCAACGCGGAATAGAAGCCAACCCAGAAAAAATCCGAGCCATAACTGAAATGAAACCTCCTAAAACAATCTCTCAAGTACAAAGCCTAGTTGGAAAGATCGTAGCATTAAACAGGTTTATATCGAAATCTGCGGACAAAAGCCTCCCTTTTTTCCAAACTCTCCAAAAGGCAAAGAACTTTGTTTGGACCGAAGAATGCGATCAGGCCTTCGAGCAGCTCAAAGAATATTTGACGACACCCCCGATATTGGCAAAACCAACAGAAGGAGAACCATTGTTTATGTACATCTCCATTTCCGACGTAGCAATTAGTTCAGTACTAATTAAAGTCGAGGGCTCAGAGCATAAGCCTGTATATTATCTCAGCAAGTTATTACAAGGGGCGGAGAAGAATTACTTAGAAATAGAAAAATTCACACTGGCCTTAGTGGTGGCCGCACGAAAACTCCGACCTTACTTCTTAACTTACAAAATCATCGTTCTGACGAATCAGCCATTAAGGCAAGTTCTAGCAAAACCGGAAGCCTCCGGTCGACTAATCAAATGGGCCATCGAACTCAGTCAGTTCGAGGTAGACTACAAACCAAGGATTGCCATCAAGGCCCAGGTGTTGGCCGATTTTATATTAGAAACACCGACACTGGCTACTGAATCATCGAGCTGCCTCAGCAGCGATGTCTTGATCATTGAAGATCAAACTTGGCTAATGCATGTCGATGGTGCTTCATGCCGAGAAGGAGGAGGCGCCGGAATCAACTTCACCGGACCAAATAAGGAAGATTTAAATTACGCAATAACACTGGACTTCGTTGTAACAAACAATGAAGCTGAATATGAAGCATTAATAGCAGGAATGGAAATGGCGATCAAAGCCAATATAAAAAGTCTTAAAGTACTAACTGATTCAGAATTAGTGCAAAGACAGATAGAAGGCCTATACGAGGCTAAGGAATTCAACATGGTCAAATACCTCGCCAAAGTGAAGGCTCTGGCCGAGAAATTTGAAAGTTTTAGTATCCAGAACATCCCACGTTCGGAAAATAAATGGGCCGATCAGTTATCAAAATTCACAGGATCCCATGACGGAAAGACCGAACGGGTGATCAACTGGTTGATCTCTAATACACCAGCAATTGACATCGATGAAACACCAGCGGTGGATATAATGGAAATCGAAGAAGCCGAAGGGAACTGGATGACCCCTATGATAGACTATCTTCGAGAAGGAAAATTACCACCTGACCAAAATGAAGCTCGGAAAATAAAATATCGAGCTCCGAAATATACACTCATAGAAGGAAAACTCTACCGACGATCAGTATCAGGGATTCTTCTGAAATGCGTACCTGAATCACAAACCCTCGATATACTACGAGAAATACATGATGGGGATGCAGGAAATCACAGCGGATCAAGAGCATTGGCTTTAAAATGTCTCAGGACGGGTTACTATTGGCCGACCATCAATAAAGATGCCGCTCAATATGTCCAAGAATGTCATCACTGCCAGATCCATGCTAACATATGCCATCGACCAGCAGAAAACATGCACCCTATTCCAGTTTGTTGGCCATTCGATCAATGGGGAATGGATATCGTGGGACCTTTCCCAGTGGCCAGATCAAAGAAATCTTATGTCCTGGTCGCCGTAGAGTACTTCAGCAAATGGATAGAATGCATCGCCCTCGCACGAATAACCCAATTCCAAGTCATCAATTTCCTATGGAAATTCATAGTTTGTCGATTCGGCATCCCAAGGGTCCTTATCTCCGATAATGGAACTCAATTCGCGGGCAAACAAATAATAGAATGGTGTACAGAACTTGGAATTCAACAAAATTTTACCTCCGTAGGACATCCTCGAGCAAATGGACAAACTGAAGTAGCAAACCGAGAAATAATAAAATCTTTGGAAAAAAGATTAGGAGCAGCCAAAGGAAAATGGCTAGATGAACTCCCAGGAGTATTATGGGCTAATCGAACCACGGTAAGGAGCTCAACAGGGGAAACCCCATTTAGCTTGGTATATGGGTCGGAAGCGGTTATCCCTGTGGAAACCCTAATCCCTACGCAAAGAGTAGAAATGTTCGATGATAAAGAAAATGAAAAGTCAAGAGAAAACGACATTGATTTCACAGAAGCTTTAAGAGATAAAGCTGCTGTACGCTTACAAGCCACTAAAGCTAATATGGAGAAAGCATACAATCAAAAAGTACGCATCCGAACCTTCAAAGAAGGAGATTTGGTCTTGAAAAAAGTAGAAGTATCCAAACATGTGGGAAAGTTACAACAAAATTGGGATGGGCCTTACATCGTCATTGGCGTGGGGAAGAAAGGTTCATACAGAATTGCACACTTGGATGGAACTGCCTTACCAAGAACCTGGAATGCTGTCAACCTTAGGAAATACTATGGTAAATAAATTTTAGCAGGTTATACTGCATTATTTTACTTTTTTACTTTATCAGATTTTCAATCTTTGTAATAAAGGCCTAGGCCTAAAGTTCAATTATTAAAGATTTCTTTGGCAATTTATATATATCGATTATATCGGTTAAATATTCATCGGAATCGCACAATCATATTGCCAGAAACAAAACGAGTAGAGTAAACATTGATCCGCTCAATAAAAACTCCTCGATATATCAAAAAGACTTTTTGGTTAAAAACCTAAGTCTACAATCAAAAACGAGTCGAGTAAACATTGATCCGCTCAATAAAAACTCCTCGATATATCAAGAAGACTTTTTGGATTAAAAACCTAAGTCTAAAACGAGTCGAGTAAACATTGATCCGCTCAATAAAAACTCCTCGATATATCAACAATCAAAGAAGACTTTTTGGGTTATAAACCTAAGTCTACAATCAAAAACGAGTCGAGTAAACATTGATCCGCTCAATAAAAACTCCTCGATATATCAAGAAGACCTTTTGGGTTAAAAACCTAAGTCTAATTAAAATCGAGTCGAGTGAACATTGATCCGCTCAATAAAAACTCCTCGATATATCAAGAAGACCTTTTGGGTTAAAAACCTAAGTCTAATTAAAATCGAGTCGAGTGAACATTGATCCGCTCAATAAAAACTCCTCGATATAATCAACGATCAAAAAGACTTTTTGGATTAAAAACCTAAGTCTAAAACGAGTCGAGTAAACATTGATCCGCTCAATAAAAACTCCTCGATATATCAACAATCAAAGAAGACTTTTTGGGTTATAAACCTAAGTCTACAATCAAAAACGAGTCAAGTAAAACATTGATCCGCTCAATAAAAACTCCTCGATATATCAACAAGACTTTTTGGTTAAAAACCTAAGTCTACAATCAAAAACGAGTCGAGTAAACATTGATCCGCTCAATAAAAACTCCTCGATATATCTAAATGACTTTTTGGGTTAAAAACCTAAGTCTAATTAAAAAACGAGTCGAGTAAACATTGATCCGCTCAATAAAAACTCCTCGATATAATCAACGATCAAAAAAGACTTTTTGGGTTAAAAACCCAAGTTCTAAATCATAACAAGTCGAGTAAACATTGATACACTCAATAAAAACTCCTTGATCTGTTCTTAATGATCTAAATGGTCTGCTAACACTCCTGAAGTTTCGAAGATAGACAAAGAATAACACAGTCTGCTCGGATAAAGCTACTCATAAGTAAATTATGACAGAATTAACGACAAGGAAGATATAAGGAATAAAGTATATTTATTCATCAAAACGGTTACATACAAAATCATGCGTTACAAAGATCTACATACTACTTAAAGATCATTACAATGATTTAAATAAGATGATCCTCTATTATCGGCGATCTTCACGACAATGTCCACGGAAACACCAATCTCCTCCCTAGTACCTCGTCGATTATAATAAACCACCTAAGAAGCATGCTGCTCAGGATGGTCGACTTCTTTGGTTCGACGGCCAGGCTCTGAAGATCAAATGTTCTTCCAGACGAAATGAACATTACCAGCCAGATAGCTAAGCAATGCTCACTCACCCGCAAGAAGATACTGCTTTTACTTTATCTATAAAACATTTTACTCTAGAGCAGCATCTCTTCGGGACCGTCGTGAAACGGTAAATTTACCAGCCACCCCGGTGGTCTATCACTCCTGAGGTTACATCGAAGAACAGGGGTGACTGGCAAGTATGAACCCACCATGTGCAAACAGGAAACCACGGACCTCAATTGATGAAGACAAAAACTGAAGATCTCATGGGACCCGTCGATACAAGGTAGGGCTGACATGGGACCCGTCAATACAAGACTGGGAACAACTTCACTATTTTGAATAAATAAATCATGATAATGTGATTTTTTGAAGACAATGGGATCAGAGGGCAGAATAAAATCTAAGGAATTCGTGATCTCCATCCTTTTTGGGAAATTGCAAATGAAGAATATAAGTCACCCCCTATTTATAGGGGCAGATCTAAAGGATCCAACGGCTGAAAAAGTATTTGATCAACGGATACAGATACGACCCTTTGACTCCCCATAATAAATGCAAATAAGTTGGAACGGCACCATCTATTCGCCTCAACTGATCGACAACGAGAAAAGTCTCGGATCGAAGCGATCACCAAATAACACAAGTAAACCTAAAGAACTCCAGACCGGTCATGCTGGAATGATCATACTTCAAGGTCGATAGCCTCAAAACCTAGAAGCCACAAACGATCTTGAAAATCACAGCGAAAAGGACAGTTGCTCGATAGAAAATAGAGGATAAAAGACCAAACCCTTCACCATACGAGGGACGTCACTGCCTCATACATCATATGGAAGACCATTGACTAAGCTATACAGAAACTCCTATGGAGTCCAAGATATCTGACATAGAAATCAGGAGAATAGTCCTCCTTAGTCTACATGGCAAAGACGTCACTGCCTAACATACCAAAGAATTGCTTAAGAAGGTCTGAACAGGGTAGATCTGGCTAAAACACCTACATTTTCCAATTCCTCCCATATCAAGAAAGTGATATAATGGTACACTAGCCAAGGAGCATATCGTTCAAAAATTGATTCTGGGAAATATAAAGGTTTGGAAAAGATTGAAAGGGACATTTTTCGGTAGAATGACATAAAGAAAACCGAGGATCAACAAAGGGATAATAACCTCCTTATATATAAGATTCGGATCACAAAAAGACAAAAGTACAAAGCGTAGATTGAGCATCGACCAAGATGATGCACTTTTTCGATATGGATAACCTATTGTCTAAATTAAGACTAAAACATGCTAAGTGCATGTAAAACATTTCTACTATACTGGATTTGATCAACAAACGACTCAGAAGCTAACAATATATATACGAGCACAGAGGAAGAACGAGCATAACAAAGTATATATACAGAAGGTAATTGATCAGGCAAGAACCTGCCTACAAAAAGATCATCAGTTCCAACCTCCTACACCTCCCATTACAAAAATTTCAGCCCAAATGAGTGCACAAATGCCGGGCAACAACAAAAAAAAAAAAAAAAAAAAAAAAAAAAAGACAGTCCAAGGCCTGCCATGTCGAGCAAAGGTCACTGAGAAGGACGGTCAGCGGGCCGACTACCAGAAACAGCTTTCCGAGGAGTCAGACTCCCAGCAAAGGCCATCAATTCTTCTTGACGCTTTAGATAACCAGCGTCATAACCTTCCTCATAGGACTGCCGACGAGATTCTTCCGCCAAAACAGCTGCCTGAGCTAAATTATTTTTCTCCTTTTCAAGGACAACTTTTTCGGCCTCCAATTTTTGAAGATCATCTCTATCAAGTTGCAGCTGCAACTCCAAACCTCTGCTTTTAGCTTTCTCGGACTCCAACTGACCCTGAAGAACTCTCCGACTATTCCACAGTTCGTCATTTTGCACACCCAGCTGGAGTGCAAAATACTTGCCCTAAGAACAGAAAGAATAAGAGAAATCGCCTTACAACGAGGAATTCTAAACAAAGAACAGGAAAAATATTCGAAATATGTTTACCTGCTCACATATCTTCACCAAAGATTGAACAAGGCGAACATTGGAGGCACCTTCGAGCTTCCTCAACTCGCCAGGCAAAATAGTACTCATGCCTAGGTCCCATGACAAAGCATCAGGTTCAACAGAACCAGGCAGTTCGCTGGTCAAAGGGACACCATCAGAGCGAGGAGTCTCCGACAAAAGAATGTCTTCAACTTGCTGAAGGATGCATCGCTCATCTAATTGACGAGGAGATTCTCTCCCGTCGGGACTAACAGTGGTCTCCTTACCCGAAGCAGAAATTACGGTTCGGCGGCCAGACCCGGAACCAGTTCGACCTCCGGAAGGTCCTCCAGACTCAAAGGAGGTAGTCATCACAGTAGTATCATTAAACAAAAATTCTGGGCAATCCTGCACAATAGATTGTGCTACGGAAGGATTGACAAATAAATCGTCGCCAGTTTGCCCTCTGCTAGAGATTGGGGCAGTGGAAATAGACAAAGGAAGGGAAATAGCAAAATCCCCTCCACGAAAAACATGCTCAAAGGAAGGAGCATTTGAACTAACAGCAATATTATAAGCCGGTTCCTCGCTCGACATATCGCCAAAGGCATACCGACCAGGAGAAGGCATTCTTCCTACTTGAGTGGAAGCAGGAAGGATTGGTTCAGAAAACGACGAGTCTACCGCAGAGAAAGGCTCGGAAACAATAACACTGGTATCGATCTCCGACCTAATTGTTTGGGACGAACGAGGAGGTTCCATCGACGGACCATCTCTTCGATGCTTTTTGGATCTATTATCACGAGCGCTCTCTCGAGAAGGTCGCTTCGAAGTATTGCCAAAAAGGTTACTCATGGTCGGATTATGAAAAAGCACAATTTAATATCGAGAAGGTTTATCGACTAACTAAAAGACGAGTATTCTGTCCAGAGAGAAGTATAGCAGTAAAAACAAGTCAAGATTTTACCTTTCGTATTTATACTACGCGAAAGGACGCGACAGACCTAAAGAAAGGGCGCGAAACAGCAAATATGACCTTGGAGCAAACGCTAGAATATGAAAAGACACACGCATAATAATTACGCCAGATTTAATGACTTGTCTGAATTATTACGGCGAAGCCGAAAAGACACGACTGTCAGAATACGAAACGCTTAGCGTACATAGAGAAGAAAAGGTAAAATTACAATTATTACATACGAGTAAAATAATTACAAGAGTTATTCAAGAAATCACTATCTTAAAAGAGCCTGCTCACTATCCGAAACTCTCTGGTCGCTACCGACGACCTCGGTTGTACCAATGCCTGCTTCCTCTTCTTCCTCGACTTCGGGATCAACAAAAGTATTATCGAGCTCTTCATTGACGTCAGAAGGAGGAATGGGCAATGGATTTCCAAATTCTTCGACAAGGTGAGCTAGAGGAAGACCTTGATATAGAACATCTGGGACCTCGGAAGAAGAATAAAGTTCACCATACCGATTCAACCGAATATGAGCGGCCTTGAAATACTCTTTTCGACGATCATCGATCATCTCCATAGCGACCAGCTGATGAATCGCTTTCTTAAAAGTATGTTCAAGTAAAGGGCCGACCATCCGATACACCAACGCCGTGTGAACAGGAGAATTGAGGAATTCGCGAACAGCACTTTCGTCAGATTTCCTGACATATCTATCTCTTTGCCTAAGGGGGACATCGTTTTCATGCTCCTCTAAAGAAGCCTCGAGGCTTGACACTTGAGATTCCAGCTCACTAATTCGAGCCGTGCTCTGTAACTGAAATTCCTCTAACTTTCTAGCCATTTGATTGGCCTGCTCTTGAGCACGAGAAACCTCCATCACCCTATTCAACACTTCTTGATCGTCGGTCTCGGCAGCACGAGTTTCTACGACGGGAACAGAAGAAGATGTCGAGGGACCAATCTCTGAACCAGAAGATTTATGAAGCAAGGCTTTATTCTTCTCCTCCAAGAACTCGCACTGTTGTTTCCAAAGTGCATTCTCATAGGCGTATGACGTAAGACACGTCTTAGTCTGAACAAGTAAAGAGGGCAAGAAAAAGAGATGGATTAAGTAAATTAAGGAAGACACTAAGAGTTATCTATTAACATGATTAAAGGAAAAGGATATCACCTTTTCAGCATAAAGACAAGCTCGTTGGAATTTCTCCAGAGGATCCTTATGAAGAAGTTTATTTAGATCACGGGTAAAAACACCGGACAAAAGAACACGAGTTGCCTTATCGATCGCGTTCTCATTATCATCGTGGATAAGAGAGTCCTTCTCGGAATAACCAGCGGCTCTCTTTCCCTCCAAATGTTCCTCAATCATTTCAACAAGAGTAGGTCTTGGGTGTTTTTCTCCGACTAAAGAAAGATCCTGGCCGGAACGTCCATAATAACTCCTCTTCCTATCGACTGGATTATTAGTTGGATGAGGTTTCGACCAGGTGTGACATCCTCGAACGCCTAAAGATGTCCTAAGAGAAAGAGGAGGATAACCAGGTCCCGTACCCTGACGAATAGGGGGCTCCTGTGGAGATTCTGATGATTCCTCTCTGTCCTCCTCGGATTCATGGCCTAACTCCAACTTCCTTTTTCGGGACGCTCTCTGCTCGATGGGCGCATTCTCGGCGGATTTAGAAGATTTGGAAAGGACCATCTTTCCCTTCGAAGAATGTCGAGAATTCTCTACCATATCAGCTGAAAAAGAAATTAATCATAAATTATGTACCTTCCCAATAAATGATATCATCACTACACTAAGATCAAATAAATTACTAACCAAGAGGTTCAGATGGTGTATTGATGGGAAAACTATGAATGCTTAACCCCGCCTTACGAAGGAAAGCTTCCCCGATCAGAAGAGCGCTTTGGTATTTGTTTGCACGCGATTCGAAGATATCAGCAATAAACTGTACATCGTCAGGAACAAGTTCACCAGTCGGAGAGCGACCTCCTGGAATCCAACTAGAATCATGATCCCATGAAAAAGGCACACTCGTACCATCCGCTAAAGGAAGACTAGACGGAGGACGAACAAAGAAGAAATGAGATTTCCATGAGGGATTACTAGAAACAGGGGCATCAAAAATTGCTCGGCTAGGTCGTTGGCTAGCAAAGAAATATCCACGATTTGAAGAACTAGAAATATTAAAGCGAAAAAGTTGTGTAAAATTACGGAAAGAAGGTTTAAACCCCTTGGCGATCATCAAAACCGAAAAGCAAACTATAAAAGCAACGGAATTAGGAACCAGCTGTGTCAAGCACACACTAAAAGTTTTCAAAACTTCCAGAAAGAGGGGAGACAAAGGAAGACGAAGTCCACTGTTGAAATGAGCCGTATAAAAGGCTCGACATCCCTCCGGGGGAGATGTAACCCTATCAGTAGGGGAAGGAAGAATTATCTCAGAACCTTCCGGAAAATATTTGATATAACTATTCGCAACCTCCGGAAATGTTTCCACCATATAAGCACAAGCGACATCCTCAATTGGCTCAGAAATCTGAGGAACAGTACCTTTGCCCTTTTTGGCTCGGGCCGCCACATCCGCGTCAGTAAGGATCCGTACCTTAAAAGTATCCTCAACAGGGATGGCAAAATCAGTTACGCTAGATTGCAATTCCTCCTCATTGTCGGGGGCGACAATCTCTCTAGAAGAAGACCTTCTCACAGAAGCCATATATTATGATTCTCGGAAAATGAAGGTCGATAAATGGAAAAACTTAGCGTAATGAGCGACTAACCAAGAAAATAAGTACGAATTATAAGGAAGTATGAAATAGAAATGGCGAACTATAGCGTCACCTATTTATAAGAAGATGAGAAATGACGTTTCGAACTTATGGCAACTACTGATATTCCCGCCAAAAAGGGAAGGATATGAAAAGTTTCCAGAATAGACGCGTGGCGATCCGTAACTGGACATAGAAAACGACTGTCTGTGATATGTAGCACTCTTTTCCTTATTTAAGATTTTTTCCCACTGGGTTTTTTCTTAAGTAAGGTTTTTAACGAGGCTCCATTCATAGAAAAGAAAGAGTCGTAAAGATCTATCTACTTCTACGAGCTTCTTTTATCTATACGCTCGAAGAAGTGAGGGAGTACTGATAGGGGCTATTTCGCACCCTATATATTACTCGAATCGGATGAAGAAGTTAAGATCGATCCGACCAATCCAAACAGATCGGGATCCCCTCGCAGACCCGGCAAGATGCAGCTCTCTTCGACCAGAAGATGATACTCCGGACCCATGAAGGATAATTGGGCCGAGTCCTATTAGGACTATGTTTCCATGTAACGCTAGGTTTAACATTGTATAAATACCTAGCTAATCATTGTATTAAACAACTACGAAATCCTCCACTTTAAGGATACTCACATATTCTCTGCCTAAGGCATTACAACTGAATAAGAATCAATATTATTCATAGTATTTTGATCTCCAGATTTAAGTGTTATTAGCTTTCTTTGTGGTTTTGCTTCTTGTTCTTAATCACTGCTTTTCTTTGTGTTTGATCCATCCGGAATAAAGTAACAGAGCCCTACTTAATATATATACACAAATATTGTAAACCCCACCGATATTACAAATTCACTGATATACAATTAACCCGACGAAATCCGGTTAAATCAGTAGAGTTTTCCTTCTACAAGTGTATATTTCGGAGCTCGATATCTTATTTTCCGAGCTTCATTTTGGTCAGGTGGTAGTTTTCCTTCTCGAAGATAATCTATCATTGGGGTCATCCAGTTTTCTTCGGCTTCTTCGATTTCCATTATATCGACTACTGGCGTTTCGTCGATGTCGATTGCTGGTGTATTAGAGACCAACCAGTTGATCACCCGTTCGGTCTTTCCGTCATGGGATCCTGTGAATTTTGATAGCTGATCGGCCCATTTATTTTCCGAACGTGGGATGTTCTGGATACTGAAGCTTTCAAATTTCTCAGCTAGAGTTTTCACTTTGGCTAGGTATTTAACCATATTGAATTCTTTAGCCTCGTATAGGCCTTCTATTTGTCTTTGCACTAATTCTGAATCAGTTAGTACCTTAAGACTTTTTATATTGGCTTTGATCGCCATCTCCATTCCTGCGATTAACGCTTCATATTCAGCTTCATTGTTTGTCACAACGAAGTCCAGTGTTATCGCGTAATTTAAATCTTCCTTATTTGGTCCGGTGAAGTTGATTCCGGCGCCTCCTCCTTCTCGGCATGAAGCACCATCGACATGCATTAACCAAGTTTGATCTTCAATGATTAGGACATCGTCGTTGAGACAGCTCGATGATTCGGTAGCTTGTGTTGGTGTTTCTAATATAAAATCGGCCAACACTTGGGCCTTGATGGCAATCCTTGGTTTGTAGTCTACCTCGAACTGGCTGAGTTCGATGGCCCATTTGATTAGTCGACCGGAGGCTTCTGGTTTAGCTAGAACTTGCCTTAGCGGTTGATTCGTCAAAACGATAATTCTGTAAGTTTAGAAGTAGGGTCGGAGTTTTCGTGCGGCCACTACTAAAGCCAGTGTGAATTTTTCTATTTCTAAGTAATTCTTCTCCGCCCCTTGTAATAACTTGCTGAGATAATATACGGGCTTATGCTCTGAGCCCTCGACTTTGATTAGTACTGAACTAATCGCTACGTCGGAGATGGAGATGTACATATACAATGGTTCTCCTTCCGTTGGTTTTGCCAACATCGGAGGCGTCGTCAAATATTCTTTGAGCTGCTCGAAGGCCTGATCGCATTCTTCGGTCCAAACAAAGTTCTTTGCCTTTCGGAGAGTTTGGAAAAAAGGGAGGCTTTTGTCTGCAGACTTTGATATAAACCTGTTTAATGCTACGATCTTTCCAACTAGGCTTTGTACTTGAGAGATAGTTTTAGGAGGTTTCATTTCAGTTATGGCTCGGATTTTTTCTGGGTTGGCTTCTATTCCGCGTTGGTGAACTAGATATCCCAAGAATTTTCCTGATTTGACACCAAAGGTGCATTTTGCGGGGTTTAACTTCATACGATATTTTCTTAAGATCTGAAAGCATCGATCGAGATGCTTTACATGATCTGCTTCGTTCATACTTTTGACCAGCATGTCGTCCACGTAGCCTTCCATCAGTTCTCCGATTAATTCTTTGAACATTAGGTTTACTAACCTTTGGTAAGTAGCTCCGGCATTTCTTAAGCCGAATGGCATTACTATGAAGCAATATACTCCCTGCTCGGTTACGAACGCGGTCTTTTCTTGGTCCCGCTCATCCATGTATATTTGGTAAAACCCTTGGAAGGCGTCCATCATACTGAATAACGCGAAGCCAGCTGTCGAGTCGACCAATAAGTCAATCCTTGGGAGGGGGTACGGGTCGCGTGGACACAACTTGTTAAGGTCGGTGAAATCATTACACATCCTCCATTTATTATCTTTTTTATCTCCCTTTGCGACTAGTACGACATTGCATAGCCATTCCGAGAAATGAATTTCTCGGATTTGTTTTGCCTCGAGCAATCTTTCTAACTCGGCTTTGATAATTTTATCTTTCACCGGTCCATGATTTCTCTTCTTCTGCCTCGCGGATTTCGCCAAAGGATCTATTTTTAGGGAATGCTTGATTATTCGGGGATCGATTCCTTCAATGTCATTTGCGCTCCAAGCGAAGACGTCGGCATTGTTTCTGAGGAAGTCGATCAGCATTATTTCTCCTTGTTCGCTCAACTCTGTACCAATTCTCGTCTTTTTGGATGAGTCGCCTTCTACTAGAATTATATCTTTATGTTCAGGGGGTTTCAAGGATAAGTCTAGCGGTTCCTTCCCCTTTTTATCTAGTCGATCAGTACTAGGAATTTCAACCTCATTTCTAACGAGATCGCCTTCGATCTTTCTCTTGTTCGGAGTAATAGACTTAGGGTGTTCTTTCATAGTTAACGAAGTACTGTAGCAGTCCCAAGCCATGCAATGGTCGTTTGTTATTTCTCCGATGCCTCTATCGGTTGGAAACTTTATCTTCTGATGATAAGTAGAGACAACAGCTCGGAATAGATTGAGAGCAGGTCGTCCCAATATTGCATTATAAGCGAAAGGGGTTTCTACTACTAGAAATTTTACTAGCTTCACTGTCCGGTGGGGTATTTTTCCGAGCGATACGCTTAAGGATATCGTTCCGCTGGGGATGATTTCGGACCCCCCGAATCCTATTAATGGCGTAGCTACTTTCTGCAAGTTTATCTGCCCCAAGTCCATTTGGGCTAAAACTTCTCGGGAGATAATATTGGCTGAGCTCCCATTATCGATCAGGATTCTCTTGACATTGTAGTTTGCTATTTCTAGCGAGATTACCATCGGGAAGTCGGGGTTATCCTCTTTTGCGTCCCAAACAATATTTTTAGGTGCTTCGCCTTCATAAAAACTGATCTGCTGATCGTTTGATGGCCTGCTTTCCAGGGTCCAAATTTCTTTTGGGTGTTTTGAGTTTCCAATTATGGATCTGGCTGTTCTTCGTCGGGCGTTACGACTATCTCCACCCGCGGGACCCCCGGAGATCGTATGGATAGTTCCATTGATTTGGTCGTGATTCGATTCATGAGTAGGTCGGCGTTCAGGTGACCTTTGACGAGAACTTCTCCTTCGATCACCGTTCCGAGGGCTTCTACTTCTTTCCCTTTTACGATTATCTCGCTCTATGTATTCGTCAAGTTTTCCTTACTCGATTAGTTTCTCAACTTCTCTCTTAAGGTGAAAACAATTCTCCGTTCGATGTCCATGTGCCCTATGGTACTTACAGTATTGATCATAGTTTCGAGACCCTGGTCTCGGCTGCGCGATTTTCCTTGCCTCGGGAATCCAGTTATTTCTTTCTAGAACTTCCAATATTTCTTCCATTGGAACATTTAACCTTGGGTGTTCTACATGATTCACCCTGCTTCTAATTGGTTGCTCATGGTTTCTTGGTCTTTGGTAGAAATTAGGTTGCCTATCTTGGTCGGCTTTGTTATATTCCAGTCGCACCTCTCCTGGAAGATCGCTCGTAATCCAAAGATTTTTGGGTAGGAAACCTGTCATGCCGTTTGGAGCCTGAAGTCGTGGCTTTGTTTTTGTTTTTATCCTTAAAGGAATTCATCTCTTCCTGGGTCATATACTTAGACGTCAAGCTCATAATTTCGGCAAACGTTCTCGGTTGTTTTCGACTGAGGGCGTTTCCAAACTGCCTATTTTTAGTGAGGTCAAAGAGGATAGAAATTATGTAATCGATATTCGGAGAGTCGATTTTGAGTAATTCTACGTTGAATCTTGCCAACCAATTTCTTAGGGATTCTCCCTCTTGTTGGTGTATGGTTCCCAGGTAGCTCATCGGAAGTTTTTGTCTCTTCTGGCTGGCAAACTGCTGCGTTAGTTTATTGCATAATTCTCGGAAACTGAATATAGAGTTGGCCGGCTGTTTGGCGAACCAATCCAGCGCGAGTCCTTCAAATGTTGTCACCATTAACTTGGCGGTGAATTCGGCGGAGTGGGCATATAAATTCATTATGTTCGTAAAGCTAAAGATATAATCGTCCGGGTCGGAGGTTCCATCATATCGGGGTAGTCTTCCCGGGACCTGTCCCGCAGACTGAGCCTCTTTTATTTCCCTGCAGAAAGGAGAGCAAGCCGCAAGGCTTTCCTGGAGTTCTGCAGTCCGGGCCCATGGGTTTTGAATAGATCGTAATCGTTGTTCGAGTCGCTCTTGTACCATCCTTTCGATTTCTCTTTCTGAGAATTGAGTCGCTCTCGGTCGATCTGGGATTGCATCATCTACATCGTCTTCGATTGGGATGATTGTTCGTTCCTTCGATCCGCTGCGACCCGCTTGTGGTAGTCTTCAACCAGTTCTTCTTCGGGGACGGTTATCGGAGGGTTTAGAATTGACCTGCTGTGGGCTGTGTAGCGAGCGTCGCTCACTTGCTGGGCTGTCGGCTTGTTGAGAGGTCCGTTCGTTCGGCCTTGGTATTGCGGGTGTGGGAGTTGCCCTGGGAGCCGTAACGTTACGGGGAATTTGGTCTAAAACTAGCAATTCTTCTGGAGAGAGTGATTTGAAGAGCATTGCTATTTGTTTCAGTTTTTCCTGAGCGCCTGGGAGAGGAACGGGTATTTCGGGAACTTCCGGTTCTTCTTGTATCGCTCCGGTAAGACCCCCTTGGTGTTCCTGCTGACGGGAACGAGTATCTGGGAGATTTTCATTGGTGTTGGGATTGTTGTTATCGTTGTTGTCTTGTGGATCTTCAGATGTGTTGTGGCCGGTGGTCGTAGTACTTCTCGCTCCAATGCGAGCGCTTTTCCTTGGGCGAGCCATGTGTCGATCGAATAATTAACCTAGCCCCACGGTGGGCGCCAACTGATTTAACCGGATTTCGTCGGGTTAATTGGATATCAGTGAATTTGTAATATCGGTGGGGTTTGCGATATTTATGTATATAATTAGTAGGGCTCTGTTACTTTATTCCGGATGGATCAACCACAAAGAAAAGCTATAATCAAGAACAAGAAGTAAAACCATAATAAAGCTAATCACACCTCAATATGGAGATCAAAATACTTATGAATAATATTGATTCTTATTCAGTTGTAATGCCTTAGGCAGAGAATATTTGTGTATCCTTGAAGTAAAAGGATTTCGTCGCCCCCTAATACAATCATTAACTAGGTATTTATACAATGTTTAACCTAGTTTTACAAGGAATCATAGTCCTAATAGGACTCGGCCCAAGTATCCTTCATGGGTCCGGAGTATCATCTTCTGATCGAAGAGAGCTGCGCTTGGCCGGGTCAGCAAGGGGATCCCGATCTGTTTGGATTGGTCGAATCGATCTTATTTTCTTCGTTCGATTCGAGTAATATGTAGAGTGCGAAATAGCCCCCATCAACATACGTCAGTATGTATTAGGTCCATTGTTTGTTTGGCTCGCTCAGGGTTTCCCTTAAATGGTAACTTAGCCATTTTACCCTTTAGACATGGTTCACAAGTTGGCATTTCATCAATGCGATTGATTTCAAGCACGCCAGATGATGCTCACTTTTGAATCCTTGACTTGGATATATGTCCAAGTCGAGCGTGCCACAATTGGGCAGATATTTTATTATCTTGTTTCCTTTTGTTTTGTTGTACGTGCATAACTAACTTAGGTGGTATTATGATGTAAAGTCAATATTTCAATTTACCAATGAAAAACGAAAAACAGGAGCTTTTATTAAAATCATCATTATTCATAAACATGAATAAAAGTTTTTCACTAAAAATAGGTACATAAATGAAAACCTCAATCTACTTTTGCCTACGGCCTTGGTAGCAGCTCCAGCTCCATTGCCTTTTCTTAGGATCCAATCCTCAGGCTCCAGTTGCCTTGTCGCTCCCATCACTTGTAAATCATTACAAAGATGAGAATTTCAGTCAGTGTCTAACACCAAAGATGCACAGTTAATTTTAGAATTAACTTCAACAAGGAATATACCTGTTCGAACTCTCCATAGGTTCGAGCTTAATCTTTTCCCTTGACCTTGTGCAGTAAGGAGCTCTGGTTTCCATTTGCTTTGGGTTTAAACGCCGCCTAGTCTTTTCGCCAATCCTTGCTTTTTTTTCAAAAGAAGCCTCGTGTTCCTCGAGCATTTGTCGCAGGACATGCACAGTGATCTCTAGCCTCTGGAGATTCATGTCTGCGATGAATTGGTCATATGATCTAGGAAGAGATTGTAGAATAAGATCCACTCGAAAATCATTGTCCATCACGACACCCATATCATCGAGTTCAGACATAAGTCGAATCATTTTGAGTACGTGGATTCCGGCAGGAGTTTCCCTTCTCTTTCTTGCTTGCAAGAGTTCCCTCGTGATCGCGAATCTGCGATGACCATCTCTAATCCCATAAAGGAATTTGAGATTCGAGAGAATCTCTTTTGCGGATGCCATATGCTCATGTTGCAAACCCAGATCAAGTGACATATATTCCAACATGTATTCACGAGCTAAGCCATCATCCAATTTCCATTTGGTGATGCTTTTTCGGAGCTCATTAGGAACATCATGTGAAATAGTAATGGGTGGTGGTACAGACAAAACATATGAAATGTTTTCGGCTTCAAGCAGTCCATTCAAATGATGCGTCCAGAAATGCAAGTTGGGTCCAGTTAAAATATTGCGTTCAAGTGATGAGATGGACAAATCTCTAAGTCCACTAAGGTCTTTTGACATCATATCTATAAAACGACGATAGAAGAAATAAATACGTGAAAGATTAATTTAAAATGCACAATTTACAAACATGGGTTTTATTTGTAAATTACTCCCACTATTTTAATCAAAATCTTATGCCCCCACATAAGTTTCGGGAATTTAAGGTATCCTAGCGGGCTTAAGGCCCAAATCCAATCTCCTAGTACCCACGACTCGTTGGCCATACTATTTGATTCACTTTGTGGTCGACTACGTCGTCGGTTAACCATCACAGCTAACCCTTAAGTTCATTTAGCCTCGTTTTTCGATATGGACCCACGACTCGTGAGACATCCATACTTACTAGCGTTAAATCATGTCCAATACTCGTGGAGAGAAATAGTTCAATCCTAGACGCCCCACGACTCGTGAGACAGCGCCTAAAACCTTGTTATCCCCTCCCTTGGCACTAAACTCGTGCATCGAGGCAATAGACATATCATTAGGGGTGGCAAATGGACCACCCGGATCAGATCCGGATCGGATCCTTCTGGATCGGATCTCAAATGGATCGGACCCTAAATGGATCCATTTAGGATCCGATCCAAACCGGATTCGGGTGAGAAAATTTCGGATCCACCATAGATCCGAATAGATCCATGACGGATCTACAGTGGATCCGTCATAAATTTCAGCCAATTTTGGGATATTACAATTTTGACCCTAAATTTTTGAAAAATCAATAATTGCAATTCAGTCCAGTATTTTAAAAAAATTGAAAATTTCCATCCGGACACTGATTTTCAGGAACAAAATTTGCACTTTTGGTCCCTCAATTTTTGGATATTGCAATTTTGACCCTAAATTTTTGAAAAATCAAGAATTACAATTCAGCCCAGTATTTTAAGAAAATTGAAAATTTCAATTCGGCCCCTGATTTCAGAAATCCAAATTTGCACTTTTGGTCCCTCAATTTTTGGAAATTACAATTTGGTCCCTAAATTTTTGAAAAATCTAGAATTATGATTCAGTGTATTTCTGAAGATTAAAATTTTCATTTCGGCCCCTGATTTTCAGAAATTCAAAATTTCACTTTTGGTCCCTTAATTTTCAAAAATTGCAATTTGACCTTATATTTTCAAAAATTCCCAATCAAGCCTTATAATTTGCTCTATGAGTTAATTCTTGTTGTTGATATTGGGATAAAATCACATAAATTGATTTGGGGCAAAATTATAATTTTTGAAAATTGAGGGACCAAAAGTGCAAATTTGGATTTCAGAAAATCTGGGCCAAATTGAAAATCTTAACTTTATGAGAATTTTGGGTTGAATTGAAACTCTGGGTTTTTCGAAAATCTGAGGTCAAATGGCAATTTTTTAAAAATCAAGGGTCAAAATTGCAATATCCAAAAAGTGAGGGACCAAAACTGCAAAATTTGGATTTTTGAAATCAGGGGCCGAATTGAAATTTTCAATTTTCTTAAAATACTAGACTGAATTGCAATTCTTGATTTTTCAAAAATTTATGGTCAAAATTACAATATCCAAAAATTTAGGGTCAAAATTACAATATCCAAAAATTGAGGGACCAAAAGTGCAAATTTTGTTCCTGAAAATCAGGGTCCGGATTGGAAATATTCCATTTTTTTAAAATACCGGACTGAATTGCAATTCTTGATTTTTCAAAAATTTAGGGTCAAAATTGCAATATCCAAAAATTGAGGGACCAAAAGTGCAAATTTGGATTTATGAAATCAGGGGCCGAATTGAAATTTTCAATTTTCTTAAAATACTGGACTGAATTGCAATTCTTGATTTTTCAAAAATTTAGGGTCAAAATTGCAATATCCAAAAATTGAGGGACCAAAAGTGCAAATTTTGTTCCTCGAAATCAGTGCCCGGATTGGAAATTTGAATTTATTAAATTCAGGGTATTTTAAAAATTTGGGGTTAAAATTGTAATTTTCAAAAATAAGTATTAGAGAGAAAGGTTTTCACATTCCAATAATAAATTCTTTTTTGGATTCAATAATGGATCAATTAGTGGATCCAGATGATCCATTGATGGATCCATCAAAATCCATTACTTGTATGTGTTGATCCAATATGAATCCAGATTTTATGAGATCCGATCCAGATCCGATCCGATTGAAAATAATGGATCTTTATGGATCAGATCCTTTGGATTTGAATCGGATCTGGATCAAATCCATGGATCTGATCCATATTGCCACCCCTACATATCATCTTCCTATAGCTCGACCCATGACTCGTGAGACATCGAGATATATTCGTACAATATGCCTAAGACCTAGTAATTGGGTAAGCTCGGACCATAGACTCTATTCCCATGCGCCCGTTATTCGATTTAATATTCTAATTGAATTTTATGTTCAATTGGAGGTTTTACGTTTTCTTGTGCGAGGTCTCATCAGCTTATGCTTTATCTTGTTTACGTGATCTATTCTAGGCATGCAATACATACATCAAAGAATATAAGTAAACATACATCACCTAGCAGGATATGATTAATCGATTGCCCATCCGATGCGATCCATCACGAGCCTTGTGATGGATCAATTGGTCAGTCTAGGTGGAAATTAAATGTCCTGACTATTACAATGTTCAAACCCATACATCATGGGCCTTCTTGTAATATCCTTGCTTAATTGGGCCTCCATGTCCTCCAAGGTTATGGGCCTCCATGCGGATCTCCAAGTCTTCATGAGATCTTCTCGGCTCCAAGCCTATTCTAAGTCTAACTTATAAAAATAAATGGTCCTATTCTATTACATTCGTTTGCGCATGCAAGGGCACCAATCAGGCCAATTTAATTACAACCCATAAAATAAATAAACCAAATCTACACAGGGCTTAAAGGGCAAAATCGACCAATTCACATATTCACTCAAGAACATGCATAAATTCACATAAGAGCATAAATGTAAATTTACCGGCTCCTTTAATTTTAATTCACAAAATTTATCAAAGTTAATTAATTTTGAATTATCAATTAATCTCTAAGATTAATTAACTCTTACTTGAGTTCTAAGTAATCTACAACACTTATCTCGATTAAATTGGTTAATTAAGATAGTTTCCAAATCTCTACGATTTCTATCTTATCCAAAACTCTAAGTTTCCCAATGTTTCCAAATCTCCATGATTCTCAAGATAATCCTATTTTGACTAGATTAATTAATTAAGGTAGTGTTCAAATCTAACAAATCTCTAAGATTTCTACCTTATCCAAAACTCTAAGTTTCCCAATGTTTCCAAATCTCCATGATTCTCAAGATAATCCTATTTTGACTAGATTAATTAATTAAGGTAGTGTTCAAATCTAACAAGATTTCTACCTTATCCAAAACTCCAAGTTTCCCAATCTCACACATCTCCAAGATTTTCAGAATTTTTCAAAAAACGCAGAATCAGAGTCCAACCAAAAATCAACCAGTCGAGGCCAATCATCGACTGCCACGTGGACAGCACACGCGCGGCCACGAAGTTCGCGCGTGGGATGCCCGTAGCAGTCGCTGCTGCGCGTGGCACCGTGCGGCAGCATGCGGCTGCGCGTAGCAGCACGCGGCTGGCAGCTCGTAGGCTGCTGCCGTGTGCTGCACGAGCGGCCAGCGTGCCGTTCGCATGCTGCCGTGGGCAGCAGCTCGCGGTGGCCGCGTGCCACCGCGGTCGGATCCAAATAAATATTTTTTTTGTTTGATTACTCTAATTTAATTAAACGGATCTAATTAATTAAATCTCAATCCAAATTAAAAACTAACACAATAAAATTTTCGAATCAAAATTTTACATTAACTCCAAGTTAACAGATCTACGTCCTAAAACATGCATAGTTTAAGAACTAGCCATACATAAATCAAACATATGATTTAGATCACAGAATTTGCAAATTCATATATATACAAAGTCTAGAGTTGGCTCTGATACCACTGTTGGGATTCGGTAAGATAAATAGCCCTAGGCATAACGGAATTTAAAATTTTAGGACCTTTTACAGAATCTTGCCAGGATACATCTCTAGTTGTATATATATGAATATTATAACGACAAAAATAATTAGATCCAAATTATACCTGTCTCCTTGCAAATCCAGGTAGCTTTAGCAAAGTTGTGTTTCTCCCTCGGGTAGGTCGATCCAAAGCCTCCTTGTAGCGTTCCACGTGTTGCGCCTCTACGAGTTGATGCACCACAATATCACGAAAATTAATATAACCTAATCGACTAGAACATAGGGTTTATTAATATCTAGAATTTGAGAATGACCTAGGAGCTAAAATCGAAAACGAAAAATTCTTCCAAGTGGGAAGATGGTTCGGCCGATTTGTGTAGGGAGAGGGAGAGCGAGAATTTTTCATTGCTTGGTTTTTGCTCTTAGAGTTGTGTGTATGAAATAACTATAGGTTATCTACTTATAGTTATCTCATTAACCTAATCCTCTTAGAATTATGACTTCAATTCTCCTACATGGGCCATGGCCCTCTTTAATTAGAAGACTAAGTCTTTCAATTAATTCATGGCCCACTTAATTAATTTATTTAGGCTTTATTTAATTTCCCAATTAAATAGCCAAATTAATTAATTACTCTCCCAATTAATTAAACTAGACTCTAAGTCTATTTAATTAATTCTTTCTCTAATTAATTAAATCCAACTTAATTAATTTTCTCACAAATTAAATTCCAATTTAATTTATGATCTTGATACAATTCTAATCGGATCCATTTAGCTCCAATTGAGTCAACCCAGTCGACCCAGTCACTTAATCTACACAGTCGATTTATTTTACCCAGTCGACCCAATCGACCCAATCAATACGGTCGACCCAGTTGTTCTCTTTTCCTTCGCTTTCGCTTCATGTGTATTGTGTATGCCCCCGTAGGTTCACCACATAATTGGCCGTGGGTTATAATTAAATACAATTTAATTATTCGAGCAACATATACTCTAAATCAATCGAACACTCTGTCGACTGATCATTCCAAAATTAGCACCCCTGCCAATTTGGGAATTCTCCCAAACTCCACGGTCGATGTCTAGCCACAAGCCCATGGAGCCCAATCACTGGTGAATTAATTCAGTGAACCTTTTAACTCATTTACAATTTCCATATACGCCATAATCTCTCCATCGATCAATCTCCCAGTCGAGACTTAAGGGTATGGTCTTTCATCGGTCTCCCTTTTATTTTGTCTTGACTTTATGCATTCTGGTCTCGAAATAATTCTCTTTGACTTAATCTTTATGAGCTACTTACATAAAGTCGTATGATACCTTGGCCAAGGATTTTTACCAGAATTAATTTCTCACAGAAATCCATAGGAGAATTTCCCAACCTATCAAGTCGGGTCAATGGATCCTTTGTTGATAGATATGAACCTGCACACGAGTCCCTCTATACCCAACATGAGTCTACAAAGACTTTCTGCTGATCTCCAGTCAATCGGAACTCACATCAAAGCATAGACGTTCTCGTACCAGATAAACCCTATCACCTCAAGTAATTAGGGATCGTTCCTCGTATACTATCGTAAATTGGAATTACTTCAACCCCAATATGCGACTACCGCTTCCATGGTGAGTTATTTCCTAATTGGGGTATTTAGTGCACTTGCTATCCCATCAAGCCACCCAATTATGTGTATCGACTATCCCAGTCACGCTTGTGGACCCCAGCGTTCTCCAGTTCATCGGATTATACACAACAGTGAGAGTCTAACCGAATCCAACGATGTCCTATCTCGATAAGGACTTCTATCCTTATGGGTTGTCCCATAGCCTTGTGATCTAAGGACTTCTATCCTTATGGGTAGATAATTATTACATAAGATAAAGATGACCATATAATGAAGTGCTTTTATTAATCAAAATTGAATAGTTCCTTATTTATAACAATGAATGCTAGCCATACAGATGGCTTGCAGGACACTATTTCTATCAGAGTATGCTAGCCCCCGACTACAAGAAGGTTGCCTTGGTTCCTTGTTCTCCATAGAAGGTTACCAGGATCGGAACAGAACTGAGCGAGGGGATGGAAACTATGCTCGTCGATATTTTGCGCAAAAACGTGGACGTCTTCGCCTGGAGTTCAGATGATGTAGTGGGAATTGACCCTCGGTTGATCACGCATTCGTTGAACATAGACCCAAAGGCGAAATCAGTTTGACAGAAGAAACGAAATCACGGACGAGAAAAAGATAAAATCATCAATGATGAGGTTGATAGATTGTTGGCAGCTGGTCAAATATGATAGATCAAATTTACCGAGTGGCTGTGCAATGTAGTCTTGGTTTCCAAATGGTAAAAGATCGAAAAAAAGTGGAGAATGTGCAATGACTTCACCGATCTGAATAAATTGTGCCCAAGAGACCCTTATCCATTGCCTCAGATCGATATGCTAGTAGATTCCACTGTTGGGTTTGTTTTCTTCAGCATGATGGATGCTTTCCAGGGATTCTACCAGATATTCATGAACGAAAGGGATCAGGATAAGACTGCATTCATCACCGAGCGTGGAGTGTATTGTTTCATTGTTATGCCGTTTGGATTAAGAAACGCCAGAGCAACTTATCAGAGGTTGGTGAACATGATGTTCAAAGAATTGATAGGGGAGATCATGGAAGTCTATGTAGATGACATGCTCGTGAAAAGCATGACGGAAGAAGATCATATCAAGCATCTTGATAGATGTTTAGCAATTTTGAGGAAATACGGTATGAAGTTGAACCCGGCGAAGTGTACCTTCGGGGTCAGATCGGGGAAATTCTTGGGTTATCTAGTTCACGAGCGGGGAATTGAAGCCAACCCGGAGAAGATTCGAGCTATCACAGACCTCAAACCGCCAAGAAGGCTTTCGGACGTTCAAAGCTTGGTAGGAAAAATCATCTCTTTGAACAGGTTTATCTCACGATCAGCGAACAAGAGTTTGCCATTCTTCAAGTTGTTAAGAAATTCAAAGAACTTTGAATGGACCGCTGAATGTGACAAAGCCTTTGAGGACCTCAAGGCTTATTTAACTACGCCACCAATGCTGGCCAAGCCCTCCGAGGGTGAACCTTTATACCTTTACATAGCTGCTTCAGAGGAGGCAATTAGCTCGGTTCTGGTAAAGGTAGAGAAATCCGAGCACAAGCAAGTATACTATTTGAGCAAGTTATTACAGGGCGCGGAAAAGAACTATATGGAGATCGAAAAGTCCGCGCTTGCTCTAGTAGTGGCCGCTCGAAGATTGATGCCCTATTTTCAGACTTATAAGATTATTGTTTTGACTAACCAACCCTTGAGGCAGGTCTTAACTAAACCCGAGGCTTCGGGAAGATTGATAAAGTGGGCGGTGGAGCTCGAACAATTTGAGATTGAATATCAACCAAGAACGGCGATCAAGGCTCATGTTTTGGCGGATTTTATCGTTGAAACAATAGGAGTAGAAGTTCCAAATGAAGCAGGATCATCATAAGTGAATTCGATCAAGAAGGTCGAGGAACCAGTATGGTTAACGCACATAGATGGATCCTCAACTAAATAGGGAGGAGGAGCAGGGATCCATTTCCAGGGTTCTAACAGGGAAGATTTGAGCTACGCCATCACGTTAGACAGGTAAAGGGTATTTACGAAGTAAAGGAGTTCAATATGTTAAATATTTGAACAAGGTGAAAGATCTGATCCCCAAATTTGAGAGGTTCGAGATCCAACGAATTCCCAGGGAAGAGAATCTATGGGCAGATCTGTTATCAAATTTACAGGAACGATCGATGGGAAGAAGGAAAGGGTTATCACATGGTTACTTTCTAACACACCGGCTATTGAATTAGATGTTATTCCAAACTTCGATATTATGGAGATTGATGAGCAGAAATCCTCCTGGGTCGATCCTTTCCTCGAATATTTGAAAGAAGGAAAACATCCGGAAGATTATGTGAAGATATGCCTACTCTTATTTCCTCGAATATTTGAAAGGCGGGATATTATTGGCCTACTCTTATTTCCGACTCGGTTGATTATGTGAAGAAATGCCATCACTGCCAAATTCATTCGAATTTGATCCACCAACCAGCAGAGCAGATGCATTTTATTCCTATTTGTTGGCCCTTCGATAAATGGGGTATTGATATCGTTGGTCCTTTTCCGACTGCAAGAGCGAAAAATAATTATGTGTTGGTTGTCGTGGAAGACTTCAGCAAATGGTTAGAGTGTGTGGCCTTGACAAAGATCACCCAATTCCAGGTTATAAATTTTCTTTGGAAGAATATTATCTGCAGGTTTGGAATTCCCAGAGTTTTGATCTCAGACAATGGAAAAGCGCTTAGCCGAGGCAAAGGGTAAATGGCTCGACGAACTTCCTGGAGTCATATGGGCCAATAGAACAACTGTGAAAGCTGCTACAGGCGAGAATCCTTTTAGTTTGGTTTATGGATCGGAGGCTGTTATTCCGGTCGAAATACTTATTCCTTCTCCTAGAATCGAATTCTATGATCCTGAGGACAATTAATCGTTGAGGGAGATGGAGGTCGATCATGCTGATAGCAAAAGAGATCAGGCTAAATTGAAAATTCAAGCGGCAAAATCCAACATGAAAGGCATACAATCAGAAAGTCAGGATTTGAACCTTCAAGGTCGGCGTTCTGGTGCTAAAGAAAGTCAAGGTTTCGAAACATGTTGGAAAACTCCAGCCTAATTGGGACGGCCCTTATGTAGTTGTCGAGGTTGGAAAGAAAGGATCTTACAAGATTGCTTATCCAAATGGAGAAGTTCTGCCTCGAACATGGAATGGGGTTAATTTAAGGAAGTACTATGGAAATTGAAGACTTTTACAATGAATCTCAGTTTATCTATCTTTGTAGTTCTTTATTCCGCTTTGTTATCTCTCCCATTATCGAAGAATTCAATGAAATTTTGTTATTTTCGAATCATCATATCGACTCAGCTCAAATCTACAGATTATCTATTATGTTCAAGATCGATATTTGATCTCATCAAAGCAAACCAGAATGGAGAAATTTACTAAAGTTGAAAGCCGTTGCTACGCCCCTTAGATCAAAATTAAAAAAAATGGGTGAAAGTTGTTGCTACGACCCTCGAAATTGACTAAGGGTGAAAGCCGTTGCTACGCCCCTTAGATCGAAATTAAAAAAAATGGGTGAAAGTTGTTGCTACGACCCACGAAAATTGACTAAGGGTGAAAGATGTTGCCACGCCCCTTAGATCAAAATAAAAAGAAATTGGTGAATGTTGTTGCTACGACCCTCAAAAATTGACTAAGGGTGAAAGCCGTTGCTACGCACCTTAGATCAAAATAAAAAAAAAAATGGGTGAAAGCTGTTTCTACGACCCTCAAAAATTGACTAAGGGTGAAAGCCGTTGTTACGCCGCTTAGATCAAAATAAAAAAAAGAATGGGTGAAAGTTGTTGCTACGACCCTCGAAAATTGACTAAGGGTGAAAGCCGTTGCTACGCCCCTTAGATCGAAATAAAAAAAATGGGTGAGAGTTGTTGCTACGACCCACGAAAATTGACTAAGGGTGAAAGTCGTTGCTACGCCCCCTGGATCAAAATAAAAAAAATGGGTGAAAGTTGTTGCTACAACCCTCGAAAATTGACAAAGGCTGAAAGTCTTTGTTACGCCCCTTAGATCAAAATAAAAAAAATGAGTGAAACCTATTGCTACGACCCTCGAAAATTGACTAAGGGTGAAAGCTGTTGCTACGCCCCTTAGATCAAAATAAAAAAATATGGGTGAAAGTTGTTGCTACGACCCTCGAAATTGACTAAGGGTGAACGTCGTTGCTAGGCCCCTTAGATCGAAATAAAAAATAATGGGTGAAAGCTATTGCTACGACCCACGAAAATTGACTAAGGGTGAAAGCCGTTGCTAAGCCCCTTAGATCAAAATAAAAAAAAATGGGTGAAAGCTGTTGCTACGACCCTCAAAAATTGACTAAGGGTGAAAGCCGTTGATACGCCCCTTAGATCAAAATTAAAAAAAAAAAGAATGGGTGAAAGTTGTTGCTACGACCCTCGAAATTGACTAAGGGTGAAAGCCGTTGCTACGCCCCTTAGATCGAAATAAAGAAAAATGGGTGAAATATGTTGCTACGACCAACAAAAATTGACTAAGGGTGAAGCCGTTGCTACGCCCCTTAGATCAAAATAAAAAAAATTGTGTGAAAGTTGTTCCTACGACCCTCGAAAATTGACTAAGGGTGAAAGTTGTTGCTACGCCCCTTAGATCAAAATTTGATTAACAGAAGATCGTCATTTGTGATTTAGAATATTACAAGTATATGTCAATCTTTCGGTCCAATGTCTTATCAGATCGTCCATTTCGGCGTATTACCTGATCGATTGTTTGGAATCGGTTAATGGCATTTCCCCAAGTGAAGGCTAAACTTTCAGGTTAAAATTATTAAAGTTATGTAATGGGCAAAATTCATTCTCGATTCCTTAGCAACATTTTATTCGATCAAGTAATTCGAGCCACAGTTCAGTTGGTACATACTTTTTTTTTTGGTTTCCCAAGGGTTTAATCCTTTTCGAGGCGCGTGTTGGATGAAGATGAAGATGAAGTGCAAAGAAGATAAGTAATTAAGGGATGGTTTTGATGATTTCCAAAACATCATAATCAGCTAAGTATGGAAAGCTTAGTTCCCTTAGAAGAATTTTGAACAAGTAAAAGAAGACATCAGAAGAGTTCAAAGTTCAAAGCCCAGAAGACTAGTGATCTCATGCTGAAACAGCGAACAAAAGGGTAGGTCATCAGCCGTGTCAAATCAGATTAGTTTAGTATTTGATCAGCAGAGTATCTATCAGCAGAGTCGCTTTGATAAGCAGAGTAGAAGAGATCAAGAGATTTGTCCAATGGTAATAAATGCACTTGGCGTAATAAATGCTGAAAGAGAAGGGTAGTAATGGCAAATGATTGAAGAAAACGCTCGGATCAGCAGAGTGCATTTAATGCTGCTACAGGAAAGTACAGCAGAGAAAGGACTGTAGCAGGGAGCCGTTCTGAATTTCGGGCTAAGGCTATGGATTTGAGATTTGATTTCTTTCAACGGTCATATTTTCAAATCCAAGTATAAATAGAGCTGATTTCGAAGAGAGAGATAACACAACAACATCTGAGATTTCGCATCCGAAGCAGAAATTTTTCTATGTCTCAAGAAGCTCGAACAGCTCACTCGTCTGGTGGAAGTCATCTGTTGACAGAAACCCAGTTGAAGCAAAAAGATAAACACTTTCTGAGTGAAATTGTAATAGCTGAGTGTTGTGCGAAGTTAGAATCCATCTTTGTGAGTGATTCTACTTTAGAGGATAGGTCTTCTTTGTGATTTCCTATTGTGAGCTTACAGCCTGTTCATTAGTTGTCTAGGTGTAAGTGGAGAAATATTGTAATCTGTGTGATTATAGTATAACCCAGAATCTAAGTGATCTGGAAGAGTGGACTAAAGGATTTTTATCTATATAACCACTATAAAAATTCTTTGTGTTATCTTGCATTTAAGTTTTCTTGCATATTTTGAACCTTGCATATTTCAACACTTTGAATTATCAAAAGATTTTATAAGAAGTTTTAAAACTGGGGATAAAATCTTTTTAAGGACTTAGTCTACTTGTGAAAAACACTTTTAAACATCCGCTGCAAGTATACTCTTGATAAAACTGATTTTCACTGAAATCAGCTAAGTAATCTGTGAGAAGAGTGGCCACTCTGCTGTTCAAGATTTGTTCACGATCAGCATAGTCATCTTACTGTTCTTCATCAGCTTAGTCTGCTGACAGAAGAGTAAAAAGTTTTTAAGTCTAAAATTTTAAGAGGTCTATTCACCCCCCCCCCCCTCTAGACCTCATCTGACCACTTGGGACCAACAAGTGGTATCAGAGCAGGTGGTTCATTAGAATCAGTTGCCTGATCAACGAGCTTGATCCAAGTGTTTTTCAAAGGTTTTTCAAAACTTTTCAAAAGAGCATCTTTTTGAAAAATTAAAACTTTTTGAAAAATAGACTGTATCAGCCATGTTCCCCACATTGCTGGTATGTCGTTTGAAGACTGAAAAATCAGAATGGAGATTTTCCTAGCTGCTTATAATGACAACATGTACACATGTATCATTAAAGGTCCATTCAGATTCACAAAGACCATAAAGATAAATGAAGTTGATATGGTTGTGGAAAAAGATCTTCATGAGTTGACTCCAGAAGAGATAAAGCTATTTAATCTGGATAAGGTCGGAAGATTCATCATGACTAAAGCCCTGGACAATTATCGGTTTGACAAGGTCAAACATTGCAAAACTGCAAAGGAAATGTGGGATAAAGTCAGAGATATGAGCGAAGGAAACGACGCCATTAAAGAGCATCAGCTGAGTGTTGCTCTGGAAAAGTTGGACAATTTCAAGATGAAATCTGGAGAGACCATTGATCAGATGGATACCAGGTTCACCAGAACATTGAATGAAGTCTTAAAGCTTGGAAAAACCTTCACGGACAAGGAGATAACCGTCAGAGTGCTGAAGGATTTACCTCCAAAATTCAACATGAAGGTGACAGCAATGGAAGAATCAAGAGATTTGGGAAAAATCTCTCTTACAGAGCTATTCTCAGTACTCAAGGCATATGAGTATAAACTGCCTAGAATGGGAATTGAAGAAACCTCAACTTCAGGACCCACAGCTGCCCTGGTTGCTGCTGAAAATCCCAGAAGACCAGCACAAAGAAGTAAAGAAGTGGACTCATCTGATGAGGCCTCAATACTCAATAAAAAGGAGTACACAGCTGGAGACGTAGCTTTGTTGATGAACAATTTCAAGAAGTTCTACAAGAGAAAAATGAAGAACAAATACAACAATGCTTCTACTTCTAAACCTAACTTTTCTTCTCAAGAAAAAGAGGATTATAAAGCCAAACTAAATTGTTATAACTGCAGGAAATTGGGACACTTCATTAAAGACTGTCCTTATCCAAAAGCAGAGAAGTACATTGAAGAAGAGAAGAAAATCAGAAAAGAAAGAAAGCATCAGAGAGGCAAGGCAATGATGGCTGAAGCAGAGAAGCTGACTGCTATCTACTCATCTGATTCAGATTCAGACTCGTCTGATGAAGAATCTTCTGATGAAGAAAAACCTGCTCTCCTCTACCTGATGGCAAAGGAATCTGATGACTCCGATGATGAGGTAACTCCTCTTGACAATGAATTATTTAATTCATTTGAACAAATGATGCTTAACAATACTGGTATTGCTGAAGCATACAAAAAGCTTAAGGAAGAGATGATATTGCTAAAAGAGCAAAATAGTTCACTGAAACTCACAGCTGAAAAGCCAAGAGAATCGGCTGAATATAAACTGCTTGAGCAAGAGAATGAATCTCTGAAAGCTGAATGTGAAGTTTATAAAGGAAAAATCATGGAACTTGAAAAGATTATTGAGTCTCATGAGAAATCATTTGTTGCATCCATTCATATGTCTAGTAAACAGAAGATGCCTTTAGAACAGGATAAGCAAGAATTGAATCATACTGAGAAATTTATATCTGCTGACAATAGTAAGGTCATTCTGTATGTTCAAACTGCTAGACCTGCTTCACCTGAGAAAGTGGTAAAGGAGAAGAAATCTCCTAAGGCTAAAAAGAGCAAAGAGCCTAGTGTAGGAAAACAGACTAGTAAGACCAAACAACAGAGTCCTAAGAAGTCTGCTGATAAAGCTAAAGTCAATCAGACTAGTGGTAAAACTAAGTCATCTGATCAAGCATCTAGTAAACCAAAGAAGCATAAAAATAAGAAAAATCAAAATGCTTGGTATGGAAATGAGTCTTATTATGTACAACCTGCTGCATATCCTACTATGTATCATGCACCTCAATTTCCTACTTACTATGCACCTTACCCTGCTCATCCAATGCATGCATATCCTGCTTATCATGCACCTTACCCTGCTTATGAACATTATTCTTATCATACTGATCATCAACATGACTTATCTGCTAATTATGATAAAAATGAAACTGTTCATGCTCCTGTCAAAACTCAGAAGCCTAAGACATCAACATCTTGGGTTGTCAAAGGTGAAACTAATCCTTCAGGACCCTCTCAATAAGGGTACCTAAAACAATTTTATTTTTGTTTTGTAGGTTAGGATTAGGAGTAGGAGTAAAGTAGAGAAGATTTGGTACTTGGACAGTGGTTGTTCAAGGCACATGTGTGGAAGCATACATGAGCTGACTGATGCAGTTGTTGTGGATGGTCCAAAAGTTACTTTTGGGGACAGCAAAGAAGGCAAGATTAAAGCTAAAGGAAGATTAATCAGAGGGAACATAGAGATATCTGACGTCTCATATGTTAAAGGCCTCAAATATAATCTGCTGAGCATAAGTCAATTTTGTGACAAAGGATATTCAGTTATCTTCTCAACAGATAAGTGCTAGGTTGAACAGATTGGTACAAAGAAGGTAATTTTATCTGGAAGACGACAAGGGAATGTCTACATAGTCGACTGGAGTTCTGCTGACAAGAATTCAAACGTTTGTTTGGTGGCATCAACACCAAATGAAGTTAGTTGGCTATGGCACAAAAGGATGAATCATCTAAACTTCAAGACCATCAACAGATTAATCAAGAATGATTTGGTAGAAGGGATTCCAAAAACAGTCATGAGCAAAGATAAGCTCTGTGACGCCTGTCAGAAGGGTAAACAAATCAAGTCATCATTCAAAAGCAAGAAGCACCAATCTTCTGAAAGAATCTTGGAGCTGCTACATATGGACTTATTTGGACCCATTGATCCAGTCAGCAATGGTGGAAAGAAATACTGCCTAGCTGTTGTGGATGATTATTCAAGATATACTTGGGTAATATTCATGAAAAAGAAAAGTGAAACCAAGGAACATCTTACTAATCTGATGGAACTGATCCAGAATGAAAAGAGTACAAAAATATTGAAGATCAGATCAGATAGAGGGACAGAGTTCACAAACTCTACTGTTGAAGAGTATTGTAACATCAAAGGAATACATCATGAGTATTTAGCTGCTAGAACCCCTCAACAGAACGGTGTTGCTGAAAGGAGAAACAGAACACTGAAAGAAGTTGTCAGAACTATGATAGCTGAAGCTAAGCTGCCAAAAAGATTTTGGGAAGAAGCCACAAATACAGCCTGCTTTACCCAGAACAGATGCATGATCAACAAAAATCAGAACAAGACTCCATATGAAGTTTGGAACAACAGAAAACCAAACATTCATTACTTCAAAATTTTTGGTTGTAAATGCTTTGTATTAAATAATGGGAAAAATCACCTTACTGCATTTGCAGAGAAGGCTGATGAAGCTGTTTTTGTAGGATACTCTACTGTTAGTAAGGCTTATAGAGTTTTTAACAAGAAAACATTACTAATAGAAGAATCCATTCATGTAGTATTTGATGAGCCAAGTCAATCTTCTGAAAAGAATCACATCACTAATCAAGATCTGTCTACTGATTTACAGAAATTGGACATTGGAAAGAATGAAGAATATGTTCCCATCATACTACATAATCTCAATTCAGCTGATAACTCAAGTGCTGTTCAAAATCACAGTGCTGATTGTCTAACAGACGAGTTGCAAACAGCTGACAGATCAGAGGTTGTACAACAGACAACTACTGAAACTCCAACAGTAGTGTTGCAAGATCAAAACAGAGGACAACATCCAAACCTACAACCTGATCTAAGATGGCTCAGAAATCACCACCAGAGTTGGTGATTGGTGAACCTTTGGATAGAGTGAAAACAAGAAGAGCTGCTGCACAAGATGCTATGTTTGTCAATTTTTTATCTCAGGTAGAGCCTAAACAAGTTGAAGAAGCTCTCAATGATTCCTTCTGGATTGAAGCTATGCAAGAAGAGTTAAATCAATTTGAAAGGAATGAAGTCTGGTACTTAGTTCCTAGACCAAGTCATCAAAGGGTAATTGGCACTAAATGGGTTTTCAGAAATAAGATGAATGAAGATGGTATTGTTACCAGAAACAAAGCAAGATTAGTGGCCAAAGGTTATTGTCAAGAAGAAGGAATTGACTTTGATGAAACATTTGCACCAGTAGCAAGACTTGAAGCAATCAGACTGTTTCTGGCCTATGCTGCTTACAAGAACTTCACTGTCTATCAGATGGATGTGAAGTCTGCTTTTCTCAATGGAGAATTGCAAGAAGAAGTATATGTTGAACAACCACCTGGATTTGAAGCTTATCAACAAGAAGACAAGGTGTATAGTCTAAAGAAAGCCCTCTATGGACTGGAACAGGCTCCAAGAGCATGGTATGACACCCTATCTGATTTTCTTTTAATCAAAGGATTTCGTAAAGGTAAGGTAGATAAAACCTTGTTCACAATTGAATGGGAAAATCATATATTGATTATGCAAATATATGTGGACGATATTATTTTTGGTTCAACTAACCAACAGATGTGTGACAAGTTCTCCAAGCTCATGCAGAATAAGTTTGAAATGAGCATGATGGGTGAACTCAATTATTTTCTTGGTTTGCAAGTTAGACAGTTGCCTGATGGAATATTCATCAACCAAGCAAAATACACAAGAGATCTGTTCAAGAAATTTGGTATGGAAACTAGCTCTACTGCTACTATTCCTATGTCTACAAGTCTTCGTTTGGATAAAGATGAAGATGGCAAATCAGTGGACATGACCAAATACAGAGTCATTATTGGGTCACTGTTATACCTAACAGCAAGCAGACCTGATATCATGTACTCAGTTGGGGTTTGTGCAAGATTTAAATCAAATCCCAAGGAATCTCATCTCTTAGCTGCCAAGAGGATACTGAAATATATTAAGGGCACTCAAGAATTGGGATTGTGGTGTCCTAGAGAATCTGGATTTGAGCTTATTGGTTATTCAGATTCAGACCTTGCTGGCTGCAAGATTGACAGAAAAAGCACAACAGGTGCTTGTCAGTTCTTAGGTAGTCGTCTGATCTCATGGATGAGTAAGAAACAGACCTCAGTCTCTATATCTACTGCTGAAGCTGAATATATAGCTGCTGGAGCTTGCTGTGCACAGATACTTTGGTTGAAACATCAACTAGAAGATTACAATATCAAGATCAGTGGAATTCCAATCTACTGTGACAATACTAGTGCAATCTCACTTACTCAGAACATTACAAGTCATTCAAGGACTAAACATATTGAGATCAAGCATCACTTCATTAGAGATCATGTGGAAAAAGGCAATGTTTTGATTGAGTATGTTCATACTGACAATCAGATTGCTGACATCTTCACTAAACCTTTAAGTGAAGTAAGGTTCTCAACTCTAAGAGCTGAGCTAGGACTACTTAATTTGGATGCATAAGCTGAGGGGGAACCTTTCAGAAGACTGAAGTTCAATAGCTTTGTTATCCGTTATTCTATTCAAGGATTAACTTTCAACAGACTAGTTAACTTATGAATTCTTAAAGTCAGGGGGAACGTGTAAGACTAGCGGTACTTCTGATTAAAAGATGAAATTTGTTAATGTCAGTTAGTTGAAGTTATGTTATCAGAAGATCTGTTCTTAACTCTTGAAGACTGAAGATTATTTTACCTTGCTGGATTGACAAACAACAGAGGAAGATTACTAGTTATTGGCTTTCTCTAGTAATATCAGATAACAGATCACTCGTCTGTCAGATAAGTTAAACTCTACTCATCTGATATCTTATATAAGCATGGTTATAAATCGTATCTTTAGAAACACGCTTTTATAAGTAACAGATTAGTGTCGATAGAGTTTCCCGCCCATCTGACATTAAAATAATAAAATTGAAATCCGCAGCTCCCACCCACACGATTAATAAACTGTCAGATTGATCCAACGTCTCAGATTAATCACGACAACCAAAACCTAAGAAAATGTATAAAATCCGATCTGAACAGAGTAGTCGTCTTACGCACACATAAACTCTCAAATTTTCTAACTCTCAAGCTCTCTTGCTTTCAAAAGTTTACTGCCTTCACAGATTTCTACTCAGTAATCCCAGAAATGGAGAAAATTATTGAAGGAAGATACTTGAACTACAGCAAATTCCACTTCTCTGGTACTGATCAGATGCGCTCAATCATGGAGAAAATCAAAGAGGCATCTTTAGTTCCAGTTCTGGAAGCCCACGAGGACAGGGTTTACTTAGAAGACATTGATCACTTCTACAAGACCAGGAAATTCACTAATAATGACACTGTTATGTCGGTTGTCATTGGGGGTAAGAAAATCGCTGTCTCTGCTGCTGTTTTAAGTGAGATTTATAAACTGAAAAATGAAGGAGGAGACGTAACAGACCTTGGGTCTGAAAAGGAGGAAGAATTTTGGGCAATTTGTGCTAAGAAGGGAGAAGAGATGACTGGGACTCTGATGAAGACTCAGTTAAAAGATGAGTATCAGAGGTTCGCAGACATCATTGCGAAGGTACTGGATTACTGTACGAGCTCTTTGGATGGGTTACCAAGAAAAAGGCTTCACACCATGATCTGCATCTACTATGGACTGAAGGTGAACTGGGCAGTTCATGTCTATGATCTGCTGAGTGACAAAAGGACTCCGCATGCCATCTTGCTTAGTCATCTGTTCATGTCACTAAGCTGTCCTATGGCAGGTGGGAAGGTTACCCACGCCAGTAAAGAGTTTAAATTGTATGAACCAGTAAGGAGTGTGGCTGCTCCTAAAAGAAAGGCTACTGCAAAGACTAAGAAGACCCCTTCTAAGAAGAGCAAGAAGGAGGGTCAGACAAGTCAATCTGCTGATCAAACAGCAAGTCCTACTGTTGAAGCTGGATCAGCACTACCTGAAGTTGTAATCCCTGAAAGGGTGATTGATGACTTCGCCAAGGAGATTGAGCAAATGGAGATAGGTTCCTCTCCTGAAAGAACTGAATCAGAGGAAGGAATACCTCTTCAAAGACTGAAGAGATTGAGGACCAAGAGAGAAGCAAGGGGACCTCCCCAAGCTAAGTCTCAACCAGAAGCTTCAAAGAGAATTCCTAAGTCTAAAGTGAAACGGAAAGTGACATTCTCTGAAGAATTAACAGAAACAGTAAGGGAAACCACAACATCAGCTGAAAGGCCAATCACTGTTGAAGAGCCTGCTGTCAAGCCTGCTGAAGTTGCTGCTGCTGAAACTGGAGTTTTTACTACAGACTCATCTGCTGTAGTGTCTGCTGAAGTTAGAGAAGAACAGCAGACTGGCACAACAAGTGAAGGGGAAACTCTCCTTCTGCATCCTACACCTGTTGCTGCCACTCCACTTCAAGTAGTTGAAAGTCCTGAATCAAAGAGGAAAAGGACTGGTAAAATAGCAACTTATTTGACTGCTGCTGAAAAGAAGAAACAAGAGGAAGCAGAAATGAAAAAGAAAGCTGCAGAAAAGGCTGAGGAGGATCGTTTGAAGAACCTTGAGTTAAAAATACTGGAAGAAGAAGCCAGTAAGATGACTCAAGAAGAAAGGGATGCTATAGAAGCAGCTGAGTTAGCTGCTGCTATTGAAGCAAGTGCTAAGGACTCTCATGGTCCTAAGCAGACTGGTGGTATTGTTATAGGTGAACAAAGAGATCCCACCAAGCCCAAACTAGCTATGCCAACACCAGCAATACAACCTAAGAGAAGAGAGGAGGTTAAATTGGCTTTGGAGATTGTCAGGGATGACCCTGATGCCTTTGAAGAATTCATCAAAAGGTTGGATGCTGAGAATGAGAAGATTACTCGTCTGATGATGTTCAACAAAGAAAAGATCAGATACAATAGGTGGAGAGATTATCGTCTGACAAAGAGTAAAGAACAGATTGCAAACTGGAAGATCATTGCTGATGAAGAAGCCTGGGTGATGAAGTGGCTTGAGACAGGCTCACTTACTCAAGCATTAGACTCAGAGTTCTTCCTAGACAAGTTAAGACTGAGGATCAGTCAAGTGGTGAAGGCAGAAGCCAAGAAGTTGTATGAATCTGTTCCTGAGGAATATGCTAATGATGAAGACCTCAAGGAAAGATCCATCAAGTTGGCTGTTTCCCAGACAATGGAAACTTGGGCCAAAAAGACTAGAAAGATGCAGGGGCAACCAAGCACAATGATCCCTCTGCCTAGTCTGAAACAGATTGTCTATGGTCCTAACTGATCTTACGTGATTTCGTTTGTTCGATCGAGGGTGGATTGTAGTGTTATAAGAACAATATTAAAATGAAAGCGAAGACCAATAGTGATTGTATTCGAATTATCTGGGTACAAATACAAGTATTTAAGGTCCTATTCGAGCATTATTGGATGCCGTACAAGCTAGAGAGCAAAATACATATGACCAAATCTATACTATATTTCCCAAGTGAGTCCGAGCAGCAGTCTCGAAGCTAGAGCACCTAGGAAGTTGTCCCCGGTGCCATAAATGCATGGGGTATTTATAGCAGAATTGATGGGCTTGGGCCTAGGCACGGCCCAACAGCATCTTTCGAGCTCGGGCTCTCGATAGATCGGAACACTTGGGCCAGCTCTTGGTTCATGTGGGCAGGATCTGATGATGGTCGAATTACATCGAACCTGCGAAGGCAGGGGATCCAAATTACCCCTCATCAATACTCCCCCACTTCTCGAGCGTGAAGTGGAGCTTGCGCTCGAAGAAGTACTAATTGTGTCACATGCTGCCACGAGACGAGCCGCCCCTGATATGTTTCAGATATGCCTCGTTAAAAACCTAACTCGGAAAAACCCAGTGGGATAAAAACCGAGTCAGGAAAAAAGAGTGCATATATAAGAAACAGTTCACCGGCGTGTTGTAAAGATAACCTCATCGTAGGTCCTCGAAAATAACAACATTCCTTATCATTTCACGATGCTTAATTCCATTTCTTGAGGAGTGCTTTCCGAGTTTTCTGACCATAATAAAGAGGTTAATGGAATACCATGGGGATAATTTCCGGGGAGTTTACTCCACAATTTATAAGTAAAGGACCGAAGATGCAATTCTTTTAAGGGTAACATTAGATTTTTACTCTGGGTAAGTTCAACCGTCGCGGTTACTCGTGGACCTCTTTGCAATTTTACTTTTTTAACCCCGTATATATATGTTGACCCGTTGAAAAATTACTTCCATATTGCATTTTCTCTTGAGCTCGGAGTATTTGAATCGAAAAGGCACTTACTTTAATATATTCATTTCCAAACCCATAATGTCAAGTTCTAGAAGTTCAAAGGGCAAGAATAAGGTCGAAGAGAATCAAGAGTCCGACCCTTTGTTAAAGCTCGTTGATGATTACGAAGATGGAGAATTTCGTCAAGGAGGCGAGGATGACGATCCGAGCGAGGATCTTGAAGAAAATGAGGTCGAGAAACGCAGCATCGGTGAGGGTGCCTTCGTCAGAATTTTCAAACCTACGCTTGCTTCCGAGGCCGTGACCTCAAACACGTCAGAACTTCCTGCTAAAGAAACCTCCTGTTGTTTTTCGAAGAAAGATCGCGTTTATCTTGTGACGGAGTTTGGGAAATATCTTCCAAAAGGGTTTTCGATCGTCATTCCTTCTTATTCCGACCGTGCTACCGAGCCCCCGGCTGGCTGTCAATCCTTTTATGAGGGCCAATTCTCCTGTGGTCTACGTATTCCATTCGTTCCCCTTATCAGAAATGTCCTTTCTTTCTTTTCGCTGTCCCCCGCTCAACTTCTCCCGCACTCCGTCGCCTATATAGTAGCATTTAGTGCTCTTATGGAGGCAAAAGGGGAAGAGGCCTCTTTTAGCAACTTCTGGCATACGTTCCAAATGGATTTAGGCAAGGGTTCCAGTGCGGGGTTCGTATCCATTCTCCAGAGGTCGAAACGACCTTTTCTTATTAAGATAACAACAAGAAAAAATGCAGGTTGGAAGAGGAGGTTCTTCTTCGTAAAGGGTCCTGATATTCCGATATCGGAAGGTAGCTCGAAAACAAGACCATATCGATGGGATGGTGCAAATTCTTGGTCGTATGGTCCTCGCAGAATTAAGGAGAAGCTCAGTCAACGTCTCTCCGATGAATTTCTCGAGCAATTGCGGTCCAACCCTTATCATACCAAGTTCTTAGTCCAGGAAGGAGTTTTGCGATTAGCTGGCTTGAGCCACTGTGATTATCCTGCTCCGGCGATTAAATATCCTAATCGATCTTCTGAAGGGTCTCGTTTGCAAACTAACGTCCTGCCAACCTCTAGTGCTCCGCCCCTTGCGATTCCTTCTTTGGGTAAGCTTCTTATTTTCTGCCTATATTGAGGTTTATCCAAACAACTCTTTTTTGTTTAAATCTGTGCCTGATTCGGATTTCCCCCGCAGGTCGAATCGTCGAGAAATTTCGAGTGTCTGCCGCCGGCTTGATCGGAGATAAGCCATTTTATTTTGAGCCGTCAGCATATACTTCCGAAAAGAGTGCGGACGCAAGTAATTTAGGGGGGAACTCAGTTGTCATAGCAGCTACGATTCCCGATTTGAGAGGGGTTGGCACTATGAGTTGCCTGAATTCTGCCACTGCCGGACCTCTTCGAACTTTGTTTTCCCCGGATACTTCTGTTCTTTCGTCGGTCGGCTATAGTCAGCATTCTTGGAATCGAATTCAGGGTGTCCAGGAGTATGAGAAACTCCTAAGTCGAAAAAGAAATGCTGAACATCCCGGGCCCTCAAGGAGGGTGAAACCTTTTGGCGTGAGTTCTAATTCCGTTCCATATCGAGAAGGTAGGTCCGAGCCTGATGTGGCGGATTTCATGGATGAGCACCTCCGTGGTAGCAGGACTGCCGGATACCCTGAAGATGGTACCGTCCTAACCGATCTAGATTCAGGTGGTGAGAACGAATTCGATAAAGCCGCTAGGATCTACTTGGCTAGTCGGTTTAAACGGGATATCCTGCTTCAGTCCGTCAAAGGGGATTTTGAGGTTTTGAGTGATTTCTCCAGGACGTATCACGAGGTAAATACTTGTCTTTTGACCGACTGTTCTCTCCTTAGTGCCCTTAACACTTCGGTGCTATTTCTTCTTACTTTTTAGATCGGAGATCTGTTCGCCACCCAAACGTATAGCTTAGCTTTGCTGGAGCAAGAGTCGCAGGATGCTCACGACGCGTATGCGCAAATTTTCTTCGATAATCAAACTCTTCGATCTCAGTTAGCAGAAAGTCAACAAGAGTTATCTCAACTAAAGGAGTAGCTTGAAAAAGCTACTAAGAAACGTTCCTCGTCCATGGAGGAAGACTTGCTGGCGTCTGTTAAAGAGAGAAGTGCCCTCGAGGAAGAACTGAAGAAGATCAAGGTCGAACTTGAGCTAGCCAAGCAGGATTCCGAGCGTGCGTATTCCCAAGTTTGAGATGAGGCTGTGATTCCAGCCATACGAGAATTTTTGGAATCTCCTGTCTTAGATCCCTTAATCCAAAGGAGAATGGGAGGGATTCTCCAAACGATCTTCTACAAAGGGGTTCATCAATTGGTTTCGGCCAAGAGAATTCCAGACAATATGGACGAATATTATCAGCACATGAATCCGTTTAAAAATGCTGAAGGGAAGGATTATAAGGCTTTCTCTTTACCCAAGACGGATATAAAGTGGCAGGATCATCGTTTTGCCCCCTTAGTAGAAGAATATGGCGTTCCAATGCTTAATCCTGACTTGCTCGAGTTCTCTAATGACGATTGTCCTTCTACTTCAGGGAAAAAGGAAGATGTTAGCGTAGAGGATGGATCGGATACGAAAGATGATCGACCCATTGGCCAGATCGATCCATTGGGCAGTGGCGGTGAAGGTGGGGTCGGTCCAAATGCCGAGTTCGAGCATGCCGAAGGGGGTGACCTATAGTTTCGTAGTTAGGGGTTGAATGTATACATGTATGTAACCCATTTTTGTAATTGGAATCGTTTTCCTTTTGGTTTAATTCTTATAACTTGTATATTCAAACCTTGTCAATGTTTAGGCATTACCCTGCCTCTCGTAGTTCGATATTTTTTCGTGATCTTTGCTCGATATTTATTTATTCCAAATGGAATCTTTCTTGACAGCCGCGTCGATTCCAGTATTAATAACTATATGATCTAGCGTCTATAAATATCAGAACCTCTTCAAATCTTGTCAGGAAACATTCTTAGAGATCAGAGCTCTTCTTCAACATTTTGTGCTCTTTTAATTTCTCAACTCTCTTCGTGTTCATCATGGAAAACATTCTGGGCAAAGCAATCGACCCCAAGCAGCTGTTTGGTGGCTCGAAGACTAAGAATCTGAGCAAAGAGCAGAAACCTGCCAAGGAGGCCAAACCCTCCAAATCTTCTTCTAAAACTTCTGCATCTTCCCCGAAAGCTTCTAAAGGGGGAGAAAGTAAGAAAGCGAAAACCACTTCCTCCCAACAAACTAAGGGTAGTTCCGGCAAGTCCATTCTGGATGAAGAGCTCGAGGCTGCGCTCGGGGGTTCTTCCCCGAGGGTAGTTGATTCTCCGAGTAAAGATCATGTCCGAGAAAAGACCCCTATTCCTTCTTCGAATAAGAGGCCTTATTCCGACGGGGTCACTCCCATTGAGGCTTTACAAAATCTTGTTATTGACAATAAGTCATCTTCCGATGCTTCGACCGTTCCTCCCGCAGGGAATCTCAGCAAAAAATCCAAGTTAGAGATTGGTGGAGGGGCCTCTGCTGAAGCTTTGAAGATCAATAATCCTCCCGAACCCCTCGTTGATTCCATTTGTCCGAAAGTTACTTCTTTCCAGCCCGAGGAGTTGAAAGATGGGTCTTCTTTTAAGACTGATCCCATGGATAATCTGTTGCAAGTTAACTTTACTTCTTCGGAAACTAACATGCCCCAGGAGAGAAACACGTCCAAAGAGAGAAACATAGAAGAGTTGTTCGAATCTGGGCAGCACTTCCTTTTTCAGGTGTACATAGGTTTATTTATTCTTCATCACTTTTTTTTTTACGCTGCTGATCCTTTTAACAGGCCGGACAAGATTTTATTGAGCTTAAAATGTTTGCTGAGCGGGAAACGAATCAGCGTGCTGCTATTTCCCTCGCGCTGGAGGAGAAGAAAATCGAGTTCGAGCGTGTCCTCGCAGAGAAGCTCGCTTTAGAGAGGGAGAAGACTGCTAAAGAGCATGGAGAAGAGATCCACAAGCAGCTGAATGATGAGCTCGAGAAACTGAAGAGTTTTCATGAGCAGGAGAAACAGGAGTTCGCTCGTCTAGAAAAGGAGGCCTATGACCGCGGATACAAAGCGGGATGTGAGGCTCGTAATGCCGAACTTCGAAAGATCTTCTCCGAGAATAAACTTGTTTAGATGTTGTCTTTTATTTACCCGGACTTGTAATATGGCTATATTGTTTATCATGAATAATTTTCAGACATTTTATTTTCTATGGCTTGTAATAATTTACTTTCTTCTCGTATCTCTGATCATGCTTTAGTTTGCTTTCTTGATCTTCGATCTTGGTATACCAACTTTGCTTAAATTTCGAAATTACATCACTTTCTCTTCGCGCTTGAATTCTCGGGAAATACAATATCCTTTTAATCTTGGTCGTTGCCTCTGTTTTCTGCTAGCCGTTAGATTTTTGAGAATTGTTCCTATAAATGGAGCTCCTCTTTTTGCATACTTATAAGATTTTTGAAAACGGATTCCTTCGATTATGCTGACTAAAAGATCTTGTTGTATGTCCGAACATTTCGAATTTCGAGTTAGGACTTATTTTGCGTATCATAGTCAAATTTGTACTCCTGTTTCGACTAGGGTATCTGCAGGCGAACACTATTTCGATCCTGAAGGGCCATAAGCTTTATTGCTGACCATCCACGACCCAAGTGGTTCCCAAGGCCTCTTGCGGTTTAGGGAGGCTTCGTCGTCAAGTTTTTCGAGGGTATGACGCAGTTTGTTAGATTCTCTCTTGAAAACGTTTCGGGTAGTGCTTCGGAGATTGACGTCCTTAATAAAATGTTCACGTTTCTCCTGGGAAAGAGATGTATTGCCCCTCTCCTTTTCGAAGAATTGCAACCATAGTTGAAAATTTGTTGGCTTGACAGGTGCCTCCTAGTCGAGTAAGGACATTATTGTCCGCCGAAAATTTCATAGGATCGGTCAGTTATGAAGCTCATTTCTCGTTCGGATACACAGATTTGTCCCTTGTCAATTGGTATCAAAGTATTGGCCTTATATGTAATGGGAGTTGATATCTTTGTATCTTGTAATTGCTTAATATGTCAAGCTCGGAAAATAATAATATTTTTTATCGAACTTTACAACGGCTTTACTTATCCTCGGGCCAATTACTGCTAACGCTTTCTTTACATGCTGTATTTCGATTTCTTCATGATTTTTCTTTGATGATTGGAACTGAGACTACGATGAATTCGGATAGGATGAATTCGAGCGGAACAATTTTGACATTTTCTTCGTTTTTTTTTTTTTTTTTTTTTTGAAACAGTTTCTGTATTCTCGGGAATCGTAACGTTCAGCGCATTTACTGCTTATATCTCAGCCGTTAGTATTATCAAATCTGAGTCGTTAATTGCCTTTCCCTTCCACTATATATAGTTCCGTAGTTACCTTTAAATTTTACATTTCAGTAACATTTCTGATCGGCTCTATGATTGAGATTTTACTCTCTCTGGCCATCATGTTTCGTTTGTTATCTCCGACTGAACTGTTCGAGGTTCTCCTTCGAACTATCTTCCTTTTTAAATTTCGCTATCTCCTGATGGCAATTTATTTCGACTAGGGTATCGGCAGGCGAAAGTAATTGCGACTGGGGTACCGGCAGGCGACCAGCTCTCTTTGATTCCAAGTCTTTGAGGCGGGCTCGACTTCCTGTACTCTGTCCTCTATCCAGTCGGGATAGTGGGTCAACTGCTGGAGGAGTTTTCCTGCACTCGATCTCTACTTCTTCAAGATATTTCTTGAAGAATGCTGCCTTCGAGATTGCGTGGAATAATTTTTCTAGGGGTTGCTTCCCTATTTCTCGATCTGGACCGGTGTGGAGCAAATAACGAGGAAGTGATGGACGAAGAGGTAGAAGTGTTATCCTAGCCCCGCCTTCCTCCTTTAATTACGGAAATATTCTAGTCTAGGGTTAATTTGTAATAGGGACACAGTAGGTGTAAAAGTTTCATCTTAGCTCGATTTTCCTTATTATTGTAATTACGAGTTCTCTTGTAACCATTTGGAAGGTCATGAATGAGATATTATTTCCTCTACCATCCTTACTTGTTAATTTGCATAATTGCTTTCATATACTGTCATCGAGCATCAATTTCTCTGCCTCAAAAATATGAACAAGCGCTATTCTTCATTGACTTTGATAAATATTTAAATGATAGACGACAACCGATATTCCCCAATTTCGAATATAACCCGTAGAAGGCTTTTATTTCCCAATCAAATACATAATTATTAAGACATCGAATAGTAGAATTCAGGTTGATCTTTGAGTAACAATTTCAATCTGAAGGGCCAAATTCCCCAGTCGGATAAATAATCGTGAAGAAATAATCGAATTAGGGTCTTGATCGATTCTTGAATAATAATTTCGATCTAAGGGGCATAGAAACGGCTTTCACCCTTAGTCGTATCAGAGCATTTTTAGCTCGAGGGTCATAGCAGAGGCTTTCACGCATTTAGTAATTTCGATCTAAGGGGCATAGCAACGGCTTTCACCCTTAGTCGTATCAGAGCATTTTTAGCTCGAGGGTCATAGCAGAGGCTTTCACCCTTTTAGTAATTTCGATCTAAGGGGCATAGCAACGGCTTTCACCCTTAGTCGTATCAGAGCATTTTTAGCTCGAGGGTCATAGCAGAGGCTTTCACCCTTTTAGTAATTTCGATCTAAGGGGCATAGCAACGGCTTTCACCCTTAGTCGTATCAGAGCATTTTTAGCTCGAGGGTCATAGCAGAGGCTTTCACCCTTTTAGTAATTTCGATCTAAGGGGCATAGCAATGGCTTTCACCCTTAGTCGTATCAGAGCATTTTTAGCTCGAGGGTCATAGCAGAGGCTTTCACCCTTTTAGTAATTTCGATCTAAGGGGCATAGCAACGGCTTTCACCCTTAGTCGTATCAGAGCATTTTTTAGCTCGAGGGTCATAGCAGAGGCTTTCACCCTTTCTTATTCTTTTCGATCCAAGGGGCATAGCAACGGCTTTCACCCTTGGTCGATTATCAAGGGTCGTAGCAACAGCTTTCACCCTTTTTTAATAGTAGATGGAGACGAGAAGATATTGATCAAATAGATGAACCAAGTTCGATAATATATGAAGGAGATGAATATGAATCTCGATGAGATTAGTTTCCGCTGAATATATAACCTCGACTGAAATAAATTTTGTTGAGATAATATTCTTCTGCAATCATGAGAAAAGATGAATCATAGCGAAACCACCAATAGTGAATAACCTTAGGGCTAAATAAATAAATCTTATGCCTTGTTTAAGAAAATTTCTTGTTTATAAGTTCCAAATTTCGATAAGTTTGATTTTTTCCAAACGGTTACTCATTTATTGAGAATTGCAAAGGTCGACGAATCTTGTCCATTCATTTTGCGAGTTGTCTGCCGCCGGATTCTTTCATCTTTCACTATAAAAACGGGGATATCATACTGTTGAGATTTTCTAATCCGTTGTATCGGCATTTCATCTGTCCGATCATGGTAACTAAAATTATTATTCAATCGACTCAGCTTTTTGAGCTCAGCTTTTTGAACTCAGACTTAGAACAATTTTCAAAAGGGACAGTCTTCTAACTCGATCTCGCTTAGAATATCGACAGGCAAATAGAATTCCCATCTTGAAGGCCAATATGCCAGATTCCAGAAGTTCGCAGGTTGTCGCGCAGGTCTTCTATTAGGGACCTGTTGCTACAATGCATTTAGGAACAATTCCCGATAAGTTGCGCGTTTGCCCTTTTGTCTTCAGAAGATCGTAATTAAAGTTAAAAGCCTGTGGATCCAAAAGAGATTCCCTGCTCGGAGCTAGGTTACTTCGAGTAGACTATAGGAGATGGAACTGAAATTTTCATAGGATTGTAGGAAATAAATGTGCTCTTCTGTAATACATTAGCTTGTACTATGTTTGAAATGTATCTTTCCTGTTTTTCCTCTGAACTCCTGTATTATTCAGTGAAATGTATGAATGGAATTTTCTCCCTTTCCTTGTCGATAGAAATAAAGATGATCAGGTACTCATGACTTCAACCACATATATCGATGATTATCGATGAAATATCTGAACAATGGTCTCTAAGAATATTAATGTCTGGGTAGATTTGAAGTTAAATAAAAACTTATCGTGAACGATCATTTCTATCGATCAAATTTCAAACGCTGTAGAATATCTTGTTAGTTTTTACCAAGTAGATCAATTGTAGTTTTCTCGACTGGAACATTTCTAATTATCTATTTCTGGAGTTGGATTAGTAAGCAAAAACATTGTTCGGACGAATGTTTCGAATAAGCCCTTCTTTGCACACCGTTGGACCGTATGTCTTGCTAACCAAACATGACCCTATTTCTCGGGAAACGCACGGGTCAGTTCATTTAATACGGAGATCCTAACCGTCCGTGGCCCGTTGTTTTAGCCGTTGATTCAAAAACCCTCTACTACTATAAATAGGTCCCTTCATACATACGACACTCCTTATTCTTTCCTTTATGCTTCCTCCGATCACTATGGGTCGAGATTTAAACTTGATCCCTATTCTCTCCAAAATAATGAAGTTTGAGATTAGACTCAGAACCCTGTTTTTCGATCTCATCTCCTTTAGCATAAGCTTTTTCGCTTAGAATATCGACAGGCAAGGAAAAATGCGCCTAGAATACCGGCAGGCAACCTGTTTTCCCAGACATATCTTGTCTGGTGCGGGTTAGAATTCTGGTATTCTGGCGTTGTATCGGATCGGGCAGCTGGTTATCCTGAGAGGAGTTCTTTAAATCTGAAGCACCAGCTTCCTCGAGGGCTTTCTTACGAGTTAGTTCCTTCGAGTTCCCTTGGAATGCCTCTGCTGAGATAACCCTTTGCTGCTCCGATTCGAATTAATCTGTAAATAATGATTGAGTGTCTCAATCATTGTTTACAGATAAAGACCTAAGGTCGGTCTGATGCCTTGGAGTGGAGCTGTGAGCCGGCCTTTATCCTGTTCGAAGAGGGCTGTGCGACAGGTGGCGAGCGACCGCCCATGAGATTCAATGCTGAGTTCTGCATCTGGAGCGATGTTAGGGAATGAAGACCGAGCTTGAAACAAGATAGAAACATTCGAAGGTCTTGTAATAGGGTAGGAGTGATTGTATTGTACTTCCTGAGCTCGAATTATATTCGAGGCTTTACTTTGTAACTTGTTTGAAGAATTTTAATGATAAAGCTTCGTTTCTGATCGAATTTCATTACTTGAATTCCTTTATTGGTCAGAATGATTTGCCAATATTCAACCATTAGCTCGAGAATTTATCTAATCGGTTGCTTTTGTTCGATTATTCAACTTATCCCAACTGACTTGAGAAAACTAGAGATAGCCGACAAATAATGTCTAGAGATTAAGCGATCGATCCCTTAAATAACTGATTCGAAAAATTTATTTTTGAAGTTAATAAATACGAAGATCGGAAAAATAAATTCCGAACGTTAATAATAAGCTGCAACTCCATAGGTCTTCTAAGCCTTTGACATTAACCGGCGATCGAGTGAGCGGAATTAATTCTACGTTAATCTGTTGCGGACGATATCTATGCAATTTCTTATTCGCCTATGGGAATGGATTCTCCGTGGAATATAAATCCACTGATGAAATGAATGAGCTGTGCAATTATAGTTTAAGCCACTAATCTTAAGCTCGAAAATCCGTCGCATAAGTCATATTTTCGTCCTCGAAATGACGAACGCCCCAATGGTCGGAGTATCGTCTTGGATAGTGAATAGCAGAGTTTTTATCTAATAAGGCTATCCGCTGATGTGCGTATTGCTCCTCGTAGTAGGCATATTTCGATCTAATACTCGAATAAGGCCCCACGGTGGGCGCCAATTGATCTTACGTGATTTCGTTTGTTCGATCGAGGGTGGATTGTAGTGTTATAATAACAATATTAAAATGAAAGCGAAGACCAATAGTGATTTTATTCGAATTATCTGGGTACAAATACAAGTATTTAAGGTCCTATTCGAGCATTATTGGATGCCGTACAAGCTAGAGAGCAAAATACATATGACCAAATCTATACTATATTTCCCAAGTGAGTCCGAGCAGCAGTCTCGAAGCTAGAGCACCTAGGAAGTTGTCCCCGGTGCCATAAATGCATGGGGTATTTATAGCAGAATTGATGGGCTTGGGCCTAGGCACGGCCCAACAGCATCTTTCGAGCTCGGGCTCTCGATAGATCGGAACACTTGGGCCAGCTCTTGGTTCCTGCGGGCAGGATCTGATGATGGTCGAATTACATCGAACCTGCGAAGGCAGGGGATCCAAATTACCCCTCATCACTAACATAAGGCCATATGAAGAATTACCTGAGAATCCAATCTCACCGTTCATAGCTCTTGATAATTTTACTTGGATTGCTCACAGGCCTACTGTAGATAATGCAGGTTTGATGAAAACAGTTGAAACTGTTAAGAGAATTGAGCCACCTGCTGATGAAGGAAAGACCAAAGAAAAAGAAGGGTCGTCTGTTGTTGCTGATCAACAAAAAGAAAAGGAGGGTACACCAGACCCCACTGATCAGAACAAAGAAAAAGATGACAAGTCTGAACCAGCTGATGAGTCAAAAGAAGAAGAAACTATTCCAGCTGATCAGATTACTGGACAAGAGGCTGCTGCTGAGCAAGATGATCAGACCAAGGAGAAGGAAAGCACTCCTGGTCAAGCTGATGAAACCAAAGAAGAAGGGATAGCATCTGGTTCAGCAGATCAGATTGCAAAAGAGCCAACTCAAGCAGCAGATCAGATCACTGAAGAGGCAACTCTTGCCTTACCTCAAATTCCATCTGCAACTGACTCTACTTCTCAAAGCTTAATGCAAACATCTTTGTTGGATTCCATTCAGCAAATGATCTCAAAATCCATGAAGGAAATGCAAGAGAAGTTAACTGCAGATGTGTTGGCTGTTGTAAGTCAACCAACCAAAGCTGCTGCTGTTCCAACTGATCTGATAGAAGATACTGCTCAAAATGTTAAGTCCATTTGTCAAGATATGGACATGTTCAGAAGAAGGACTCAGAGCACTGCTGCTGGTTGGAAACGGATTGAAGAAACAGTTGAGATGGCTATTCAAGCTGAAGATGAAGTTATACTAAATACAACCAAGGATTTCAAGGCATCTGCTGATTGGATTATTGCAACCCAGATTCAGTTAGGTGACCAAGGAGAAGATGTGTTAAAAAGAATGACAGCTTTTGAAGCCAATCAACAAAGACAACAAGCTCAACTTAATGCCATGGAAGAGAACATCAAGCTTCTCTGTGACTCACTTCAGATTACACCAATCTTGCCAAAGTATCAAATCAACCCTGCTGATGATGACAAAAAGGGGGAAGATAGGGTATTTGGACAGAAGACAGTTGGAACTTCTTTTGACAAAAGAGAAGACAGACTAGATGGTGCTGAAGAAAGGGAAGATAAGGCATCTTCTGTTGAAAGAACTGAAGTGTTGGAAGAATCTGCTGATGATGAAAAGAATGATGCAGAAAATGAAGGCACAAGCAGATCAACAGATGAGAAGATCACAGAAGAAGAAGGTGAAGCTGCTGAAGAAACTGAAGCTGAAGCAAAGGCTAAGTCTGATAAAGAGATAGCTGCTGCTAAGGATTCAGCTGAAGAACAGCTTGACCCTGATACTAAAAAGAAAAAGTTGGAGCTACTACAACAAAAACTCAAGGAAGCTGAAGAAGACAAGAAAGAAGAAGACAAGCTAGAAGACTAGTCTTGTTTAGATTACTTATGTATTTCCTTGTAATTTTTTTCAACTCATCTGAACAAACTTGTAATATGTAACACTTCTCAATATATATAAAATTGCAAGTTTTAATCCAACAGACTACTTCTATCTCAGAAATTTTTTAGGATCAAAACTTTAGTTTAGGTACAGGTACTTAGCTGAAGTTTTGTCATCATCAAAAAGGGGGAAATTGTTGGATGAAGATGAAGATGAAGTGCAAAGAAGATAAGTAATTAAGGGATGGTTTTGATGATTTCCAAAACATCATAATCAGCTAAGTATGGAAAGCTTAGTTCCCTTAGAAGAATTTTGAACAAGTAAAAGAAGACATCAGAAGAGTTCAAAGTTCAAAGCCCAGAAGACTAGTGATCTCATGCTGAAACAGCGAACAGAATGGTAGGTCATCAGCCGAGTCAAATCAGATTAGTTCAGTATTTGATCAGCAGAGTATCTATCAGCAGAGTCGCTTTGATCAACAGAGTAGAAGAGATCAAGAGATTAGTCCAACGGTAATAAATGCACTTGGCGTAATAAATGCTGAAAGAGAAGGGTAGTAATGGCAAATGATTGAAGAAAACGCTCGGATCAGCAGAGTGCATTTAATGCTGCTACAGGAAAGTACAGCAGAGAAAGGACTGTAGCAGGGAGCCGTTCTGAATTTCGGGCTAAGGCTATGGATTTGAAATTTGATTTCCTTCAACAGTCATATTTTCAAATCCAAGTATAAATAGAGCTGATTTCGAAGAGAGAGATAACACAACAACATCTGAGATTTCGCATCCGAAGCAGAAATTTTTCTAAGTCTCAAGAAGCTCGAACAGCTCACTCGTCTGGTGGAAGTCATCTGTTGACAGAAACCCAGTTGAAGCAAAAAGATAAACACTTTCTGAGTGAAATTGTAATAGCTGAGTGTTGTGCGAAGTTAGAATCCATCTTTGTGAGTGATTCTACTTTAGAGGATAGGTCTTCTTTGTGATTTCCTATTGTGAGCTTACAGCCTGTTCATTAGTTGTCTAGGTGTAAGTGGAGAAATATTGTAATCTGTGTGATTATAGTATAACCCAGAATCTAAGTGATCTGGAAGAGTGGACTAAAGGATTTTTATCCATATAACCACTATAAAAATTCTTTGTGTTATCTTGCATTTAAGTTTTCTTGCATATTTTGAACCTTGCATATTTCAACACTTTGAATTATCAAAAGATTTTATAAGAAGTTTTAAAACTGGGGATAAAATCTTTTTAAGGACTTAGTCTACTTGTGAAAAACACTTTTAAACATCCGCTGCAAGTATACTCTTGATAAAACTGATTTTCACTGAAATCAGCTAAGTAATTTGTGAGAAGAGTGGTCACTCTGCTGTTCAAGATATGTTCACGATCAGCATAGTCATCTTACTATTCTTCATCAGCTTAGTCTGCTGACAGAAGAGTAAAAAGTTTTTAAGTCTAAAATTTTAAGAGGTCTATTCACCCCCCCCCCCTCTAGACCTCATCTGACCACTTGGGACCAACAGCGCGTCAGGCACATAAAGTGGGAACCTCTCCCAACAGGGATTCGAACCTGAGTCCCCTACTTTGTAGTGACTAGTCCCTTCCACTAGACCAATCACCTGTTGGTAGTTGGTACATACTTAAGACATGGAAAGAAGCTCGCGAAAAATGTAAGGTCGAATAAAATTTTATTTATAAACTGTTACAAGCAATTACAAGTAACTGTTACAATCGTGGAATTCGAACTCAAAAGAAAAATTACATTTGGAGGATCAACCTATTACAATTTCAAAAGCCTACGCTAAGGATCTCTGAGCGACCAGCAGAGCTGAGGAGAACTGGTTCAAAATCTACCCTTCATCTAAGAATGCAAGACTCGGACTCGTCATCCGTCAGCTGGCACCTTACTTTGAAGTAAGACAGTATGAATTACAGAACGAGGCTCTTTAAAATCATAACCGCCCTTTTTGCGCTGGCACCTCTTGCTGTTCCTTTTACACCTATTTCCGGTACAGAGGGACAAGAATCAACTCTGGCCGGAATCGAACCCTCTATCCTCCTGAATAGAACGTTGGAATACGGCAATGCAAACCCTTCTCAGAAAGGATATATCTAAGAAGCTAGGTTGTCTGCCGATATTCCAAGTGCCAGGTTTTTTGTCTGTCGATATTCTAAACGAATATATTCTTGTTTGGGAAAATTGAATGATCGAAAAAAAGACCGCGAGTCCTAATTTCGAACATCTTTATGGGTGATATGAAATCCTACATTCTGATCGGAGGAAGTAAAATCTCAAACAAGAAGATCGGACGAAACATTTACGGAGGAAGTAAAAAGTGAGATGGTAATTTAGGGGATATTTATAGGAAACGCAAATTGGACTCAACGGTACGGATTACCCGACTTGAACGATCACCATACGAGCGATAAATGCGCCGACCATTCCAATTCCCGAAAAATAGGAGATCGTTTGGATATGTGGTAAAATTCTTCTCATCCCAAGCTCGGGAATCTCCACAGGCTAACGTCCCATGCTCGGGAATTAAATTCTAAATCAACATATTACACTTGCGCCGCAGATGAGTCTCCAATCTCCCCAATAATTCAACTGTTGTTTTTCCGATCATGGTGCTTACCGATCATGAGAGATAAAAACCCATAGTTCTAAGTTATAAGGAAACTCAACAGATCTATGCATATAATTTCAAGTTATCCTACTTGGTCGATAGTTGTTTCAAAAGTTCTCGTGGTATAGGTCAATAACTCTACGATCGACATGATTAACTGATAATCGAATTCAATCAATATTATAGATTGATCATGGATGGATGAAAGTTAAAGGGCAATTAGGGATATTTGACCAGGTTGTATCAAAATGAACATCGGTGGAATCAATTTGAGAATTAAGTTCGGCCATTAATGAGCCAAAGTTCAGATATATTCATCCAGTTATAATACTTATCCTGTTCAATAAATATTGTTCGATGATCACCTTCGACGACATGATTAAGTTTGATCGAACCAATTTGGTCGACAATAAATTATCTGATATTTGGATTCAACTTTTCACCCAGATTGACTGTTTGAAAATTCGATTTTATCGATCGAGCTAAAGAGATGAAGAAAAATGCAAACACAATTAACAAAAAAATAAATTTCATTCATGTGTTCTTCGAACAGTTACAAGTGATTCCTCGATTACAATAAGGAAACTCTAGCTCAAACGGAAAATTACATTCGTTCCTATCCTACCACCAAATTTTACGAACTAGGCTAAGGTGCCTTCGAGCGAGCTACTGAGCAGTGAAGAGCAGGGTCGGGGCCTATCTCTAGGACTTTTAACCGATCTAAGATCTTTATCCGTGAACAATGATTGTTATGCCCAATCTTAGATCATCAGATCGATGTCCGATCTTGAAGGCAGGCACTACCATCGAAAATGGCTTTTTCCAGCACTCTTGCTACCGTCTCCCCGCTGGTTCATTCCAACCCTATCTGATCCAGGATAGCGGGAAGCAACTCCAGTGGAATTACTCCAAGCAATCTCGGAAGCACCATTCTTCAAGAAACACCTTGAAGAAGATGATGCTCGAGATCGAAAGAGCTCCTACCGGAGTTGATCCACAATCCGACCGGATGCAGCGCCAGAATACCGGAATTCTAACCCGCCTCAGATACGGAATATCCAAGAAAACAGGTTGTCTGCCGGTATTCTAAGAGAGTGCGGGTTCTGATGATGGATATTTTGGATCCCACCTTCTATTACTAATATACTATCGAAGAACCGGAATCTCGACTCTAAAGGTGCGGACTCGAGCTCGGGATGAAGCCAAGGTAACTGTATCCAATTTGATGCAGCCCCTGATCAAATGTTACTGTTGGGCCGATCCCAGGCCCGAAGCCATGGGCCGATCCTCATTCTCGGCTATAAATACCCCAAGCATTTATGACAGCACACACGCTTTCCCATGTGCACTACACTCGAAGCTACCACTCGGATAGATTAGCTCGGTCACTTTATATGTATTTCGCCCTCTAGCTTGTACGACATCCTATAATGCTCAAGTAGGATCCTCAATACTTGTAATTTGTATCTCAACGTTCGGAATATACACATACATTGATCTTTCCTCTATTTTATAGTGTTTGCTGTATTTATTTTATTACTATCGATCATACTACGAATTTGTGTAAGATCAGGTTCTAATCTAGAACCTTTTTATTTGGAAAATAAGGTGGAACATATTGATCGAAATACGTAAAATTCGAGAGTTTAAGTTTGGACAGGGCATTCGCGGAAAGGTAAAAAATGTGATGGTAATATTGGAACTATTTATAGGGGAAGGAGAGTAAAATCGACGGATCAGATTACATGGTATGAACGGCCGTGATACCAGCGATAAATGCGCCGACCATCCAGTTTCCCGAAAAATAGGGGATTGTTTGGTTAAAGGATATGAAATCATCACACCCATGTTCGGAAATCTCCCCGCTACGATCAAACCCTCGATCGATCAAGCCTGCGTACTTTATGCGATATCGGTCGAACAGTTCAGAAGTGTTTGATCGAATGGCTTGAGATCGAAAATATTTTGGTAATGGAATCCTACGATCGAATAATTCCGACAATGAACACCGCGTGATTACATTCTTTAAATTATCTAAGAAAAGTTTGAAATGATTGGGTGCTGGATTATTTTTCAGTTACTTGATAAAAGGATTCATTCAAGTGACGTTATTTTGACTAACTATTTATGTTCGAACGGCCTTGGTCAGATTAAGGAATTCATTTAACTGATGTGTTGGTCCCATGTGGTCAGATGAGGTCTAGAGGGGGGGTGAATAGACCTCTTCAAATTTTTATACTTAAAAAGTTTTTACTCGACTGTCAGTAGACTAAGCTGTTGAAGGTTAGTAAGCTGACTAGGCTGATCAATGAACAAATCTTTGAATCAGCACAGTTAACCACTTCTCTTTGAACTACTTAGCTGATTTCAGTAAAATCAACTTTTTAAAAGCATAGTACTTGCAGCGGATTTAAAACAGTATTTTTCACAAGTAAACTTACAACAGTTAGAAAGATTTATCCTCAGTTTTAACAAACTCTTTTCACAAAATCTTTCAACAGTTCTGTTAAAGTGTTTTATGCAATCTGAAAATATGCAAGGAAAAATGTAAAGTAAAACACACATAATTTTTATAGTGGTTATATGGAATTTAATCCTTTAGTCCATTCTTCCAAGTCACTTAGATCTTGGGTTATCCTAGAAAACACATAGTAATCAGTATACAATGCTTGCGTCGAACAACAAATGAAACGACCACAAGTGCGCAATAAGAAATCACAAAGAAGACCTATTCTACAGAGTTTTATCCCTCACAAAGATGGATAAACACTCCTCACAACACTCTTTCTAACACAGATTCACTCAGAAAGTGTTTTCGTTTTCCTTCAACTGGCTTCTGTCAAAAAATGACTTCGGCAGACGAGTGAGCTGTTCTTGAGACTTAAAGAATTCTGCTTAGAAATTTTTCTCAGAGATGTGTTGTTCTACTTCTTCATCGTCTCTTGAACTATTTATACTCGCATGTTTGAAAAATGTCCGTTGAAGAGAGACAAAATCAAATTCCTCGGGTATTGGTCCTTAATTTCTGCGAACGGCTCTCTGCATAGTGACAGTACTGCAGATTGTACTTTCTGTCAGGCAGCATTTAATGGACCTAGCTGATACGAGGTATTTCTTCAATCATTTGCCATTAATACCCTCGGTCTTCAACATTTATTACTCCAAGTGCATTTATTACCGTTAGGGAGACTTTCTGATCCTTTCCACTTGGCTGATGAGAACACAAGTCTGATGATGAACAGAGTTGATCCCAAACTTAAACAAATCTGATTTGAGTCGGCTGATCTTCACCAATCTGATTTCTTCCTTCAGCAGATCAGTAGTCTTCTGGACCTTGAATCTTTGACCCTTCTGATTTGTCTTCTCATTTGGTCAAAGTTCTTCTAAGGGTTTTAACTAAGTGTTCCATACTTAGTTGATCTTGATGTTTTGGAAATCATCAAAAACTCCCTTAAATTCTTTGTCTTCAATACACTCTATCTTCATCTTCATCCAACAATTTCCCCGTTTTTTATGATGACAAAACTTCAGCTAAGTACCTGTTACATATACTAAAGTTTTAATCCTCAAAATTTCTGAGATAGAAATTGTATGTTGAAATAAAAACTTGAACTTTTATATATGATTGAAAATGATTACAAGTTACAAGCTTTTATAAGATGAGATAACTGAAAAAGTAAAGTGAACTGATACAATGATAAAACAGTCTATACTATTCATCAACTTCTTCACTCACTTCTTCTTCAACTTCCTCATACTCATACTAAGATTCATCATCTTCTTCCTCTTCATCATTTACATCATCAGTAAGTAGATTTGCCTTAGCAGCTTTCATCTTTGCTTCTCTTTCTGCTTCAGCTTTAGCATCCTCAATCTTCTTTTTGATGCGTTCTATATTTTTGTACTTGACAAATGGATCAAGTTGCTCTTCAGGAGTGTCCTTAGTTGCAGCCAATTCCTTATTAGACTTGACTGGTTCCTTAGGTTCTTCTTCAGCATCTTGTTCATCAGTTTCTTTGTTGTCGACTTCTCCATCTCCTTCAGCTTTTTCTTCAAGTACTTGTTTCTCTGGCTCTTTTGGTTCCTCTTAAGCAGCCTCTGGCTCTTTTGGTTCCTCTTGAGCAGCAGCGGAGTCGTCTTGAGTACTCTGAACAGTTGTCTCTTCCCTTTTCTCTTCCCCCTTTTTGTCATCATCAGCAGGGTTAACAACAGGGTTGAGCTCAACAGCTTGGATTTGGGCAGCAACACATGAGTTTCTGATGTTCTGATCCATTAGTCCTGTCTTGCATTTAGATGATTCAGAGTAGAGTTGATGGTTCCAGTTTGATCATTGACACAGTCAACATTAAGTTGTAAGGTAGAGATTTCTTGATGGGCTTTAGTTGCAGTGGTTTGAACTTCCGCAACCAATAACAAATTATTTGCAGTCTCTTCATTACTAACTTTGATGAATGTGTCAGTCAGATGAGCAATAGTGTCTTCACTTCTCTTAAAAACAGCATGAAGATGACCAACATCAGCTTTGACATCTTCAATGTTTCTGTTCATATCCAGAATGCTCTTGGTCAACATAAGAGAATTGTCTTGTGGCATTGGGAAGTTGTCAATGGCATCCTTGACCATTCTTGCATTTTCCTCATGCATTTGCTTCATCAGCATCCTATTCCTCTCTTCCATTTTCTTAAGTGAATTTTCAAGCATCAGCTGGAAGGATTCCATCAGCGACGAGTGCAAATCAGCTGTTGGAATAGAGGGAGATGCAGTCTGATCTTCTTCCTAGTGAACAGGAGCGTCTTTTAGAGCAGGTTCTTCTTCAGTCGTCTCTTTAGCTTGCCACTCAATAGCTAAAGACTTTTCAGCAACAGCCTGTTCTTTGACGTCTTCAAAGATCTTAGTAACAATAGTTCCAACTTCAGTGATAACAGTCGTCTGGCGGATTGTTTTTATAACAGGCAGACTACTTGATAGGGGCTATTTCGCACCCTACATACTGTACGATCGACTAAAGAACTTGAGATCGGTTCGACCAAATCGGGCTGTTCAAAGATCATCTCATCGACCAGGCCGAATACAGCTCTCTTCGATCAAAAGACAATACTCCGGACCCAAGAAGGATATTTGGGCCGAGTCCTATTAGGACTATGTTTCCTTGTAACGCTAGGTTTAACATTATATAAATACCTAGTTACTCATTGTATTAGACAACTACGAAATCCCTAACTCCAAGAATACATGATTATACGCTGCTTACAATAGCACAATTGAATAAGATTCAATATTATTCTTAGCTTTTGATCTCCATATTGGTGTGTTATTAGCTTTGTTTGTGGTTTTACTTCTTGTTCTTGAATATTGCTTTTCTTTGTAATCGATCCATCTGGAATAAAGTAACGGAGCCCTACAAAATATATTTAAATATCGAAAACCCCCCGATATCACAAATTCACTGATATTCAATTAACCCGACGAAATCCGGTTAAATCAGTTGGCGCCCACCGTGGGGCTAGGTTAATTATTCGATTGACACATGGCTCGCCCAAGGAAAAGCGCTCGTGTTGGAGCGAGAAGCAATACAACCACCGGCCATAACAAATCGGAAGACATACAGGACAACAACGATAACAACGTTCCCAATACCAACGAGAATGTCCAAGATACACACCCCCGACAACAGGGACCCCAAGGAGGCCTTCCCGGTGCCATACGGGAAGGACCAGAAGGCCCCGAAGTTCCCGTTCCTCTCCCGGGCGCTCAGGAGAAACTGCGACAAATAGCAATGCTCTTCAAATCACTTTCTCCAGAAGAATTGCTAGTACTAGATCAAATTCCTCGAAACGTTACGGCCGCCAAGACAACTCCTGCTCCAGGAGTGCCAAGGCCAAACGAACAAACCTCTCAACAAGCTGACAGCCCAGCAAGTGAGCGACGCTCGCTACACAGCCCACAGCAGGACAATTCTAAACCCTCCAATAACCATCCCCGAAGAAGACCTGGTCGAAGAATACCACAAGCGGGTCGCAGCAGATCGAAGGAACGAACAATCATCCCTATCGAGGATGACATAGATGATGCAATCCCAGATCGACCGCGAGCGACTCAATTCTCAGAAAGAGAAATTGAAAGGATGGTACAGGAGCGACTCGAACAACGCCTACGATCTGTTCAAAACCCATGGGCCCGGACTGCGGAACTCCAGGAAAGCCTTGCGGCTTGTTCTCCTTTCTGCAGGGAAATAAAAGAGGTACAATCCACGGGACAGGTCCCAGGTAGATTACCCCGATATGATGGAACCACCGACCCGGATGATTATATCTTTAGCTTTACGAACATAATGAATTTATATGCCCACTCAGCCGAATTCACCGCCAAGTTAATGGTGACCACATTCGAAGGACTCGCGCTGGATTGGTTTGCAAAACAGCCGGCCAACTCCATATTCAGTTTCCGGGAATTATGCAATAAATTAACGCAACAGTTTGCCAGTCAAAAAAGACAAAAACTCCCGATGAGCTACCTAGGAACCATACACCAACAAGAGGGAGAGTCCCTAAGAAATTGGTTGGCAAGATTCAACGTGGAATTACTCAAAATCGATTCTCCGAATATCGATTACATAATTTCTATCCTCTTCGACCTCACTAAAAACAGGCAGTTCGGAAACGCCCTCAGTCGAAAACAACCGAGAACGTTTGCCGACATTATGAGCTTGGCGTCTAAGTATATGACCCAAGAAGAGATGAATTCCTTTTAAGGATAAAAACAAAAACAAAGCCACAACTTCAGGCTCCAAACGGCATGATAGGTTTCCTGCCCAAAAATCTCTGGATTACGAGCGATCTTCCAGGAGAGGTAATGTTTTCCAGCGATTGGAATACAACAAAGCCGACCAAGATGGGCAACCCAATTTCTACCAAAGACCAAGATACCCTGAACAACCAATCAGAAGCAGGGTGAATCAAGTAGAACACCCGAGGTTAAATGTTCCAATGGAAGAAATATTGGAAGTTCTAGAAAGAAATAACTGGATTCCTGAGGCGAGGAAAATCGCTCAGCCAAGACCAGGATCTCGAAACTACGATCAATACTGTAAGTACCATAGGGCACATGGACATCGAACGGAGAATTGTTTTCACCTTAAGAGAGAAGTTGAAAAACTGATCGAACAAGGAAAACTAGACGAATACATAGAGCGAGATAATCGAAAAAGGGAAAGAAGTAGAAGCCCTCGGAACGGTAATCAAAGGAGAAGTTCTCATCGAAGGTCACCTGAACGTCGACCTACTCAGGAGTTGAATCACGACCAGATCAATGGAACTATCCATACGATATCCGGGGGGCCCGCGGGTGGAGATAGTCGTAACGCCCGACGAAGAACAGCCCGATCCATAATTGGAAACTCAAAATACCCAAAAGAAATTTGGACCCTGGAAAGCAGGCCATCAAACGATCAGCCGATCAGCTTTAACGAAGGTGAAGTACCTAAAAATATCGTCTGGGACACGAAAGAGGATAACCCCGACTTCCCGATGGTAATCTCGCTAGAAATAGCGAACTACAATGTCAAGAGAATCCTGATCGATAATGGGAGCTCAGCCAATATCATCTCCCGAGAAGTTTTAGCCCAAATGGACTTGGGACAGATAAACCTGCAGAAAGTAGCTACGCCGTTAATAGGATTCGGAGGGTCCGAAATCATCCCCAGCGGAACAATAACCTTAAGCATATCACTGGGAAAAATACCCCACCGGACAGTGAAGCTAGTAAAATTTCTAGTGGTAGAAACCCCTTTCGCTTATAACGCAATATTGGGACGACCAGCTCTCAATTTATTCCGAGCTGTTGTCTCTACTTATCATCAGAAGATAAAGTTTCCGACCGATAGAGGCATCGGAGAAATAACGAACGACCATTGCATGGTTTGGGACTGCTACAGTACCTCGTTAACTATGAAAGAACACCCAAAATCGATTACTCCAAGTAAAAGAAAGATCGAAGAAGATCTTATCAGAAATAAAATTGAAATCCCAAGTACCGATCGAATGGATAAAAAGGGAAAGGAACCGCTAGATTTATCATTGAAACCTCCAGAACATAAGGATATAATTCTAGTACAAGGGGACTCGTCCAAAACAACGAGAATAGGTACAGAACTGAGCAAAGAAGGGGAAATAATGCTAATCGACTTCCTCAGAGACAATGCCGACGTCTTCGCATGGAGCGCAAATGACATTGAAGGAATCGATCCTCGAATAATCAAGCATTCCCTAAAAATAGATCCTTTGGCGAAACCCGCCAGACAGAAGAAGAGAAATCATGGACCGGTAAAAGATAAGATTATCAAAGCCGAGGTAGAAAGACTGCTTGAAGCGAAACAAATCCGAGAAATACATTTCTCGGAATGGCTATGCAATGTTGTTCTAGTGGCAAAAGGGGATAAAAAGGACAACAAATGGAGAATGTGTAATGATTTTACTGACCTTAACAAGTTGTGCCCGCGCGACCCATATCCCCTCCCAAGGATCGACCTATTGGTCGATTCGACCGCTGGCTTCGCGATATTCAGCATGATGGATGCCTTTCAAGGGTTTTATCAAATATACATGGATGAGCGGGACCAAGAAAAGACTGCATTCGTAACCGAGCAGGGAGTATATTGCTTCATAGTAATGCCATTTGGCTTAAGAAATGCCGGAGCTACTTATCAAAGGTTAGTAAACCTAATGTTCAAAGAGTTAATCGGAGAGTTAATGGAAGTCTACGCGGACGACATGCTGGTCAAAAGTATGAACGAAGCGGATCACGTAAAACATCTCGATCGATGTTTTCAGATCTTAAGGAAATATCGTATGAAATTAAACCCCGCGAAATGCACCTTTGGTGTCAAATCAGGAAAATTCTTGGGATATTTGGTTCACCAACGCGGAATAGAAGCCAACCCAGAAAAAATTCGAGCCATAACTGAAATGAAACCTCCCAAAACCATCTCCCAAGTACAAAGCTTAGTTGGGAAGATCGTAGCATTAAACAGATTCATATCAAAGTCAGCAGACAAATGCCTCCCCTTTTTCCAAACTCTCCGAAAGGCAAAGAACTTTGTTTGGACCGGAGAATGCGATCAAGCCTTCGAGCGACTCAAAGAATATTTGACAACACCACCGATGTTGGCAAAACCAACAGAAGGAGAACCATTGTATATGTACATCTCCATCTCCGACGTAGCAATTAGTTCAGTACTAATTAAAGTCGAAGGCTCAGAACATAAGCCCGTCTATTATCTAAGCAAATTATTGCAGGGAGCTGAGAAGAATTATTTGGAAATTGAAAAATTCACGCTGGCCTTAGTGGTGGCTGCACGGAAACTTCGACCTTACTTTTTAACTTACAAAATAGTGGTTTTGACAAATCAACCACTAAGACAAGTCTTAGCAAAACCAGAAGCCTCAGGAAGACTAATTAAATGGGCGATCGAACTAGGCCAGTTCGAAATCGATTACAAACCAAGAATCGCAGTTAAGGCCAAAATATTGGCTGATTTTATATTAGAAACACCGACACAGACAACTGAATCGTCGAGTTGCCTCAACGACGATGTCTTGATCGTAGAAAACCAAACTTGGTTAATGCATGTCGACGGTGCTTCATGCCGAGAAGGAGGAGGCGCCGGAATCAACTTCACCGGACCAAATAAAGAAGATTTGAATTACGCAATAACGTTGGACTTCGTCGTAACAAACAATGAAGCTGAATATGAAGCGTTGATTACGGGAATGGAGATGGCAATCAAAGCCAACATAAAAAGTCTTAAAGTGCTAACTGATTCAGAATTAGTGCAAAGACAAATTGAAGGCCTATACGAGGCTAAAGAATTCAATATGGTCAAATACCTCGCCAAAGTGAAAACACTAGCTGAGAAATTTGAAAGCTTCAGTATCCAGAACATCTCACGATCGGAAAATAAATGGGCCGATCAACTATCCAGGTTCACAGGATCCTATGATGGAAAGACCGAACGAGTGATCAACTGGTTGATATCTAATACGCCGACGATCGACATCGATGAAACGCCGGTAGTCGATATAATGGAAATCGAAGAAGCCGAAGAAAACTGGATGACCCCGATGATAGACTATCTTCGGGAAGGAAAACTACCAACTGACCAAAATGAAGCTCGGAAAATAAGATATCGAGCTCCTAAGTATACACTTGTAGAAGGAAAACTCTACCGAAGATCGGTATCAGGAATTCTTCTAAAGTGCGTCTCTGAATCACAAACCATCGATGTACTACGAGAAATTCATGAAGGAGATGCAGGAAATCACAGCGGATCAAGGGCATTGGCCTTAAAATGTCTCAGGACAGGTTACTATTGGCCTACCATCAATAAAGATACCGCTCAATATGTCCAAGAATGTCATCACTGCCAGATCCATGCTAACATATGTCATCGACCAGCAGAAAATATGCACCCAATTCCAGTATGTTGGCCATTCGACCAATGGGGAATGGACATTGTGGGACCATTCCCAGCAGCTAGATCTAAGAAATCCTATGTCCTGGTCGCTGTAGAATACTTCAGCAAATGGATAGAATGCGTCGCCCTCACACGAATAACCCAATTCCAAGTTATCAACTTCTTATGGAAATTCATAGTTTGTCGATTCGGCATCCCAAGGATCCTTATCTCCGATAATGGGACTCAATTCGCGGGAAAACAAATAATAGATTGGTGCACAAAACTTGGAATTCAACAAAATTTTACCTCGGTAGGACATCCTAGAGCGAATGGACAAACTGAAGTAGCAAACCGAGAGATAATAAAATCTTTGGAAAAAAGATTAGGAGCTGCCAAAGGAAAATGTCTTGATGAACTCCCAGGAGTACTTTGGGCTAATCGAACCACAGTAAGGAGCTCAACAGGCGAAACCCCATTTAGCTTGGTATACGGGTCGGAAGCAGTTATCCCTGTTGAAACCTTAATCCCAACGCCAAGAATAGAGATGTTCAACGAGCAAGAAAATGAAAAGTTGAGAGAAAATGACATTGATTTAACAGAAGCCTTAAGAGATAAAGCTGATGTACGCCTACAAGCGACTAAAGCAAATATGGAAAAAGCATACAATCAAAAAGTACGCGTCCGAACCTTCAAAGAAGGAGACTTGGTCCTGAAAAAGGTAGAAGTATCCAAACATGTGGGAAAGTTACAACAAAATTGGGATGGACCTTACATCGTCATTGGCGTAGGAAAGAAAGGTTCATACAAAATTGCACACTTGGATGGAACAGCCTTACCAAGAACCTGGAATGCGGTCAACCTTAGGAAATACTATGGTAAATAAATTTTAGCAGATTATACTACATTGTTTTATTTTACTTTATCAAGTTTCAATCCTTGTAACAAAGGCCTTAGCCTACAGTTCAATTATTAAAGATTTTTTAGCATTTTCTATACATCGATTATTTCGGTTAACACTCCTTGGAATTGCACAATCATATTGATGGAAATTAGAACGAAACGAGTCGAGTATACATTGATCCGCTCAATAAAAACTCCTCGCTCAATCTCATCGATCTAAAGACTTTTTGGTTAAAAACCTAAGTCTAAATTAAAAACGAGTCGAGTAAACATTGATCCGCTCAATAAAAACTCCTCGATATATCAAAAAGACTTACAGGTACTAAAAACCTAAGTCTAAATTAAAAACGAGTCGAGTAAACATTGATCCGCTCAATAAAAACTCCTCGATATATCAAAAAGACTTACAGGTACTAAAAACCTAAGTCTAAATTAAAAACGAGTCGAGTAAACATTGATCCGCTCAATAAAAACTCCTCGATATGTCAAAAAGACTTACAGGTACTAAAAACCTAAGTCTAAATTAAAAACGAGTCGAGTAAACATTGATCCGCTCAATAAAAACTCCTCGATATATCAAAAAGACTTACAGGTACTAAAAACCTAAGTCTAAATTAAAAACGAGTCGAGTAAACATTGATCCGCTCAATAAAAACTCCTCGATATGTCAAAAAGACTTACAGGTACTAAAAACCTAAGTCTAAATTAAAAACGAGTCGAGTAAACATTGATCCGCTCAATAAAAACTCCTCGATATATCAAAAAGACTTACAGGTACTAAAAACCTAAGTCTAAACTAAAAACGAGTCGAGTATACATTGATCCGCTCAATAAACACTCCTCGTTATATATTCAACGATCAAAAAAGACTTTTGGGTTGAAAACCTAAGTCTAATTACAAACAAGTTGAGTATAAATTGATCCGATCGATAAAAACTCCTCGATAAATCCGTAGCGATCAAAAAGATTTTAGGTGATAAAAACCTAATTCTAAATTATGACAAGTTGAGTAAACATTGATCCGCTCAATAAACACTCCTTGATCTATTCATAACAATCGAAATGATCTGCTAATACTCCTGAAGTTTTGAAGATAAACTACGTATGAATCAGTCTGCTCGGAAAATGTTGCTCTAAAATAAATATTATGACATAATTAACGACAAGGAAGATATAAGGGATAAAAGTAATATTTTATTCATCAAATCGGTTACATACAAAAATCCTACGTTACAAAAGTCTACATGCTACTCAAAGATCATTACAATGATTTAGCTAAAATGATCCTATACGATCGGCTATCTTCACGACAATGTCCACGGAAACACCAATCTCCTCCCTAGTACCTCGTCGATTATAATGAACCACCCAAGAAGCATGCTGCTCAGGATGGTCGACTTCTTTAGTTCGATGGCTAGGCTCTGAAGATCAAATGTTCTTCCAGACGAAATGAGCATTACCAGCCAGATAACTGGCAATACTCATTCACCCACAAGAAGATACTGCTTTTACATTATCTATAAAACATTTTATCCTAAAGCAGCATCTCTTCGGGACCGTCGTGAAACGGTAAGTTTACCAGCCACCCCGGTGGTCCATCACCCCTGAGGTAACATCCAAGAGCGGGGATGACTGGCAAGTATGAACCCTCCATGTGCAAACAAGAAACCACGGACCTCTAAGATGATGAAGACCAATGCAGAGATCTCATGGGACCCGTCGATACAAGGTAGGGCTGACATGGGACCCGTCAATACAAGACTGGGAACGATTTCACTATTTTGAATAAACAAATCATGATAATGTGATTTTTTGAAGACAATGGGATCAGAGGGCAGAATAAAATCTAAGGAATCTGAGATCTCCATCATTTTTGGAAAATTGCAAATGAAGAATATAAACCACCCCCCTTGATGAGGGGTAATTCGGATTCCCTGTTTTCCAGCCTCAACACGATTCGAATAGCTATGAACCCTGTCGCCAGGGACCAAAAGACGAACCAAAGCATGAAAACGGTTGTTTCGAGCTCACGAGGTCGCCGTAGATCGAAAGACACTGTTGGGCCGAGCCCAGGCCCAAGCCCTCTAAGTTGGCTATAAATACTCCATGCATTTATTACACTGGGGGATTCCAATGAACACTCCATCCTTGAGACCGCTGCTCGGTTTATTAATATAGGACTTATTGTACATGTTTCGCCCTCTAGCTTGTACGGCATCCAATAATGCTCGAATAGGACCTTTGAATACTTGTACTTGTACTCATTCAATTCGAATACAATTACATTTGATCTTTACTTCACTTTATTTATCGTTATTATAATCGTACATCCCACCCTTGATCGAACCAACGAAAACACGTAAGATCAATTGGCGCCCACCGTGGGGCCTTATTTGAGTATTAGATCGAAATATGCCTACTACGAGGAGGAATATGTGCGCCAGCAAAAAATTTTACTAGTCTGAAATTTTGATGTTCACTCTCCGAGGCGAACCTTTCGACCCTTGGAGGGTTCATCATTTCAGGAATAAAGAAAGAAGGCCTATCTTCCTTACCTCCGAATGGAACGAATAAGAAGTTCAACGGGTATCGTCGAAGGCTTAGAGGATCTATGAGGTTGCAGTTCGATTTTAACGATCGGAATTTATTTTTCCGTTCTTCTTATTCATAAACTTCAATGGCGAATCCTTCGAATCAATTTATTTTAAAGATCATTGGCGAAGTCTCAATATACTATCAATCGACTATTTGTATTCTTCTCAAAGTCGGCCGGGTTAAATTGGTTGTTTAAATATTTGCAATCGATCAAATGAGTTCTCAAACTATTAAAGGGTAAGTTGGCTTATCATTATGACCAATATGGGAATTCGAGTAAGAAGATTCGATTACAAATAAAACTTTATCATTAAAATTCTTCAGACAAGTTACAAAGTAAAGCTCCGAAGGAATTTCGGGCTCGAGAAATGCAGTACAATCATTCCTGCCCTATTACAAATTTTATGAGGTAATCCTATCTTGTTAAGTACTCGGTCTTCGTTCCCAAGGTCGCTCCAGAGGCAGAACTCAGCAGCAAGCTTTACTGGCGATCACTCGCCATCTGTCGCACAGCCGTCTTCGATCAGGATGAAGCCGGCTCGCAGCTCCACTCCAAGGCTTCAGACCGACCTTAGGTCTTCATCTGTAAACAATGATTAAGACACTCAATCATTGTTTGCAGAATAATTCGAACCGGAGCAGCAAAGGGTTATCCCAGCGGAGGCACTCCAAGGGAACTCGAAGGAACTATCTCGTAAGAAAGCCCTCGAGGAAGCTGATGCCTCAGATTTAAAGAACTCCTCTATGGGTAACCAGCTGCCCGATCAAGTACTGCCCCAGAATACCAGAATCCTAACCCGCACCAGACAAGATATGTCTGGGAAAACAGGTTGCCTGCCGGTATTCTAGGCGCAATTTCTCTTGCCTGTCGATATTCTAAGCGAAAAGCTTATATGAAAGGAAACAAGATCGAAGAATAAAGTCCGAACTCTAATCTCAAACTCTTTTATTTCGGACAAAATGCGAATCAAATCTAAATATCGACCCATGCTGATCGGATGGGGCATAAGGAGAAAAGCAAGAAGTGTGGAATACACGAAGGGACCTATTTATAGGGGTAGGGAAATTAAAATCGACGGCCCAGATAACTTTCCATGAGTGATCTGGATGTCCGCATTAAATGGAAGGACCGTTACATTTCCCGAGAAATAGGGACCTGTTTGGTAACGAAGGACACGCAATTCAACAATGAGTGTAGAAGAATTACGACATTCTATAGAATTTGACGACATATTAATATTATTATTATCAAAGGACGGCATGTCGGATTCGTATTTGATTATTTCGGATATCTCTACACACAAGTAATTATTCCTATGCTTTTACGCTGCCAGCTGAGAAGAAATATAATCGATTCAGTCGAGCAGAATTCTCAACAGTGATAAAGATTTATGGCTTCATTTTTCCTTATCAGTCTCAGGTCTGCTAAGATATTTATATGTTATCCACCCGCGCAAGTGGTGATCGATTACTCCTTGATCGATGTTAGAAGAATAAGATGGAATTATGAAAGATAAAATTCTATCTAGTTATATTTGAGGTTATCAACAAAAGGGAGACGAATTGTATTTATATTATCTCGAAAGATTACAAGAAATGGAAAAGTATATCGAGTATAGCATAAGCCTATACATTACATCAATATGTTGTTACGATCCTATGAAATTTTCGGTCTCCCGTCCTATCGTCTACTCGGGATAATTTAGCTCCGACCATGGTATCCCCTTCGGACCCGCAGGCTCTTGTCTTCATTTACGGTTTTCCAAAGATGAAGACTCAAGGGTGAGATTCATCGGGTAAATGAATTCTGCAGAACTCCCACCCCTGCGCGTCTTCCTAAATGCATTGTGGCAATAGGTCCCTAATCAAAAACCTATGCAACAACTTGCAAGCTCCATAGGTCAGGCATATTGGCCTTCAAGATGGAGATTATATTTGCCTGCCGATACTCTAAGCGAAGGTTGAGATAATATTCTTCCTGCTCGAATAATCCACCACTTAAAAATCGTTCGAAATCTGACCTCGAATAAGCGAATTATTGAAACAACAATCTTAGTTGCCATGAGGGGACGGATAAAGTGCCAGCACAATGAACGAGATAGCTTCAAAGAAATAACAGCCTTTTATAGAAAAAAGCAAGAGGAATCCGACGGCCTATAATTCGCAAAGTGAGCGGACAAGATTTGTCGACCGTTGCGATTCCCGGTAAAACAGGAACCGTTTCGAAAAGATTAAACTTATCAAATTTAGGAACCAACAAACAAAGATTTTTCTCGACCAAGGCATAAGGATTATTTAATCCAGAGCTATTCACTACTGCCTGTTTCTCCATATTTGCAGAAGGCTATTTTCTCTTCAGTATTTATTTCGATCAAAAGTTATATATTCCCTGGAAGCTAATCTCGTTAATATTCATATTCATTCATCTCTCCCTGATATTATCGATTTCTCTATATTTATCTGAGTCTAAAATTATTAAATGGGTGAAAGCCTCTGCTATGACCCAAGGGCTAAAAATGCTCTAAAAACGACTAAGGGTGAAAGCCTCTGCTATGGCCCTTAGATCGAAATTATTTAAAAGGGTGAAAGCCTCTGCTATGACCCAAGGGCTAAAAATGCTCTAAAAACGACTAAGGGTGAAAGCCTCTGCTATGCCCCTTAGATCGAAATTATTTAAAAGGGTGAAAGCCTCTGCTATGACCCAAGGGCTAAAAATGCTCTAAAAACGACTAAGGGTGAAAGCCTCTGCTATGCCCCTTAGATCGAAGTTATTAAAAGGGTGAAAGCCTCTGCTATGACCCAAGGGCTAAAAATGCTCTAAAAACGACTAAGGGTGAAAGCCTCTGCTATGCCCCTTAGATCGAAATTATTAAAAGGGTGAAAGCCTCTGCTACGACCCTCGAGCTATGTTTGCTCTGAAAAGACTAAGGGTGAAAGCCGTTGCTGCGCCCCTTAGATCGAAATTATTATCCTCGATCAACCGAAACCAATCAGCATTCTATTCTATTATTTCTTCGTCTAAAGGCTAACAGCCATAATTATGACACTTAAGTCAACGTTATTATTCAAAGATCAATCAAAAACCCTATTTCGATGATTTGTCCGATTAGGGAATTTGATCCCTCAGATTAGAATTGTTACTCAAAGGTCATTTTAGATCCTTCTATTCGATCTCTTAATTATTATGTGTTTGATGGGGGAATAAAAGCCTCCCATAGGTTATATTCTAAATCGAGGAATATCAGTTATCGTCTAAATACTTATCAAAGTCGGTAAAGGATGGCGCATATTCTTATTTGCTCGATGACAGTATACAAAAGCATCTCTACAGGATAAGAAAGAAGGGTGATAAAAGAAATAAATATCTTATTCATGTCATTCCAAACAGTTACAAAAGAGCTCGAAATTACAAGGATAAGAAAAATCAAGCAAAAACTTTACATTAGTGTAACCCTACTACAAATCAACCCTACACTAGAAGTTTTCCATGATCGAGGAAAGCAAGCTTGGAGTAATACTTCCACTCTTCATCCTTCACTTCCTCGAAAATCATTACACACCGGGCCAGACCGAGAAAGATAGGAACACCCCCTAGAGAAATTATTCCACGCAATCTCGAAGGCAACATTCTTCAAGAAACATCTTGAAGAAGTAGAGATCGAGAGCAGGAAAACTCCTCCAGCAGTAGACCCACTATCCCGACTGGATAGAGATCAGAGTACAGGAGGTCGAGCCCGCCTCAAAGACTTGGAATCAAAGAGAGCAGGTCGCCTGCCGGTACCCCAGTCGCAATTATTTTCGCCTGTCGATACCCTAGTCGAAGTAAGTTGCCATCAGGAGAGAGCGAAATTTGTAAATAGTTCGAAGAAGAACCTCGAACAGTTCAGTCGCAGATAGCAAACGAAACATGGTGACTAGAAAGGATAAAATCTCAATCACAGAGCCGATCAAGTTTCTTACTGAAATGTAAAATTTGAAAGTAACTACGGAGCTATATATAGCGAAAGAAATAGGCAATTAACGACCCAGATTTGATGATACTAACGGCTGAGATATAAGCAGTAAAAGCGCCGACCGTTACGAATCCCGAAAATGTCAAATTTGTTCCACTCGAATCCATCTTATCCGAATTCATCATAAGCTCAGTTCCAACCATCGAAGAAAAATCATAAGGAAATCCAAATGAAGCATGATTAAAGGAAGAACACATAAGAGGAGCATGCGATTTGAGGAGAAAGCAAATCATTACAAGCCATAGAAAATAAAAATTATTCAGGATAGCACAAGTAAAAACAGTATACTACGAGTTCGGGTAAATAAGAGACAACATCTAAACAAGTTTATTGTCAGAAAGAATCTTTCGAAGCTCAGCATTGCGAGCCTCACGTCCTGCTTCAAATCCACGATCATAAGCCTCCTTTTCTCGACGTGTAAAATTTTGTTTCTCCTCCTCGTGGAGGATCTTCAGTTTTTCGAGTTTCTCATTCAACTGCTTATGGATCTCCTCTCCATGGTTGTTTGCCTTCTTCTCCTTTTCTAAAGCAAGCTTCTCTGCCAGGACACGGTCGAACTCGACTTTCTGCTCCTCCAGCTCGATAGAAATAGCAGCGCGCTGGTTGATCTCCCGCTCAGCAAACGATTTAAGCTCAATGAAGTCTTGTCCGGCCTGTTAAAAAGGGTCAACAGCGCTAAAAAAAAAAAAAAAAAAAAAAAAAAAAAAAAAAAAAAATAAAATAATAAAATAATAAATAAATGGGAAAAAGGTAGAATAAATAAATGTACACCTGAAAAAGGAAGTGCTGCCCAGACTCGAACAACTCTTCTATGTTCCTCTCTTTGGACGTGTTTCTTTCTTTGGGTATATCAGTCTCTGAAGAAGTAAAGGTATCTTGCAACAAGTTACCCATGGGATCAACCTTAGAAGGAGATCCATCTTTCAACTCCTCGTGCAGAGGAGAAGCAACCTTTCGAGGAGAGGAATCGGCAAAGGATCGGGGAGGATTATCAATTCCTAATGCTTCAGCGGAAGCCCCCCCACCAGTCTCTGACTTGGACTTTTTATTGGGATTCCCTGAGGGAGAAACGATCGAAGCATCGGAGGATGACTTGCCTCCAATAGCAAGATTTTGCAAAGCCTCAATGGGCGTAACCCCATCGGAATGAGGCCTCTTATTCGAAGAGGGAACAGGAGTCTTTTCTAGGACACGATCCTCAGTCTTAGAATCAGTCTCTTTCGGGGAGGAACCTCCGAGCTCAGCCTCGAGCTCTTCGTCCAAAATGGACTTGTCGGAGCTACCCTTATTCTGCTTCGAGGAAGTACCCTTCTCTTTCGTATTTTCCCCACCTTTAGGTGCTTTTGGGGAAGAGGCGGAAGTCTTAGAAGAAGACTTGGAGGGTTTGGCCTCCTTGTCAGCCTTTTGCTCTTTATTCGACTCCTTGGGGAAGCAGCCTTTTAGCCCTTTTCGACCTCTGGAAAATGGATACAAACCCCGCATTGGAACCCTTGCCTAATTCCATTCGGAAGGTATGCCAGAAATTGCTAAAGGAGGCCTCTTCCCCTTTTGCCTCCATAAGAACGCTGAATGCTACTATGTAGGCAACGGAATGCGGGAGAAGTTGAGCGGGGGACAGCGAAAAGAAAGAAAGGACAGTTCTGATAAGGGGAACGAATGGAATACGTAGACCACTGGAAAATTGACCCTCATAAAAGGATTGACAACCAGCTGGGGGCTCAGTAGCACGCTCGGAGTAAGAGGGAATAACGATCGAAAACCCTTTTGGAAGATATCTTCCAAACTCCTTCTCAAGATAAGCACGATCTTTCTTTGAAAAACAACAGGAAGTTTCTTTAGCAGGAAGTTCTGACGTGCTCGAGGTCACAGGCTCGGAAGCAAGCGCGGGTCTATAGATTCTGACAAAGGCACCCTCACCGATGCTGCGTTTATCAACCTCATTTTCTTCGAGATCCTCGCTCGGATCATCATCCTCACCTCCTTGACGGAATTCTCCTTCTTCGTAATTATCAACGAGCTTTAGCAAAGGATCAGATTCTTGGTTCCCTTCGACCTTATTCTTGCCCTTCGAACTGCTAGAACTTGACATTATGAATTCGAAGACGATTATACTGAAGTAACTACCTTTTCGATTAAAACACTTCGACCTCAAGTGAAAATATAACATGGAAGTAATTCTTCAACAAAGCCAACATATATATACGGGGTTAAAAAGGTAAGATTGCAAAGAGGTCCCCGAGTAACCGCGACGGTTGAACTTACCAAGGGTAAAAGCTTAGGGTCATCCCTCTCAGAATTGCCTTTTTGATCCCTCATTCCATAGAATTGCGGAATATGTCATTGCAATGTATCCTTAAGATTCACGGAAGCCCCCCTAGTTACAATCGGAAATTCTGGAAAGCATTCATCAAGGGATCGAACAACGCAACATGAAACCGAAAGGGGTATTACTGTTTCGACATCCCCCGATGAGGGTAATTTCAGAGCGCGCCAAAGTATGCTTCTTATATATGCACTCTTTTTCCCTGACTCGGTTTTTATCCCAATGGGTTTTTCCGAGTCAGGTTTTTAACGAGGCATATCCTGAAGACATACTGAACGGCTCATCTCATCGTAACATGGAACGTACTTTGTACTTCTTCGAGCGCTTACTTCGCTTCACACTCGAGAAGTGGGGGAGTATTGATGAGGGGTAATTCGGATTCCCTGTTTTCCAGCCTCAACACGATTCGAATAGCTATGAACCCTGTCGCCAGGGACCAAAAGACGAACCAAAGCATGAAAACGGTTGTTTCGAGCTCACGAGGTCGCCGTAGATCGAAAGACACTGTTGGGCCGAGCCCAGGCCCAAGCCCTCTAAGTTGGCTATAAATACTCCATGCATTTATTACACTGGGGGATTCCAATGAACACTCCATCCTTGAGACCGCTGCTCGGTTTATTAATATAGGACTTATTGTACATGTTTCGCCCTCTAGCTTGTACGGCATCCAATAATGCTCGAATAGGACCTTTGAATACTTGTACTTGTACTCATTCAATTCGAATACAATTACATTTGATCTTTACTTCACTTTATTTATCGTTATTATAATCGTACATCCCACCCTTGATCGAACCAACGAAAACACGTAAGATCACCCCTATTTATAGGGGTAGATCTAAGGGATCTTACGGCTGAACAAGTGATTTAATCAACGGACATGGATACGACCCTTTGACTCCACGTAATAAATGCAAATAAGTTGGAACGGCACTATCTAATCGCCTCAACTGGTCGACAGCAAAGGAGGTCGTGGCTCGAAACGATCACCCAAATAACACAAGCAAACCTAAAAGAACCCTGGATCAGACATACCGGAACGATCATACTTCATGGTCGATGGCTTAAAACCTAGAATCCACAAACGAAGTCATACAAGCTTTAAAGGACAGTTGCTCGATAAAAGATAAAAGACCAAACCCTTCACCATACGAGGGACGTCACTGCCTCATAAGTCATATGGGTGACCATTGACTAAGCTATACAGGAACTCATATGGAGTCCAAGATATCTGACATAGAAATCAGGAGAATAGTCCTCCTTATTCGAAACAGCAAGGACGTAACTGCCTAACATACCAAAGAAATGCTTAAGGAGGTCTGAACAGGGTAGATCTGGCTAAAACTCCTACATTTTCCAATTCCTCCCATATCAAGAAAGTGAGATAATGGTACACTAACCAAGGAACATATAGTTCAAAGTTAATGCTGGGAAACATAAAGGTTTGGAAGAGACTGAAAGGGATATTTTTCCTTAGTTCGATGTAAAGAAAAGAGCGGAATTCAACAAAAGGGACAATAAGCCTCCTTATATAAGATTTAGATCACAACAAGACAAAAGTATAAGGCATAGATTGAAGATCGACCAAGATGATGAGCGTTCCTTAACGACTAAGCTCGATATGAATAACCTATTGTCTAAATCATGACGTAAACCGTGCTGGTGCATGTAATCCAAAGGAGTATACTGGGTATGATCAACAAAAGACTTGATTTGCAGAAGCAAACATTATATTTATGCACAAAGGAAGAACGAGAATAACAAAGTATATCTACAGAAGAAAATTGATCAAGGCAAGAATCTGCCTACAAAAGGTCATGATTTCCAATTTAGAGCTTCTCCCATTACAAAAATTTCAGCCCAAACAAATGCACAAAAGTCGGGCAACCAAATAAAAAAAAAAAAAAAAAAAAAAAAAGAGACAGCCCAAGGCCTGCCAGGTCGAGCAAAGGTCACTGAGAAGAACGGTCAGCAGGCCGACTACCAGAAACAGCCTTCCGAGGAGTCATATTGCCAGCAAAAGCCATCAACTCTTCTTGACGCTTTAGATAACCAGCGTCATATCCTTCCTCATAGGACCGCCGTTGAGACTCCTCCGCTAAGGCAGCAGCCTGAACCAAGTCACTTTTCTCTTTCTCCCAGACGGACTTCTCCTCCTGCAATTTTTTCAAATCATCATTGGCAAGCTGCAGTTCGAGAGACTGCCCAGCAACCTTCGCCAACTCCGACTCCAAACGACGTTGATAAGCACCTTTACTTCTCCACAGTTCATCGTTTTGCACACCCAGCTGGAGTGCAAAGTACTTACCCTGGGAAAAAGAAAACAATCCTTACGTAAGAAGGAAGTCAAAAACTAAAACAAATGAAAAAATGAAAAGACTCGCCCACCTGTTCACATATCTTCACCAGCGATTGAACAAGGCGTACGTTGGAAGCATCCTCAAGCTTCTTCAGCTCACCAGGCAAAATAGTGCTTAAACCCAGATCCCATGACAAAGCATCAGGCTCAACTGAGCCAGGCAATTCACTATTGGAAGGGACACCATCAGAACGAGGAGTCTCTGACAACATAATATCCTTGACTTGCTCAAAGATACATCGATCATCTAACAGACGAGGAGATCCCCTCTCGTCGGGGCTAACGGAGGTCTCCTTGCCTGAAGCAGAAATAACGGTCCGACGACCAGACCTTGACCCAAACTGACCCTCAGAAGGTCCTCCAGATTCAAAAGAAGTAGCCGTTACTGTGGTATCATGAAACAAATATTCAGGACAATCTTGCAAAATAGATTGTGTTGTGGAAGGATTGACAAAAAGGTCATCACCAGCTCGCCCTCCGCTGGCGACTGGGGCAGTAGAAGTAGAAAAAGGAACGGAACTAACAAAATCCCCTCCATACTCGTAAGAAGAAAAACCTGATGAAACAGGTATATTGTAAACCTGCTCCACGTTAGAAGAATCTCCGAAAGCTATTCGACCAGGCGAAGGCCTATTACCTATCTCTGGGGAAGAAGGAAAGTTTGGCTGAACAAGCGACGAACTAATTTCTGGTAAAGGTTGGGAAGGGATAACAGGATTATCGGTCGTCGAATTGCTGATCAAGGACGAACGAGGAGGCTCCATCGACGGTCCGTCTCTTCGATGTTTTTTAGATCTATTATCTCTAACGCCCTCACGAGAAGGTTGTTTCGAAGTATTACCAAAAAGGTTACTCATGATCGGATTATGGAAAAATATAAATTAATATCGAGAAAGTTTATCGACTAGCAAAAGAAAGAGTATTTTGTTTAGAGAGGAGTATATCGGTAAAAAATAAGTCAGGTTTTTACCTTTCATATTTATACTACACGAAAGGACTCAACAGACCCAAAGAAAGGGCGCGAAACAGAAAAACTGACCTTGGAGCAAACGCTAGAATTTGAAAAGACACACACATAATGATTACGGCAAATTTAATGACTTGTCTGAATTATTACGGCAAATGTGAAAAGACACAACTGACAGAATACGAGACGTTTAGCGTACAAAGAGAAGAAAAGGTAAAATTACAATTAAAACCTACGAGTAAATAGTTACAACGATTATTTCAAAAAATCACTATTTTAAGAAGCCTGCTCGCTATCCGGAATTCTCTGATCACTACCGACGTCCTCAGTCATACCTATATCATCTTCCTCTTCTTCTTCAACTTCGGGATCAATAAAAGTATTATCGAGCTCCTCGTTAACATCGGAAGGAGGAATCGGCAATGGATTTCCAAATTCTTCGACAAGGTGAGCCAAAGGAAAACCTTGATATACAACATCTGGAACCTCAGAAGAAGAATAAAGTTCACCGTAGCGATTCAACCGAATGTGAGCAGCCTTAAAATACTCCTTTCGACGGTCGTCGATCATCTCCAGGGCGACCAGCTGATGAATCGCCTTCTTAAAAGTATTTTCAAGTAAAGGACCGACCATCCGATACACCAACGCCGTATGAACAGGAGAATTAAGGAATTCACGAACAACTCTTTCGTCAGGATTCCTACCGTATCGATCCCTAAGTCCACTAAGTGGAACATCCTTTTCGTACTCCTCTAAAGAAGTTTCAAGGTTTGACACTTGAGATTCGAGCTCACTAATTCGAGCCGTGCTCTGTAACTAGAATTCCTCTAACCTTCAAGCCATTTGATTGGCCTGCTCTTGAGCACGAGAAACCTCCATCACCCTGTTTATTATTTCTTGATCTTCAGTCCCGGTAGCACGAGTCTCTACGACGGGAACGGCAGAAGATGTTGAGGGACAAACCTCTGATCCGGAGGATTTATGAAGTAAAGCTTTATTCTTCTCTTCCAGGAACTCGCACTGTTGTTTCCAAAGTGCATTTTCATAGGCGTATGACGCAAGACAAGTTTTAGTCTGGAAGAACAAAGAGAGCAAGAAAAAGAAATGGATTAGTAAATTAAGGAAGACCCTTAAAATTATTTGTTAGTATGATCAAAGGAAAAAGATATCACATTTTCAGCATAAAGAGAAGCTCGCTGGAATTTCTCCAGAGGATCCTTATGAAGAAGCTTATTCAGATCGCGAGTAAAAACACCAGACAAAAGAACACGGGTTGCCTTATCGACCGCGTTCTCATTATCATCATGAATAAAAGAGTCCTTCTCGGAATAACCAGCGGCCCTCCTTCCCTCTAAATGATCCTCGATCATTTCGACAAGAGTAGGTTTTGGATGCTTATCTCCGACTAAAAGAAGATCGTTACATGAGCGTCCATAATAGCTCCTCTTTCTATCAACTGGATCATTAGCAGGATGAGGCATCGACCAGGTGCGACATCCTCGAACACCCAAAGACGTTCTAAGCTGAAGAGGAGGATAACCGGATCCCGTGCCCTGAGGAATAGGGGACTCATGAGGAGAATCTGGAGATTCCTCTCTATTCTCCTCAGATTCATGACCCAACTCCAACTTCCTTTTTCGTGACGCTCTCTGCTCGATAGGGACGTTCTCTACGGATTTGGAAGATTTCGACAGCACCATTTTTCCCTTCGAAGAGTGTCGAGAGTTTTCTACCATATCGGCTGAAAAAGAAATAAATTATAAGTTATTTTTCTTCCCTATAAACGGTATCATCACAACACTAAGCTGAAATAAAGTACTAACCAAGAAGTTCAGATGATGAATTGATGGGAAAGTTATGAACACTTAACCCCGCCTTACGAAAAAAAGCTTCCCCGATCAGAAGAGCACTTTGATATTTGTTTGCACGCATTTCGGAGATCTCAGCGATAAACTTAGCATCGTCAGGAACTAGTTCGCCAGTCGGTAAGCGACCTCCAGGAATCCAACTGGAACCATGATCCCATGAAAAAGGCACGGTCGAACCATCCGCCAAGCAAAGATTAGACGGAGGACGAACAAAGAAAAAATGAGATTTCCATGAAGGATTACTAGAAACAGGGGCGTCAAAGATCGCTCGACTAGGCCGCTGACTAGCGAAGAAGTATCCACGATTCGAAGAACTAGAAATATTGAAGTGGAAAAGTTGCGTAAAATTACGAAAAGAAGGTTTAAACCCCTTTGCGATCATCAAAACAGAAAAGCAAACCACAAAAGCAACGGAATTTGGAACCAGCTGTGTCAAGCACACAGTGAAAGTTTTCAAAACTTCGAGAAAAAGGGGAGACAAGGGAAGACGCAGTCCGCTATTAAAGTGAGCCGAATAAAAAGCTCGACATCCCTCCGGTGGAGATGTGACCCTATCAGTAGGGGAAGGAAGAATTATCTCGGAACCTTCCGGGAAATATTTGGTATAATTATTCACAACCTTCGGAAATGTTTCCACTGTATAAGCACAAGCAACGTCCTCGATTGGTTCAGAAATCTGAGGAACAGTACCTTTGCCCTTTTTGGCTCGGGCAGCTACATCCGCCTCAGTAAGGATTCGTACCTTGAAGGTATCTTCTACAGGGACGACGAAGTCAGATACTGTAGATTGTTCGCCCAAAAGACTAGAATGCAACTCCTCCTCGTTATCGGGGGCGACGACCTCTCTAGAAGAAGATCTTCTTACAGAAGCCATATATTCTGGTTCTCGGAAGATTAAGGTCGATAAAAGGAAAAATTTTATGTGATGAACGACTAAGCAGGAAAATGACTACGAATTATAAGGAAGTATAAAGGAAGAATGGCGAACTTAAGAGTCACCTATTTATAATGAGATGAGAAATGACGTTTCGAACTCATCACAGCTAATCATATTCCCGCCAAAAAATGGTAGGATATAAGAAGCCTCCTGAATAGACGCGTGGCGATTCGTAATCGACAGAGAAGACGACTATCTATGATATGTAGCACTCTTTTCCTTACTTAAGATTTTTTCCCACAGGGTTTTTTCTTAAGAAAGGTTTTTAACGAGGCTCCATTCATAGAAAACAAACGGTCGTGAAGATTATTCTACTTCTACGAGCTTCTATTATCTATACGCTCGAAGAAGTGAGGGAGTACTGATGGGGGCTATTTCGCACCCTACATACTGTACGATCGACTAAAGAACTTGAGATCGGTTCGACCAAATCGGGCTGTTCAAAGATCATCTCATCGACCAGGCCGAATACAGCTCTCTTCGATCAAAAGACAATACTCCGGACCCAAGAAGGATATTTGGGCCGAGTCCTACTAGGACTATGTTTCCTTGTAACGCTAGGTTTAACATTATATAAATACCTAGTTACTCATTGTATTAGACAACTACGAAATCCCTCAACTCCAAGAATACATGATTATACGCTGCTTACAATAGCACAATTGAATAAGATTCAATATTATTCTTAGCTTTTGATCTCCATATTGGTGTGTTATTAGCTTTGTTTGTGGTTTTACTTCTTGTTCTTGAATATTGTTTTTCTTTGTAATCGATCCATCCGGAATAAAGTAACGGAGCCCTACAAAATATATTTAAATATCGAAAACCCCTCGATATCACAAATTCACTGATATTCAATTAACCCGACGAAATCCGGTTAAATCACTACTGGCAACAGATGTTTTCACTTTAGGAAACTGTTGGTACTATTTCATTTCTGAGCCAAAAGTAATATGTTGTACACTAGGTGGAGTAGGCAGATCACTTGGAGATCCTTGTTCATATCTTGAAAGTTCAGCCCATTTCTCCAAGGCAATGAAAACAACAATTTGCACAGCCCTCTTTATAGGATCATCTTCTTTTCTTCTCTTGGCTGGCAATGCATCAGAGATGATTTTGGCATCTAGAGCAACAAATTCTCGTGCATATCTATGCATGACATCTCTTACGTAATCAACATCCAGGGCTTTGTTGACTGAAGTAGTCTGCAACCAGCTGAGGACCCATTTCTCCTCATTTGCAAACTCCTTCCAGCTCTAGATCTCTTCAACGGATTTATTCATCCTGTAATCCCTCCATTTTGTATATCTTTCCTTTTCTTGGATAAACAGGGTTTTACGATGCAGCTTCTTGTCAATGTGAGCAAGGGCAACTTCAAATCTGTTGAAAACAGAAGTGTCAGTATTTATGATTTCAAAAGCTCCTTTCACTTCAAACTTTTTCATTTCTGGTCTCATGCCAGGAGGCAAGATCAGCTTGGAATTCATTGATTCGCCAATCTTTATGCCACCAGTTCTATTTGGACTATGAGAGTCCTTATTGCTTAGCTCAAGAGCAAGTGCCAATTCTGCATCTTCAGCAGCTTGTCGTTCAGTAGCAGTCATTTGTCACTTTTTCTCTTCTTTTTCAGCTGCAATCTTGCTAAGCTCAACAACTTTTTGAAATTCCTGTTCATCCCTTTTTCTTTGCTTTGTTCTTCTCTCTTTTTCTTGTCAGCAGCAGACACCTTCTTTCTCCTTATGAATATTTTTCTTTTTCCCTTCCTTTTATCAATTGTCTATGCTTCTTTAGTAGCAGCAGGTTCTGGGGCAGCAGATGCAAGGGGTGCAACTGCAATAGGATTGATGATCTGTACTTCAGGATCATCTTGAGGTTCAAATCCCTCAACTGTTGAAGCTTGTTGTTGGGTAGTTGTTGCATCAGCATCAGACTTCTGATCAGCAGCAGCATCAGCATTGTCAGCTCGAACTGGCCTCTCAGCAGATGTAGGGCCTTTTCTGACTAAATCATCAGATTTAGCAGGAGATGGTTCAAAAACCACCTTCCTCTTAGCAGACTTCTTTGTAGCAAACTTTTCTTTGACATGCTTAGAAGCAGCAGTATCTCTCAACTGGCTTCTAGTCCTTTTTGCTACTTTGTCAGCAGATCTTTCTTCTGACACTGTTCTTGATGGAGAATCAGCTGATATCTCCAAGACTTCATCAGTGATCTTTTTTATAGTAGCGTCAGCAGCAGCTTGCTTTTTCTTGTCTGTTCTGGCTTGAACAGCAGGCTTAGCTGTTTGAACAGACAGCTTAGGTTCTTCTACCTCTTCTTCATCAGCCTCAGTCTTTCTCATTGTTCCTGCCTTAACAGTTTGATAGGTTGCCATAGCCTTGGCATTATGAATTTCTTTCCCATGGGTCATTCCACAACCTAGAAAGTACCTTCATCATAAAGTACTTTTTCATAATAACACTATCCAAGGAGAAAGTGCAATTCTCTATCAGCTTAGACACCATATCAGCCATGCGCTGATATTCATCCCTGAGTTGTTTCTTTTTAATGTTACCTGACATAACTTCCCCTTCACGGGAACAGATACCCCAGAATTCGTGGATTTTGTCTTCTGCCATTGTGGTCACATCAGTTCTTCCTTGATTGGACAGCCCGAACTTCTCGTGTAACAGGGCAGGGGTAATGACTATGTCTTTTCCTCCAATGGTGGCTTTGATTTTAAGCTTTTCAAAGTCAACAACATCCTTAGCTTTGTAATACTCCATTACTTGTTCTTTGTATACCATTTCTTCGTGAGCTTCCATGAAGTTCACTAGGGTTGCAGCTTTGAATTTTTCAAGAATTGCCTTCATTTCGCCAGTGCCAGAGTGGTGATATGTATCATAAACAAGATACATACCCTCTGCTTTCGCTTCTTGTTGGGGAGTCATGATGATTCTGAAGGAGGTTAAATCGAAACAAGAGAATTTTGCAGAAAATGAACACAGAAATTCACAGAGTGTTTTTGAAAATATTTGGGTGCGTAAAGAGATAGTGACCTGATCAGATCTAGTTTTAAAGAGGTTGAGTGCGTCAGTTTCCGTGTTACACGCTAACCGTTTGATCTGTTTTGTGTCAGCATTGATCGTGCGGCATCAGTTATGCATTTCAAAATTCAAAAAGCATTTGGTGTCAGGCGGGAATATGAACCGCCTTAGTTTACTAGTGATGAGGGGTACTTTGGATTCCCTATTTACTAGAACCCATGCAGGGAAAAAATGGATGGAAGAACTCCGATTCCGACTTCAGAGGAACAAAGCCGATCTCCAAGCGGTGCAAGCCCAGTCCGATCGCAAAGTTGAAGGCTCCTGGTCGATAACCTCTGATGGGCCTATCCTAGGCCCAATCCAATGGGCCGAAATAAATTCCCTCGCTAATGGTTTAGCCAGCTCGCCGCCTCTACTATAAATACCAAAAGCATTTATGACAACACACACACTTTTCTATGCACCCCAGGCTCGATGCTCCTGCTCGGACATATATAGAAGGGTAGATTAAACATTATTCCTTGTATGTATTTAGCCCCTAGCTTGTACGACATCCTATAGCGCTCGGATAGGACCTTTGTAATTTGTACATTCACGATCGGAATATACATATTATTGATCTTCTCCTTTTATACATATTGCATTGCGGCTCGATAATATCACACTTTTAACACCTACGAAAACTCGTAAGATCAATTGGCGCCCACCGTGGGACCTTATTCGGGTGTTAGATCGAAAAATGTCTACTATGAGGTGAGATACGTACATTCGAGGAGAGTCTTCTCACATAGCTGGAGTGCAGAATTTAGTCTACCGCAATTTCGACTAATCTATCTTGAATGGCTCAACAGCTAGAAACTATTCCGACCATACCCGGGACGATATTCTGATTCAAAGTAATATGAAGGAAAATATAAGAACAGAAAGTCGGGATCTGAACCTTTATAGTCGATGACTTACTTTTGAGTAAGATACGGATTTCAAAACATGGAAGGAAAATTGCAGCTCGATTTCGCTAATTTCTATGTTGTAATCGAAATCGAGAAGGAAGGCTCGCATTAAGTTACTTATGAAAATGGGGAAATCTTTCCCCGAACATGGAATGCAGTCAAAATTAGAAAGTATTACAAAAAACGAAGATTATGTATTTGGCTTCTCGAGTTACCTATCAATCAAAATTCATGGTACGGATCTATTATATCTCCTATTATTAAGAAAATCAACAAGATACTTCTATTTTCGAAATTCTCTCGTCTATTCTATGCATCTCGCAAGCTATATATTAACTTCGGAATAGGCACTAGGCCTCTCTTCTTAAATCGATCTAAGGGTTAAAGCCATTGCTATGCCCCTTAAGTCGAAATAAATAAAAGGGTGAAAGTTGTTGCTACGACCCTCAGGTGGAAGCTATTGCTATGACCGATCAAAACAAAAAGGGTGAAAGTTGTTGCTACGACCCTCAGGTGAAAGCTTTTGCTATGACCGATCAAAACAAAAAGGGTGAAAGCTGTTACTACGACCCTCAGGTGAAAGCTATTGCTATGACCGATCAAAACTAAAAGGGTGAAAGTTGTTGCTACGACCCTCAGGTGAAAGCTTTTGCTATGACCAATCAAAACAAAAAGGGTGAAAGCTGTTGTTACGACCCTCAGGTGAAAACTGTTGCTATAACCGATTCAAAATCGACTAAGGGTGAAAGTTGTTGCTATGCCCCTTAGATCGAATCTGCGAAAAGAACATTAACAATTGAACTAAATAATTTCGAAGATAAGATAAAAAATCATTTCTCTAAACTTTTGTCGATCAATAAATTATTGATTACAGAGTTTCTTTCCAGTTATTGATGTTATTTATCCGATCAAGCCATTAGAGCTATGGAACGACTAGTATAAATGGACGAGGGAAAAGTTTGTCAGATATTTTACTCAATCAACTTATACAGAGTTAATTTGATCTTTTCGATTGATAGCTATTTCGAAGGGAGTCGATCATACAATCGAGGAAAGGTTGGCAGATCCATCGGTAAAAATGATAATGAATTATACAAGTCTTTAAAGTTACAAGTTTTTCCGAACGTAAGGTTTTAATAACTGCAGGCTGATTATACAAGTTACTTACAATCACCCAAGTTCGATCTTGTTCGATCACATCGTTTATTTTAAAAGTTCGTTTGTTCGACCAACATAGTCAAGAAAACATTGAAAGCCAGGAAAACATGCAACAAAGATGAGCAGGAAACAAATTCTTTACTCATTCTTCAGACAAATTATGAAAAAAATTTCGAGTACAATGATGAAGTTCGAGCTCGAAAAGAATAGTACATTCACTCCTACCCTACTACAATCCCTACAAGCTAAATTAAGCATGCTCGATTTACATGCGTCGGCACAAGATGCAAAGCTAAGCAAAAATTCTTCGTGTCAATCACTCGCCACGTGGCGCACATCCACGGACGTACCGCCGAACGGAGTACAGCGGGATCGGAGTCTTTCCCTAAGACCTTAAAATCGATCGAATATCATCATGTGTAAACAATGATTGCTATGCCCAATCGTTGCGGCAATCATTGTCCACATCCAAATCCGATCCAGGACGGCGGGAAGCAACCCCAGCGGCATCACTCCGAGCAATCTCAAAGGAACTATACTTCAAGAAACTCCTTGAAGAAGCTGATGCTCGAGATCGAAAGGACCTTCACCAAGGTTGACCCACAGACCGACCAGATGCAGCGCCAGAAGACCAGAATTCTAACCCGTCACAGATAGGTGATATCCGAGAAAGCAGGTTGCCTGCCGGTATTCTAGGCGCAATTTCTTTTTCCTGTCGATATTCTAAGTGAGAGAAGCTATATCTAAGGGACTGCGATCGAAAAACAGGGTCCGAGTCCTAATTTCAAACTCCTTTATTTTGGAGATATTATGGAACATGTTGCTTAAAGAATTCAAAACTCGAGGGGTAGTGATCGGATGATGCATTTGTGATGAGTGAAAAATGCGACAGTAAAATTAGAACTATTTATAACTGCGAATGGTTAAGATCGACGGACCAGATGATACATCGCGGACGGCTATGATCACAATAATAAATACGCAAACCGTTCAACTTCCCGAGAAATAGCGTCATGTTTGGTTAGAAGAGGTGAAGTCCTCACAAGCAAACGATCGAGATTTCCAAAACACTGTAAATTTATTAATCGATCCAAGTTGATAAATTCAAGGCAAAAGAAGCTATCCGCCACGATCGAATAACGTTCATGACAGACAACGAAGTTACATCACCTAAAATTAATTTCTAAGGAATCGCTTAAGCAATGTTAAGTGTAAAAATGGTTCGACAGTCTGATCGATCTAAAAGCCGATGCCCAAATCAAGATATTCCTTCATATTCCATCTTCAGAGCGTAGTATTCAACAAGTGAACCCAGATTTAGGAAATTCAATGCAAGTGTTATGATCATCAGTTTGCACTCGAAGGCCGGTATACTCATCATCGATTTGCAATAGGTCATTAATGCCCGAATTATAAAAGTCTGATCAGAGTTAATCCATCATTTGAGTTATACAAAGCGTTTAAGGACAAGTAAATTTGAGGCGATCGATGAGGAAAATCAGTTTTTCATGGTTAACGCTCGAAAGTACAACTCATAGATCATTGTTCGATTAATTAACTTTGGCTGAATCAAAGGAACAGGAGTTCTGGAGCATCTGTGCTCAAGAAGGGGAGATCCTGTCTGGAAATATCAAGAAGAGACAGCTGAAGGATGAATATCAGCGGATGGCTGATATGTTCGCAAAGATCATCGAGAACTGCACCTTTTCTTTGGATAGCATCCCAATGAAGAGATTTCATACGATGATTGCAGTTCACTACGGGTTTGAAGTGAACTGGGATGTGTTCGTATGGTACATTCTGGCAAATCATCACAAGAAGGGGAATACTCATCACAGAATATTCCTAAGTCACCTGTTTTCTGATCTTGGATGTTGTATGACTAATGGAAAGTTCGTCCACAACTCAAAGGCAATGATGTACTATCAGCCTGTGAAAAGGATGACTAAGAGAAGGGAAACTGAAGAGCTTCCTGAAGAGCCAAAGAAGAAAGCTGCCAGTAAAAAGAGGAAGGTATTTGTTAAAACAGCTAAGCCAGCTGTTAAAGCCAGAACAGATAAGGAAACTGTTGATGATATTGTTCGCGATATAATCTAACACGCAAAGCACGCAAGTATACGTATCGTTCCAAGTAATAAAGAGATAAGTCGAGTGTCGAACCCACGGAGAATTGAACAACTATCTACCAACCAGGACTAAAGCTACTCTACTTAGATTCATGGTTCAAATATGTTTGGACGGTTGTTTTAGCAATTAACCCTAAGGAAAAGTAAATTAAAGTAACTCAGGCAAATTATCAAACACTTGGTGGGTATAATTATAAAAAGCTCCTAGAGTTCTATGTCACCTAGTCTAATCTATGACCAATTAGCTAAATCAATTGATGACCCATGCTAGTGATTACTATCCTAGGATTCAAATATATTCACATGTATCTTTCGAGTTGCATATAAACCTATCAAGATAAATTAACCCAATTTATGTCTAAAAGGATTTAATCTAGTTGATGCATTAAGCTTGAACCTATTAGGATATGAAATGAACTAGGTATATTATATCCTAGGATCAAATCACAATCTAATTTTCAATTCTAATCTCCAATTTACTTTGTCAAGACCTTTAAAGACCAATAGATAACACCCAATTGGTGATCAAGCAATTAGATGACACTAAGCACAAAATTAGATAAGCAATCACATACAAGCATGTAATCAACAATTAATTCATCATTCAATCATAGATCAAACATAGGATTCATAAAACCCTAGGAATTGGGGATCTAGCTACTCATGATATCAATAAAATCATCCAATATCATCCTCATAATCATATCCATATTCTAAAGATAAAAGGATGAAATTAGAGATAGAAAATGCTTAGTCTCAAGTGTTGGGATTCGGTAAGATAAACAGCCCTAGGCACAGCGGAATATAAAAATTTTAGGACCTCTTACGGAATCTTGCCAGGATATTCTCTAGTTGTATATATATGAATATAAATAAAACGATAGTATAAGTTTGCACGATATACCTATCTCCTTGCAAATACTCGGCTAGCAAAAATGAACTCTGATTTCTGCTCCAGCAAAATCGACCCAGGCTTTTCAAGGAGCGCCCCACGTGTTGCGCCTCTACGAGTTGATACACCACAATATCACGAAAATAATATATTTTGATCGACTAGAACACAAGATATATTAAGATCTAGGAATTAGGAACGATTTAGGAACAAAATCGAAAAACGAAAAATTCTTCCACAGTGAAGAATGGGTTCGGTCGACTAGTGGGGAGAGGGAGAGAGAATTTTGCTCTTGCTCAATTTTTGCTTATGGAGTTGTGTGAAAAATAACTACAAGATAGCTACTTATAGTTATCTTCCTAACCTAGTCCTATTAGGACTAGGGCTCTTCTCTCCTACATAGGCCATGGCCCTCTTTAATTAGAAGACCAAGTCTTCTAATTAATTCATGGCCCAGTTAATTAATTTGACCAGGCTTTATTTAATCTCCAAATTAAATAGCCCAATTAATTAACTTAATCTCCCATTTAATTAAATCAGACTCTAAGTCCATTTAATTAAAATCCCTTCTAATTAATTAAATCCAACTTAATTAATTAATCCACAAATTAAATTCCAATTTAATTTATGATCCTGATCCAATTCCAATTGGATACCATTTTGTTCCAATTGGGTCAACCCAGTCGACCCACCCATAATAATCGACCCAGTCGATTATTTACCCAGTCGACCCAGTCGACTCGGTCGTTCTTATTTCCTCGCTTTCGCTTCATGTGTATTGTGTATGCCCCCGTAGGTTCACCACATAATTGGCCGTGGGTTATAATTAAATATTATTTAATTATTCGAGTAAGACTTACTCTAAATCAATCGAACACTCTGTCAATTTTACCAGAATTAATTTCTCACAGAAATCCATAGGAGAATTTCCCAACCTATCAAGTCGGGTCAATGGATCATTTGTTGATGATATGAATCTGCACACGAGTTCCTCTATACCCAATATGAGTCCACAGAGACTTTCCGGCGATCCCCAGTCAGTCGGAACTCATATCAACGTATAGACGTTCTCGCACCAGATAAACCCTATCACCTCAAGTAGTTAGGGATCGTTCCTCGTATACTATTATAAATTTGGAATAACTTCAACCCCGATATGCGACTACCGCTTCCATGGTGAGTTATTTCCTAATTGGGGTATTCAGTGCGCTTGCCATCCCAGCAAGCCACCAACTTATGTGTATCGACCATCCCAGTCAAGCTCGTGGACCCCATCGTTCTCCAGTTCATCGGAGTATACACAACAGTGAGAGTCTAACCGAATCCAATGATGTCCTATCTCGATTGGATTCTACGACTCTTGAATATGTTCTAGATCACGGCCTTGGAGATCAGTCCACGGGTTGTCCCATAGCCCTGTGATCTAAGGACTTCTATCCTTATGCGTAGATAATTATTACATAAGATAAAGTTGACCATTTAATAAAGTGCATTTATTAATCGAAATTGAATAGTTCCTTATTTATTACAATAAATGCTCGCCATACAGCTGGCTTGCAGGACACTATTTCGATCAATCTCCCACTTGTCCTAAAGACAGTCTTTTATGTTCTTGAGTCCCATCTTTTGCAGATGCTTCTCAAATGCCTTTTGAGGCCGAGGCTTCGTTAGCGGGTCCGTCGTATTATCTTCTGAGTCGACACGTTCCATCTTAATGTCTCCTCTACCAATGATATCTCTTATCACATGGTATCATCTTTGTACAGGCTTGGATTTCTGATGAGATCTCGGCTCCTTTGCTTGCGCTATTGCCCCATTGTTATCATAGAAGATAGCAATGGGCTCAACGATGCTAGGTATCACATCCAATTCCTGGATGAAGTTCCTCATCCAAACACCTTCCTTTGCTGCGTCACTCACAGCAATGTATTCTGCTTCGGTGGTTGAATCCGCGGTTGTTTCTTGCTTGGAGCTCTTCCAGCTAACCGCACCACCATTGAGGCAGAACACGTATCCTGATGTCGACTTGAAGTCGTCTACATCACATTGGAAGCTCGAGTATATATAGCCTTCCAATTTCAATTCTCCTCCACCGTATGCCAAGAACAATTCCTTAGTCCTTCTCAGGTACTTCAGAATTGCCTTTACGGCTATCCAGTGCTGCTCACCTGGATCAGACTGGTAGCGACTTGTAACGCTTAGAGCGTACGCTACGTCTGGTCTAGTACATAACATACCATACATTATGCTTCCTATCGCGGATGCATATGGTACTCGAGACATATTGCTTCTCTCTTCAGGCGTCTTTGGGGCCATAGACTTAGAGAGTGCTATCCCATGTCTCATTGGAAGCAATCCTCTCTTGGATTCTTCCATATTAAATCTTTTCAAGATTTTATCTATGCACTGGAATTGGGAGGGGCCCAGCAGTCCTTTTGATCTATCTCGGTAGATCCTTATACATAGTACAAAGGATGCTTCTCCCATATCCTTCATTGAGAATTGTGTAGATAACCATGCTTTAGTTTCGGACAACGCTTTCACAATGTTTCCAATGAGAAGAATGTCATCAACGTAAAGCACCAAAAATTCAACTGTACTCCCACTGATCTTCTTGTACACGCAATGTTCGAACATGTTTTTCATGAATCCAAAAGTTTGGATTGTCTCATCGAAACGAATGTTCCAACTTCGGGAAGCTTGCTTCAGCCCATAAATGGACCTCTGGAGTTTGCACACCTTGTGTTCATCTCCTTTGGATGCATATCCTTTTGGTTGCTCCATGTAGATCTCCTTATCAATGTCCCCATTGAGAAAGGCAGTCTTTACATCCATCTGCCATATCTCGTAGTTATACCACGCAGCTATTGCCAGCAAGGTACCGAATGGATTTAGGCATTGCAACGGGCGAGAAGGTCTCCTCAAAGTCGATACCTGGCCTTTGAGTGTATCCTTTTGCCACTAGTCGCGCCTTGTAGGTTATTACCTCTCCGTTCACTCCAAGCTTTCTCTTATAGATCCACTTGCAAACGTAGAAGTGAGCGTTCCTCGAGACAAACGTAGTTTGTCTTGTAGGATCGTAGAACTCGTATCCTATTGAATTTTCCGGATACCCCACGAATTTGCACAAAGTGGATTTAGTTTCCAATTTATCTCCCACTAGGTTTTTAACGTAAGCGGGAGATCCCCATATGCGCATGAATGCATATGAGGGTGCCTTGCCAAACCATAATTCGTATGGTGTCTTTTCTACGGATTTAGAAGGTACCATGTTTAGTATCTTCGTTGCCGTGAGGAGGGCATGTCCCCAAAATGAAAGAGGAAGGTCAGTGGCACTCATCATGGATCGAACCATGTCCATCAAGGTTCGATTCCTTCTCTCTGCTACTCCATTTAATTGGGGTGTTGCAGGAGGAGTCCACTGTGATAATATTCCATGCTCTACAAGATAATTCAAAAATTCGTTACTAAGAAATTCTCCACCTCGGTCAGAACGAAGAGCCTTTATCGTATGACCAAGTTTATTCTCTACTTCCATCTTGAATTCTTTGAATCGCTCAAAGGCTTCAGACTTGTGTTTCAACAAGAACACATATCCATAACGACTAAAGTCGTCAGTGAAAGTGATGAAGTAGTCATAGCCACCTCGGGCGCTTTTTCTTAGTGGTCCACATACGTCAGTATGTATCAAGTCCAATGTTTGCTTGGCTCGCTCAGGGTTTCCCTTAAATGGCAACTTAGCCATTTTACCCTTTAAACATGGTTCACATGTTGGCATTTCATCAATGCGATTGATTTCAATCGCGCCAGAAGATGCTAACTTTTGAATCCTTGACTTAGAAATATGTCCAAGTCGAGCGTGCCACAATTGGGCAGATATTTCATTATCTTGTTTCCTTTTTGTTTTGTTGTACGTGCATAACTAACTTAGGTGGTTTTATGATGTAAAGTCAATAATTCAATGTACAAAATGAAAAACGAAAACAAGAGCTTTTATTAAAATCAACATTATTCAATAACATGAATAAAAGTTTTTCATTAATAACTAGGTACATAAATGAAAGTTTCCTAATGACTTTATCAAACCACCTAAATCTACTTTTGCCTACGACCTTGGTAGCAGCTCCAGCTCCATTGCCTTATTCAAGGATCCAATCCTCAGGCTCCAGTTTCCTTGATGCTCCCATCACCTACAAGGATGAGAACTCCAGTCAGTGTCTAACACCAAAAATGCACAGTTAATTGTAAAATTAACTTCAACAAGGAATATACCTGTTCGAACTCTCCATAGGTTCGAATTTAATCCTTTCCCTTGACCTTGTGCAGTAAGGAGCTCTGGTTTCCATTTGCTTTGGCTTTGAACGCCGACCAGTCCTTTCGCCAACCCTTGCTTTCTTTCCAAAAGAAGCTTCGTGTTCCTCGAGCATTCGTCGCAGGACATGTACAGTGATCTCTCGCCTCTGGAGATTCAAGTCCGCGATAAATCGGTCATATGATCTAGGAAGAGATTGTAGAATAAGATCTACTCGGAAATCATTGTCCATCACGACACCCATATCATCGAGTTCAGACAGAAGTCGAATCATCTTGTGTACGTGGATTCCGACAGGAGTTTCCCTTCTCTTTCTTGCTTGCAAGAGTTCCCTCGTGATCGCGAATTTGCGACGACCATCTCTAATCCCATAAAGGAATTTGAGATTCGAGAGAATCTCTTTCGCGGATGCCATATGCTCATGTTGCAAACACAGATCAAGTGACATATATTCCAACATGTATTCACGAGCTAAGCCATCATCCAGTTTCCATTTGGTGATGCTTTTACGGAGCTCATCAGGAACGTCATGTGAAATATTAATGGGTGGTGGCACAGACAAAACATAGGATATGTTTTCAGCTTCAAATAATCCATTCAAATTATGCGTCCAGAAATGCAAGTTGGGTCCAGTTAAAATATTACGTTCAAGTGATGAGATGGACAAATCTCTAAGTGCTCTAAGCTCTTTTGACATCATATCTATAAATTGACGAGAGAAGAAATAAATATGCGAAAGATTAATTTAAAATGCACAATTTACAAACATGGTTTTTATTTGTAAATTACTCCCACTATTTTAATCAAAATCTTATGCCCCCACATAAGTTTCGGGAAATTAAAATATCCTAGCGGGCTTAAGGCCCAAATGCAATCTCCTAGTACCCACGACTCGTTGGCCATACTATTTGATTCACTTGGTGGTCGATTACGTCGACGGTTAACCATCGCAGCTAATCCTTAAGTTCATTTAGCCTCGTTTTTCGATATGGACCCACGACTCGTGAGACATCCATACTTACTAGCGTTAAATTCTGTCCAATACTCGTGGAGAGAAATAGTTCAATCCCAGACACTCCACGACTCGTGAGACAGTGCCTAAAACCTTGCTATCCCATCCCTTGGCACTAAACTCGTGCATCGAGGCAATAGACATATCATCTTCCTATAGCTCGACCCACGACTCGTGAGACATCGAGATATATTCGTACAATATGCCTAAGACCTAGTAATTGGATAGGCTCGGACCATAGAGACTATTCATATGCGCCCTTAAGTTCGATTTAATATTCTAATTGAATTTTAAGTTCAATTGGAGGTTTTAAGTTTTCTTGTGCGAGGTCTCATCAGATTATGCTTATCTTGTTTACGTGATCTATTCTAAGCATGCATGACATACATCAAAGAATAATAGTAAACATACATCACCTAGCAGGATATGATTGATTGATTGCCCATCCTATGCGATTCATCACGAGCCATGTGATGAATCAATTGGTCAGTCTAGGGTGAAAATTAAATGTCCTAACTATTACAATTTTCAAACCCATACATCATGGGCCTTCTTGTAATATCCAGCTTGATTGGGCCTCCATGTCCTCCAAGGTAATGGGCCTCCATGCGGATCTCCAAGTCTTCATGAGGTCTTCTCGGCTCCAAGCCTAATCTAAGCCTAGCTTACAAATTAAAAATGGTCCTATTCTATTACATTTGTTTGCGCAAGCAAGGGCACCAATCAGGCCCATTTAAATACAACCCAAAAAAAAATAAACCAAAAACTACACAGGGCTTAAGGGCAAAATCGATCAATCCACACATTCACTCAAGAACATGCATAAATTCACATAAGGGCAAAAATGTAAATTTATTGGCTCCTTTAATTTTAATTATCAAAAATTATCTAAGTTAATTAATTTTGAATTAACAATTAATCTCTAAGATTAATTAGCTCTTTCTTGAGCTCTAAGTAATCTACAAACCTTATCTTGATTAAATTGGTTAATTAAGGTAACCTAAATCCCTAAGATTATTACCTTATCCAAAACTCTAAGTTTCCCAAATTTTCCCAATCTCCAAGATTTTCAAGATAATCCTATTTTGTTTAGATCAGTTTAATTAAGGTAGTGTTTAGTTCTAACAAAATAACTACCTTATCCAAAAACTCCAAGTTTCCTAATCTTCCAAAATTCTAAAATTTCCAGAATTTTTAAAATAGGCAGAATTAGAGTCCAACCAAAAATCAACAAGTCGAGGCCAATCGAAGACTGACACGTGGACAACACACGCACGGATACGAAGTCCGTGCATGGCTGTTCGCGGTAGCCGCTGCTGCGCGTGATAGCGTGCGGCAGCGCGCGGCTGCGCGTGACAGCACACGGCTGGCAGCCCGTAGGCTGCTGCCGTGCACTGCTCGCGCGGCCAGCTTGCGGTTCGCACGCTGCCGTGGGCAGCAGCACGCGATAGCCGCCCAGCCGCGGTGCGCGGCGCACCGCCGCGTGCCACCGCGATTGGATCCAATAAAAAAAATTTGTGTTTCTTCGATTACTTATGATTTAATTAAACAAACCCAGTCAATTAAATCCCAATCCAAAATAACATCAACATGATAAATTTTTTGAATCTAAAATTATCCATTAACTCTAAGTTAAATAACAAACGTTATAAAACATGCAAAGTTAAAGAACTAGCCACATAAATCAAACATATGATTTAAAAACACAGAACTTGCAAATTCATATATATACAAAGCTTAGAGTTGGCTCTGATACCACTGTTGGGATTCGGTAAGATAAACAGCCCTACGCACAGCGGAATATAAAAATTTTAGGACCTCTTACGGAATCTTGTCAGGATATTCTCTAGTTGTATATATATGAATATAAATAAAACGATAGTATAAGTTTGCACGTTATACCTATCTCCTTGCAAATCCTCGGCTAGCAAAAACGAACACTGATTTCTGCTCCAGCAAAATCGACCCAGGCTTTTCAAGGAGCGCCCCACGTGTTGCGCCTCTACGAGTTGATACACCACAATATCACAAAAATAATATATCTTGATCGACTAGAACACAAGATATATTAAGATCTAGGAATTAGGAACGATTTAGGAACAAAATCGAAAAACGAAAAATTCTTCCACAGTGAAAAATGGGTTCGGTCGACTAGTGGGGAGAGGGAGAGAGAATTTTGCTCTTGCTCAATTTTTGCTTATGCAGTTGTGTGAAAAATAACTACAAGATAGCTACTTATATTTATCTCCCTAACCTAGTCCTATTAGGACTAGGGCTCTTCTCTCCTACATGGGCCATGGCCCTCTTTAATTAGAAGACCAAGTCTTCTAATTAATTCATGGCCCAGTTAATTAATTTGACCAGGCTTTATTTAATCTCTCAATTAAATAGCCCAATTAATTAACTTAATCTCCCATTTAATTAAATCAGACTCTAAGTCCATTTAATTAAAATCCCTTCTAATTAATTAAATCCAACTTAATTAATTAATCCACAAATTAAATTCCAATTTAATTTATGATCCTGATCCAATTCCAATTGGGTCGACCCAGTCAACCCACCCATAATAATCGACCAAGTCGATTATTTACCCAGTCGACCCAGTCGACTCGATCGTTCTTATTTCCTCGCTTTCGCTTCATGTGTATTGTGTATGCCCCCGTAGGTTCACCACATAATTGGCCGTGGGTTATAATTAAATATTATTTAATTATTCGAGTAAGACTTACTCTAAATCAATCGAACACTCTGTCGATTGATCATTCCAAAATTAGCACCCCTGCCAATTTGGGAATTCTCCCACACTCCACGGTCGATGTCCAGCCACAAGCCCACGGAGCCCAATCACTGGTGAATTAATTCAGTGAACCTTTTATCATTTATAATTTCCATATACGACATAATCTCTCCATCGATCAATCTCCCTGTCGAGACTTAAGGGTATGGTCTTTCATCGGACTCCCTTTTCTTTTGTCTTGACCTTATGTACTCTGATCTCGAAATAAATTCTCTTTGACTTAATCTTTATGAGCTACTTACATAAAGTCGTCAGATACCTTGGCCAAGGATTTTACCAGAATTAATTTCTCACAGAAATCCATAGGAGAATTTCCCAACCTATCAAGTCGGGTCAATGGATCATTTGTTGATGATATGAATCTGCATACGAGTTCCTCTATACCTAATATGAGTCCACAGAGACTTTCCGGCGATCCCCAGTCAGGCGGAACTCATATCAATGCATAGACGTTCTCGCACCAGATAAACCCTATCACCTCAAGTAGTTAGGGATCGTTCCTCGTATACTATTATAAATTTGGAATAACTTCAACCCCGATATGCGACTACCGCTTCCATGGTGAGTTATTTCCTAATTGGGGTATTCAGTGCGCTTGCCATCCCAGCAAGCCACCAACTTATGTGTATCGACCATCCCAGTCAAGCTCGTGGACCCCATCGTTCTCCAGTTCATCGGAGTATACACAACAGTGAGAGTCTAACCGAATCCAATGATGTCCTATCTCGATTGCATTCTACGACTCTTGAATATGTTCTAGATCACGGCCTTGGAGATCAGTCCACGGGTTGTCCCATAGCCCTGTGATCTAAGGACTTCTATCCTTATGCGTAGATAATTATTACATAAGATAAAGTTGACCATTTAATAAAGTGCATTTATTAATCGAAATTGAATAGTTTCTTATTTATTACAATAAATGCTCGCCATACAGCTGACTTGCAGGACACTATTTCTATCATCAAGATCTTCACAAATTCCCCAATTGCCTCCTCCAAATCTCTCAAATTAAAGTGAAATTGTAAAGTGTAGTGTCAAAAGGTCTCAAAATAGGGTTTTGATTAAGCATTTATATCAACCCCAAATAAGTCTTGCAAAATGCCGGAAAAGCCCTCCACTTATCTTGCTGAAATTCCAATTTTTCTTTCAAATCGTGCATTTTTTTCTGCTTGCCGGAGTCGTGACTCTGGATTCTGAAGTCGCGCCTCTGAATTGCAGTTTTTCTTCTCTTCTACCGGGGTCGCAACTCTGGATTCTGAAGTCGCGACTCTAACTCTCGGCTATTCTGGCAAGGCAGCTTCAAATAGATGTTTCTCCCTTGTCCGACCTTCAAAATGCAGATCAGTAAAATCCGTAGCGTAGCTAACTTCCCCCTCTACATCATAATAAAAGTTAAGCTTCATTGGATAACCCATGAAAGAGTTATACTTGTTGGAGTAAGAAGCCATCTACATCTTTGCATTATTTACTCCGGAATGTTGTTTCCTTGAAGCTCTTATTCAAAGGCTCCTATGAAAGCCATAAAAACCACGAAATCAACGACACAACAACGAAAACACGAAACAACGAACAAACGACACAAAGAAACATAAAAGAAGGAAAAAACACCCAAGAACACACGAAAGCTTAAGGACAATCAATACTTTTGAGCTTGAGAGTGCCGGTAATAATGACGTTTTCACGACATTATCACCCCCCCAAACTTAAACTATTGCTTGTCCTCGAGCAAAGAAAACGAAAACAAGTACAAAGGTACGTACAAGATCAAAACGTCAAATCTTAGGACTTTCACATAATTTTCTCAACAAGTCCCTACGTGTGTGTGTGTCGGCATCGGCTAGGTATCTTTCTAAATAAGTAACTCCCGGTGAAACAAGATCATTGAACCTATTTGCGTGGACTCCTCAAGTTAACTAAGGTATTTTTCATCAACTTAGAATAAAAAACCAATTGTTCCGATTACAACCATGAGACTAAGTGTAGGAAATTTAAGAGTTGTCCCTAACCTTGAACTAACTTGGCATTTTTAGTTCCTAACTCTTACTCACTTGATACAATGCGCTTACAGAGATATTACAATTCAAAACTAGCACATTGTGTGCTTTACATAAGATATTGCAACGAGAAATAACACCAACAGTGAGTGTTTGTGCGACTCGCACTTATTGATTCCAATGGCTAGTAGCTCCTTGTTTTGGTGCTTTACATGTAATTTGAGCTTTACAATTCTTGCACTAATGAATAGAAGAGATTAAAAAAATGTCTCATGAATTTCATCATTGAAGGCTTAGCCTTTCTTTTCACTCTAGAGGTGCATACATTTTAGCAACCTCTCTACTCGTTTCTTTTACAAGTTAGGCATTCAAAAGCTTTTACAAGTAGATCTTTGATGTTGTAGGTGTATTTTATGAAAGAATGATGTTTAGAGCTGATCAAAGATGTGTAATTTCGTGACCTAGAAGTCCTTAAATAGATCTACCAAGTTGAGTCCAAGTAGGAGACTTTGGGCCCAAGAATTCCCTTAAAAGCCCGCTGAAAATCGCGTCAGCTTTGCGCAACAGTTTTGCAAGTGACATAACTTTCAGCTCCGAACTCCAAATCAAGATCCATAAAATCTGTGGTGTATCTAACTCATTCCTCTACATCATAGTCGAAATTCAACTTCATTGAAGCTTCCTTGAAAGAGTTATGGTCCTCGTAGTGCATAACAACATTTCTAACAGCATTTTCCTTCTTCGTTCTTGCACTAGTTGACTTCATTTGATCTTTAATTTGTTGTTCTTCACTTCCAATCATGTTCTTAAATCCAAAATAGATTAGGCCTACAAATACGAACACAATATATAAGAAAATATCTCAATTCATGCACAAAACAATCGAACCAATGACTCGAGCGACAAAACACAAAACTAACTAAAATTGTCTAAGATTCTACCACAACTCTAATAAAAGTAATCGAATAAGTTAAGGTAATAGACTTGATAACACTGTTTTCATAGAGTTATCACTAATCATTTTCTTCTTCTTCTTCGATCTCATGCCAATAAGTTGATTGGGGTTTTATAGCTGCCAATCATCATTTTTTCTTCTTCGATCTTATGTCGATCAGGGCTTCCATGGCTGCCAATCATTTTTTCTTCTTCGATCATATGTCGATAAGTCGATCAGGGCTTTCATAGTGACACTCATATTTTTTATTCTTTCGATCTCATGTCGATAAGTCGATTGGGGCTTTCATAGCTGCCAATCATTTTTTTCTTCTTTTGATCTCGTGTCGATAAGTCGATTGGTGTTTCCAAAGCTGCCAATCATTTTTTATCTCATGCCGATAAGTCGATCTAGGCTTTCACAACTGCCAATCATTTTTTTCGTCGATCTTATGTCGAGAGGTCGATCGGAGCTTTGATATCAGTCGATTGTCTTTATATGTCTTCTTCAAGGTCGCTAGGGGCTTTTATAGCCATTGATCGCATTTTGTCTTCGTTTAGGTAGATCAAGGATTTTATAGAAGTCGATTGTCTTTTGTCATTATTTAGGTCGATCAAGGCTTTCATAGTTGTCGGTCGCCTTTTGTCTTCGATAGGTCGATCGGGGCTTTCATAGCTTCCGATCATATTTTGCTTTCATTTAGGTCGATTGGGGTTTTCATAGTTGTTGATCGCCTTTTGTCTTAGTTTAGGTCGATCAAGGCTTTCATAGTTGTCGATCGCATTTTTGTCTTTGTTTAGGTCGATCAGGGGTTTCATAGCTGTTGATTGCAATTGTCTTTCGGTTTACGTCGATCGGGGCTTTCACAATCATTGATCGTCTTTTGTCTTTGTTTATGTCCATCAGGGTCTCATAGCTGCCGATCGCATTTTGCTTTTGTTTAGGTCGATCGGGGCTTTTACAGCCGTCGATTGCCTTTTATCTTCATTTAGATCGATTGGAGCTTTCATAGCTGTCGATCGCCTTTTGTTTTTTCCTTCATCAATCCTGTCATCGATTATGTCGATAGGGGTTCTCATCAATCCCGACGAAGACCCTCTGTTACTTTAGTTAGATCAAATCGAGTGGATCAAGTAGTAATGTGTATCAGATTTTATGGAATGAAGTTGTATTTACAGATATAAGATGAGCCATGCGGATCAATCAGATAGGTCGATTCATGATCGGGTCGACCGATAAAAGTGCGCGGATCTTTGGAGTGTCTAATAAATATATCGAACTTTCAGAGTCATTACCGTCGTTTTGATTGCTCTTGTCATTTGTTAGGTCAATTTTTGATAGATCGACTTGGTCAATCTGGTGGAGGAGGTCGAGCAGAGCAAGCTGATTGATCTGGTTTTTCGATTGAGGAGGTTTATTTTGTAGAGGAGGTTGATTTGGTCGATGAGGTCGATCTAGTTGATGATGTCAATTTCGTTGAGGATGTCGTCAATAAGATCGATCTGATTAATCGTGTAAATTGACTAAATATCACGTAAAGATGCCCAAAATATGGTATACGAGTAGGGATTGTGATATGGTGGGTGCAATATATCAACAATAAATAATGCCAACATTATTATCCACAAATTCATAATTGAATTGGTTGTCGGCTAACATCCACATTTTAACCACCATTCTTTTTCTTTGAGTTTTAGATTTTTTTTTCTTTTTTTTTTTCAAGGGTTTAATCCCTTTCGAGGCGCGTCGGGCACATAAAGTGGGAACCTCTCCCAACAGGGATTCGAACTTAAGTTTGCTACTTTGTAGTGACTAGTCTCTTCCACTAGACCAATCATCTGTTGATGTTTTAGATATGATGATAGTCATACCTAAAACTTTTTTAGTTTAAATTGTATTGGTGAATGATTTGTCTTACACAGGACGTACTAATAATAACAACTACGTACATAACATAAAATGATCCATTCATCTTTAATTTTATTGTTCTTAATTTTTTCACTTTCTCTTAAAATTCTTCAATTCTTCCTCACTACTCACATTTCACACTTATACTAATAATCTCATTTGAATTTTTAACTTTCTCTCAAAATTCTTCAATTCTTCCTCACTACTCACACTCACAGCTTAATTCTTCTCGACAATTTGAGGTCAATGAGTTCGTAGTTGAGGTTGATCATGGCTTCAATTCTCACTAATGTGGATTTTCATTTAATTTTAATACTAGTTATTTTGTAGTTGCTTTTGTTTTTTTTTTTTTTTTTTTTGTAATTTGATTGTAATTGAGTAAATTTATGATTTGATGATATTGATGTAATATGATATAATTTGTATTTAAAAAAAAATTGCGGAATATCATTTTGAAAATAACATTTGAGTAATTTTTTTATAATGTGTTAAAGTACAACGCGTACATGTTAATTATTCAAAGTATTGTGTTATTACTTCATTCTGAAACCCCAAATTTTGAATCAAAATTTGTGGACATGTGTTTTGTATTTGTTTAATGTCACTTTCTTGTTGTTTTTTAGTTGGACATGCGATATAGTATATATTGTTTAAGAGCATGATCAATTTTGTGCGAAACGTGCATGTTTCGCAAAACACACGGTAGTATCACAAATTTATCTCCAATATATTTGGAACCATTTTAAACTAGACTTAACATGAAACATCATAGGCCACACATAATTTTCCTAAATATATGAATAATGAATTATTAATTACTACAACTACCACCTACTTCGTAGAATTTTATTTCCATTTTTTGTTAAATCAAATTAAATTAATTAAGTACATCATCGTCTATATAAGGAAAAGGTGCACAATTAAGCACCTACTTCATCTGCACCTTTAATTTGAATTGTAAAGAGAATTTGTAGAGAGATGGGATTAAGTGGGAAGTTGGTTGCTGCAATAGAGTTCAAGGCAGGAGGAGACTTGTTCCATGAACTCTTAAGGTATAAGCCAGACCAAGTTGCCACTATTACCCCTGAAAAAGTGCAGGGTTGTGATTTGCACGAGGGTGAATATGGAAAAGTAGGTTCTATCATCAATTGGAGGTACACCCACGGTAAGTACACGGTACATCCATCTCTATGTAACTATCTAGCTCAATATATATACTTCATTCACCTTTTAATCTTCTTAAGAATGCAAATATCAAATTTTCAGTTCAAATTATTCTCAAATTGATAAGACCCATTTCCGACTCGCATGCAATAGTCCTTGTCATAATTTTGAGTATAATACAAAAACATCTTGTGTGCTTAACCTAATTAATTTGCAAGAAAAAATAAAAATAAAAAACTGTATTTTTGTTTAGGTCCCTTCTAGCCAGGTTGTAGTGTGTTTCACTCATTGTAATGAAGTACTAGTATCCTTTATGATATGCAAGTAAAGCGATAAATATACCCTCAAATATTTTTTTTGGTTTGGAACTAAATAAAATACAAAACACTATGATTATCATGTTCAGGGAAAATGCAAGATACTTCCCTGTGTTATGTTAAACCTGCCAGAAACTACCCTGTGAAATTTTTATTGCACCAAACTTCCTTGTGTTTTCAAAAATCCTGCAAAAAACACCCAAATTTGTAAAATAAATAGGTCGGTTTGGATCGATATTTTTCAAGAAATCATTTTAAAAATATATCACGTGAAGTGTAGGGATCAAATTGAAGTACTTTCAAAACACAAGTCTGATGCAATAAAAATTTGACAGGGTAGTTTTTTGCAAGTTTAACATAACACAGGGGAGTATCTTGCGTTTACCCCATCATGTTCACTTAAAAACTTAGCAATAACCCCATAGTATCTAAAAAGATTAACAATAACTCTCACATTCATTTAAAAATTATGGAAATAATTTTCCTATTCACTTAAAAAATTAAATATGACTCCTCTATAATGTCCAATATATTATAATTTGACCTACATACACATGTAATTAATGAAAACACACATATATATATGGTGATCAATTTTATAATTCATGTAGCACAGATGGAAAAGCGAAGACAGCGAAGGAATTGATTCAAGCCATAGACGAAGAAAAACGGATGATCAAGCTTAAGGTTCTTGGAGGCGATGTAATGGAGGAGTTCAAAGAATTTCTTGTAACATTTCACGTTGAAACAAAAGGAGGAATTGATTTGGTCACTTGGACTTTCGAGTATGAAACTCTTAATGATGATGTGGAACATCCAATTTCTTTGCTAGCTTACTCAATTGGCATCACTAAAGATATCGAAAATCATCATGTGGGCAAGAAGTGAATCAAATTATATATATTAGCTTTGTTCAATGTACTATTGTGAATTTATGATATATAATAATTGTATGAAGTATAATATATACTCATACATGTGTGCGTGAATAAGTGATCATGAGATTGATCGAGTTTGGTTATATAAAGTTGTATGGCAGATGTTATGTATAAATTTGTGTGAAATTAATATGAACTATATTACTACTTTTATTTAGAGAATTATATTTTTTAGGGAAATTTACATAGACCCCCCTCGGTTTAGGCCTAATTACACGAAATTACCCTCCTGTTTGAAATATTACAAAAACACCCCCTTGACTTAACGGCCGTTAGTCAACTTTAACGGAACACATAAAATGTCCAAAATGCCCTTGGTTGTTTTTAATATCTAAAAAAAAAACCCTCCATGGCCGCCGCCGCTACAAGCTCCAACACCGGTTTTTTTCACTTTTTCGGCGACTCCGGACACGGTTCGAGCTATATTTGATGGCTATAGACTCGTCTTCACGTCCTCTACAAATCCTAAGCATTAATTATCAATTTGTCCATCCCGTCACTCTATTTTCAGATCTACAATTTTGGTACTTTTTTTGATTTTACGCCGCCGCCGGCAGTGGAGCTTGATCCACCCCCTCCCCTTTCAGTCGTAGACACCCCTCGGTGTGGCGGTCATTTTGGTACCAACCTTGTCCAATTTGGTGCTGAATTGAAGCTTCCTCATTTGCCAAGCTCACGTCAACAATGGCTTTTTGGCATCTTCGCAAAATCAGCCCCTCTATCCCAATTCGCAAATTGACCCTTATACTTTTTCACCTTTATAATATGTCCCTACATTTATAGAAAAACTCAAACTTCAACTTTGATTTGGTCAAAATTCACAATTTACACGTCACATGGCCAGCACATGGGCGATTTCGGGCTAATTTTTTATAGAAATAGTGTCCTGCAAGCCAGCTGTATGGCGAGCATTTATTGTAATAAATAAGGAACTATTCAATTTCGATTAATAAATGCACTTTATTAAATGGTCAACTTTATCTTATGTAATAATTATCTACGCATAAGGATAGAAGTCTTTAGATCACAGGGCTATGGGACAACCCGTGGACTGATCTCCAAGGCCGTGATCTATAACATATTCAAGAGTCGTAGAATCCAATCGAGATAGGACATCATTGGATTCGGTTAGACTCTCACTGTTGTGTATACTCCGATGAACTAGAGAACGCTGGGGTCCACGAGCGTGACTGGGATGGTCGATACACATAAGTGGGTGGCTTGCTGGGATGGCAAGCGCACTGAATACCCCAATTAGGAAATAACTCACCATGGAAGCGGTAGTCGCATATCGGGGTTGAAGTTATTCCAAATTTATAATAGTATACGAGGAACGATCCCTAACTACTTGAGGTGATAGGGTTTATCTGGTGCGAGAACGTCTATGCATTGATATGAGTTCCGACTGTGATGGGGGCTATTTCGCACTCTACATATTACTCGAATCGAACGAAGAAAATAAGATCGATTCGACCAATCCAAACAGATCGGGATCCCCTTGCTGACCCGGCCAAGCGCAGCTCTCTTCGATCAGAAGATGATACTCCGGACCCATGAAGGATACTTGGGCCGAGTCCTATTAGGACTATGATTCCTTGTAAAACTAGGTTAAACATTGTATAAATACCTAGTTAATGATTGTATTAGGGGGCTACGAAATCCTTTTACTTCAAGGATACACAAATATTCTCTGCCTAAGGCATTATAACTGAATAAGAATCAATATTATTCATAAATATTTTGATCTCCATATTGAGGTGTGATTAGCTTTATTATGGTTTTACTTCTTGTTCTTGACTATAGCTTTTCTTTGTGGTAGATCCATCCGGAATAAAGTAACAGAGCCCTACTAATTATATACATAAATATCGCAAACCCCACCGATATTACAAATTCACTTATATCCAATTAACCCGACGAAATCCGGTTAAATCAGTTGGCGCCCACCGTGGGGCTAGGTTAATTATTCGATCGACACATGGCTCGCCCAAGGAAAAGCGCTCGCATTGGAGCGAGAAGTAATACGACCACCGGCCACAACACATCTGAAGATCCACAAGACAACAACGATAACAACAATCCCAACACCAATGAAAATCTCCCAGATACTCGTTCCCGTCAGCAGGAACACCAAGGGGGTCTTACCGGAGCGATACAAGAAGAACCGGAAGTTCCCGAAATACCCGTTCCTCTCCCAGGCGCTCAGGAAAAACTGAAACAAATAGCAATGCTCTTCAAATCACTCTCTCCAGAAGAATTGCTAGTTTTAGACCAAATTCCCCGTAACGTTACGGCTCCCAGGGCAACTCCCGCACCCGCAATACCAAGGCCGAACGAACGGACCTCTCAACAAGCCGACAGCCCAGCAAGTGAGCGACGCTCGCTACACAGCCCACAGCAGGTCAATTCTAAACCCTTCGATAACCGTCCCCGAAGAAGAACTGGTCGAAGACTACCACAAGCGGGTCGCAGCGGATCGAAGGAACGAACAATCATCCCAATCGAAGACGATGTAGATGATGCAATCCCAGATCGACCGAGAGCGACTCAATTCTCAGAAAGAGAAATCGAAAGGATGGTACAAGAGCGACTCGAACAACGATTACGATCTATTCAAAACCCATGGGCCCGGACTGCAGAACTCCAGGAAAGCCTTGCGGCTTGCTCTCATTTCTGCAGGGAAATAAAAGAGGCTCAGTCTGCGGGACAGGTCCCGGGAAGACTACCCCGATATGATGGAACCTCCGACCCGGACGATTATATCTTTAGCTTTACGAACATAATGAATTTATATGCCCACTCCGCCGAATTCACCGCCAAGTTAATGGTGACAACATTTGAAGGACTCGCGCTGGATTGGTTCGCCAAACAGCCGGCCAACTCTATATTCAGTTTCCGAGAATTATGCAATAAACTAACGCAGCAGTTTGCCAGCCAGAAGAGACAAAAACTTCCGATGAGCTACCTGGGAACCATACACCAACAAGAGGGAGAATCCCTAAGAAATTGGTTGGAAAGATTCAACGTAGAATTACTCAAAATCGACTCTCCGAATATCGATTACATAATTTCTATCCTCTTTGACCTCACTAAAAATAGGCAGTTTGGAAACGCCCTCAGTCGAAAACAACCGAGAACGTTTGCCGACATTATGAGCTTGGCGTCTAAGTATATGACCCAGGAAGAGATGAATTCCTTTAAGGATAAAAACAAAAACAAAGCCACGACTTCAGGCTCCAAACGGCATGACAGGTTTCCTACCCAAAAATCTTTGGATTACGAGCGATCTTCCAGGAGAGGTAATGTTTTCCAGCGACTGGAATATAACAAAGCCGACCAAGATAGGCAACCTAATTTCTACCAAAGACCAAGAAACCATGAGCAACCAATTAGAAGCAGGGTGAATCATGTAGAACACCCAAGGTTAAATGTTCCAATGGAAGAAATATTGGAAGTTCTAGAAAGAAATAACTGGATTCCCGAGGCAAGGAAAATCGCGCAGCCGAGACCAGGGTCTCGAAACTATGATCAATACTGTAAGTACCATAGGGCACATGGACATCGAACGGAGAATTGTTTTCACCTTAAGAGAGAAGTTGAGAAACTAATCGAGCAAGGAAAACTTGACGAATACATAGAGCGAGATAATCGTAAAAGGGAAAGAAGTAGAAGCCCTCGGAACGGTGATCGAAGGAGAAGTTCTCGTCAAAGGTCACCTGAACGACGACCTACTCATGAATCGAATCACGACCAAATCAATGGAACTATCCATACGATCTCCGGGGGTCCCGCGGGTGGAGATAGTCGTAACGCCCGACGAAGAACAGCCAGATCCATAATTGGAAACTCAAAATACCCAAAAGAAATTTGGACCCTGGAAAGCAGGCCATCAAACGATCAGCAGATCAGTTTTTATGAAGGCGAAGCACCTAAAAATATTGTTTGGGATGCAAAAGAGGATAACCCCGACTTCCCGATGGTAATCTCGCTAGAAATAGCAAACTACAATGTCAAGAGAATCCTGATCGATAATGGGAGCTCAGCCAATATTATCTCCCGAGAAGTTTTAGCCCAAATGGACTTGGGGCAGATAAACTTGCAGAAAGTAGCTACGCCATTAATAGGATTCGGGGGGTCCGAAATCATCCCCAGCGGAACGATATCCTTAAGCGTATCGCTCGGAAAAATACCCCACCGGACAGTGAAGCTAGTAAAATTTCTAGTAGTAGAAACCCCTTTCGCTTATAATGCAATATTGGGACGACCTGCTCTCAATCTATTCCGAGCTGTTGTCTCTACTTATCATCAGAAGATAAAGTTTCCAACCGATAGAGGCATCGGAGAAATAACAAACGACCATTGCATGGCTTGGGACTGCTACAGTACTTCGTTAACTATGAAAGAACACCCTAAGTCTATTACTCCGAACAAGAGAAAGATCGAAGGCGATCTCGTTAGAAATGAGGTTGAAATTCCTAGTACTGATCGACTAGATAAAAAGGGGAAGGAACCGCTAGACTTATCCTTGAAACCCCCTGAACATAAAGATATAATTCTAGTAGAAGGCGACTCATCCAAAAAGACGAGAATTGGTACAGAGTTGAGCGAACAAGGAGAAATAATACTGATCGACTTCCTCAGAAACAATGCCGACGTCTTCGCTTGGAGCGCAAATGACATTGAAGGAATCGATCCCCGAATAATCAAGCATTCCCTAAAAATAGATCCTTTGGCGAAACCCGCGAGGCAGAAGAAGAGAAATCATGGACCGGTGAAAGATAAAATTATCAAAGCCGAGTTAGAAAGATTGCTCGAGGCAAAACAAATCCGAGAAATTCATTTCTCGGAATGGCTATGCAATGTCGTACTAGTCGCAAAGGGAGATAAAAAAGATAATAAATGGAGGATGTGTAATGATTTCACCGACCTTAACAAGTGTCCACGCGACCCGTACCCCCTCCCAAGGATTGACTTATTGGTCGACTCGACAGCTGGCTTCGCGTTATTCAGTATGATGGACGCCTTCCAAGGGTTTTACCAAATATACATGGATGAGCGGGACCAAGAAAAGACCGCGTTCGTAACCGAGCAGGGAGTATATTGCTTCATAGTAATGCCATTCGGCTTAAGAAATGCCGGAGCTACTTACCAAAGGTTAGTAAACCTAATGTTCAAAGAATTAATCGGAGAACTGATGGAAGTCTACGTGGACGACATGCTGGTCAAAAGTATGAACGAAGCAGATCATGTAAAGCATCTCGATCGATGCTTTCAGATCTTAAGAAAATATCGTATGAAGTTAAACCCCGCAAAATGCACCTTTGGTGTCAAATCAGGAAAATTCTTGGGATATCTAGTTCACCAACGCGGAATAGAAGCCAACCCAGAAAAAATCCGAGCCATAACTGAAATGAAACCTCCTAAAACTATCTCTCAAGTACAAAGCCTAGTTGGAAAGATCGTAGCATTAAACAGGTTTATATCAAAGTCTGCAGACAAAAGCCTCCCTTTTTTCCAAACTCTCCGAAAGGCAAAGAACTTTGTTTGGACCGAAGAATGCGATCAGGCCTTCGAGCAGCTCAAAGAATATTTGACGACGCCTCCGATGTTGGCAAAACCAACGGAAGGAGAACCATTGTATATGTACATCTCCATCTCCGACGTAGCGATTAGTTCAGTACTAATCAAAGTCGAGGGCTCAGAGCATAAGCCCGTATATTATCTCAGCAAGTTATTACAAGGGGCGGAGAAGAATTACTTAGAAATAGAAAAATTCACACTGGCTTTAGTAGTGGCCGCACGAAAACTCCGACCCTACTTCTTAACTTACAGAAATATCGTTTTGACGAATCAACCGCTAAGGCAAGTTCTAGCTAAACCAGAAGCCTCCGGTCGACTAATCAAATGGGCCATCGAACTCAGCCAGTTCGAGGTAGACTACAAACCAAGGATTGCCATCAAGGCCCAAGTGTTGGCCGATTTTATATTAGAAACACCAACACAAGCTACCGAATCATCGAGCTGCCTCAACGACGATGTCCTAATCATTGAAGATCAAACTTGGTTAATGCATGTCGATGGTGCTTCATGCCGAGAAGGAGGAGGCGCCGGAATCAACTTCACCGGACCAAATAAGGAAGATTTAAATTACGCGATAACACTGGACTTCGTTGTGACAAACAATGAAGCTGAATATGAAGCGTTAATCGCAGGAATGGAGATGGCGATCAAAGCCAATATAAAAAGTCTTAAGGTACTAACTGATTCAGAATTAGTGCAAAGACAAATAGAAGGCCTATACGAGGCTAAAGAATTCAATATGGTTAAATACCTAGCCAAAGTGAAAACTCTAGCTGAGAAATTTGAAAGCTTCAGTATCCAGAACATCCCACGTTCGGAAAATAAATGGGCCGATCAGCTATCAAAATTCACAGGATCCCATGACGGAAAGACCGAACGGGTGATCAACTGGTTGGTCTCTAATACACCAGCAATCGACATCGACGAAACGCCAGTAGTCGATATAATGGAAATCGAAGAAGCCGAAGAAAACTGGATGACCCCAATGATAGATTATCTTCGAGAAGGAAAACTACCACCTGACCAAAATGAAGCTCGGAAAATAAGATATCGAGCTCCGAAATATACACTTGTAGAAGGAAAACTCTACCGAAGATCAGTATCAGGAATTCTTCTGAAATGTGTCTCTGAATCACAAACCATCGATATACTACGAGAAATACATGAAGGAGATGCAGGAAATCACAGCGGATCAAGGGCATTGGCCTTAAAATGTCTCAGGACAGGTTACTATTGGCCTACCATCAATAAAGATGCCGCTCAGTATGTCCAAGAATGTCATCACTGCCAAGTTCATGCTAATGTATGTCATCAACCAGCAGAAAACATGCACCCAATCCCGGTATGTTGGCCATTCGACCAATGGGGAATGGACATTGTGGGACCATTCCCAGCAGCTAGATCTAAGAAATCCTATGTCCTGGTCGCTGTAGAATACTTCAGCAAATGGATAGAATGCGTCGCCCTCGCACGAATAACCCAATTCCAAGTTATCAATTTCCTATGGAAATTCATAGTCTGTCGATTCGGCATCCCAAGGATCCTTATCTCCGATAATGGAACTCAATTCGCGGGGAAACAGATAATAGAATGGTGTACAAAACTTGGAATTCAACAAAATTTTACCTCGGTAGGACATCCTCGAGCAAATGGACAAACTGAAGTAGCAAACCGAGAGATAATAAAATCTTTGGAAAAAAGATTAGGAGCAGCCAAAGGAAAATGGCTTGATGAACTCCCAGGAGTATTATGGGCTAATCGGACGACAGTAAGGAGCTCAACTGGGGAAACCCCATTTAGCTTGGTATATGGGTCGGAAGCGGTTATCCCTGTGGAAACCCTAATCCCAACGCCAAGAGTAGAAATGTTCGATGACCAAGAAAATGAAAAGTCAAGAGAAAATGACATTGACTTAACAGAAGCTTTGAGAGATAAAGCTGCTGTGCGCTTACAAGCCACTAAAGCTAATATGGAAAAAGCATACAATCAAAAAGTACGCATCCGAACCTTCAAAGAAGGAGATTTAGTCTTAAAAAAGGTAGAAGTATCCAAGCACGTGGGAAAGTTACAACAAAATTGGGATGGACCTTACATCGTCATTGGCGTAGGGAAGAAAGGTTCGTACAAAATTGCACACTTGGATGGAACTGCCTTACCAAGAACCTGGAATGCTGTCAACCTTAGGAAATACTATGGTAAATAAGTTTTAGCAGGTTATACTGCGTTATTTTACTTTTTACTCTATCAAATTTCAATCCTTGTAATAAAGGCCTTAGCCTAAAGTTCAATTATTAAAAATTTCTTTGGCATTTTATATATATATCGATTATATCGGTTAAACATTCATCGGAATCGCACGATCATATTGTCAGAATGAAACGAGTCGAGTAAACATTGATCCGCTCAATACAAACTCCTCGATATATCAAAAAGACTTTTTGGTTAAAAACCTAAGTCTACAATGAAACGAGTCGAGTAAACATTGATCCGCTCAATACAAACTCCTCGATATATCAAAAAGACTTTTTGGTTAAAAACCTAAGTCTACAATCAAAAAAAGAGTCGAGTATACATTGATCCGCTCAATAAAAACTCCTCGCTCAAACTTATCGATCTAAAGACTTTTTGGTTAAAAACCTAAGTCTACAGTCAAAAACGAGTCGAGTATACATTGATCCGCTCAATAAAAACTCCTCGCTCAAACTTATCGATCTAAAGACTTTTTGGTTAAAAACCTAAGTCTACAGTCAAAAACGAGTCGAGTAAACATTGATCCGCTCAATAAAAACTCCTCGATATATCAAAAAGACTTTTTGGGTTAAAAACCTAAGTCTAATCAAAGAGAGTCGAGTAAACATCGATCCGCTCGATAAATACTCCTCGAACTATTTACAACGATCAAAAAGACTTTTTGGGTTAAAAACCTAGGTCTAATCAAAAACGAGTCGAGTAAACATTGATCCGCTCAATAAAAACTCCTCGATATATCAAAAAGACTTTTTGGGTTAAAAACCTAAGTCTAATCAAAAACGAGTCGAGTAAACATTGATCCGCTCAATAAAAACTCCTCGATATATCAAAAAGACTTTTTGGGTTAAAAACCTAAGTCTAATCAAAGAGAGTCGAGTAAACATCGATCCGCTCGATAAACACTCCTCGAACTATTTACAACGATCAAAAAGACTTTGGGTTAAAAACCTAAGTTCTAAATTATGACAAGTCGAGTAAACATTGATACGCTCAATAAAAACTCCTTGATCTGTTCTTTACGATCTAAGTGGTTAGCTTGAAATCTTGAAGATAGACTAAGTATAAAACCGTCTGCTCGGAAGATGCTACTCATAAATAAATTATGACAGAATTAACGACAAGGAAAATGCGAGGCATAAAATAATATTTTATTCATCAATTCGGTTACATACAAAAATCAAACGTTACAAAGATCTACATACTACTTAAAGATCGTTACAATGATTTAAGTAAGATGATCCTCTGTGATCGGAGATCTTCACGACAATGTCCACGGAAACACCAATCTCCTCCCTAGTACCTCGTCGATTATAATGAACCACCTAAGAAGCATGCTGCTCAGGATGGTCGACTTCTTTGGTTCGACGGCCAGGCTCTGAAGATCAAATGTTCTTCCATCGGAAATGAACATTACCAGCCAGATAGCTAGCAATGCTCACTCACCCGCAAGAAGATACTGCTTTTAAATTATCTATAAAACATTTTACTCTAGAGCAGCATCTCTTCGGCACCGTCGTGAAACGGTAAGTTTACCAGCCACCCCGGTGGTCTATCACTCCTGAGGTTACATCGAAGAACAGGGGTGACTGGCAAGTATGAACCCTCCATGTACAAACGGAAACCACGGACCTCTAAATTGATGAAGACCAAGGCAGAGATCTCATGGGACCCGTCGATACAAGGTAGGGCTGACATGGGACCCGTCAATACAAGACTGGGAACGACTTCGCTATTTTGAACAATTAATTCATAATAATGTGATTTTTTGAAGACAATGGGATCAGAGGGCAGAATAAAATCTAAGGAATTTGATATCTCCATCCTTTTTGGTAAATTGCAAATGAAGAATATAAACCAGCCCCCTATTTATAGGGGTAGATCTAAGGGATCCAACGGCTGAAAAAGTATTTGATCAACGGACATAGATACGACCCTTTGACTCCCCGTAATAAATGCAAGTAAGTTGGAACGGCACCATCTATTCGCCTCAACTGGTCGACAACGAGAGAAGTCTTGGATCGAAGCGATCACCCAAATAACACAAGTAAACCTAAAAGAACTCCAGATCGGCCACACTAGAACGGTCATATTTCATGATCGATGGCTTAGAAACCTGGAATCCACAAACAAAATCATACAGGCTTTGAAATCGCAGCGAAAAGGACAGTTGCTCGGTAAAAGATAAAAGATAAAAGACCAAACCCTTCACCATTCGAGGGACGTCACTGCCTCATACATCGTATGGACGACCATTGAGTAAGCTATACAGAAACTCCTATGGAGTCCAAGATATCTGACACAGAAATCAGGAGAATAGTCCCCCTTATTCGAAACGGCAAGGACGTGACTGCCTAACATACCAAAGAATTGCTTAAGAAGGTCTGAACAAAATAGATCTGGCCATGAACACTACATTTTCCAATTCCTCCCATATCAAGAAAGCGATGTAATAATACACTAGCCAAGGAACATGTTGTTCAAACATTAATGCTGGGAAACATAAGGATTTGGAAGAGACTGAAAGGGATTTTTTATCCTTTGGTTGACGTAAAGAAGAACGAAGTTCAACAAAGTAACAATGGCATCTTTATATAAGATTTAGGTCACAAAAAGACAAAAGTACAAGGCTTAGATTGAAGCATCGACCAAGATGAGAGGCATTATCGATATGAATAAGCTAACGTCTAAATTATGACGTAAAACATACTAGTGCGTGTAAACCAAAGGAATATACTGGATTTGATCAACAAAGGTCTTGACTTGCAGAAGCAAACGTTGAATAAAGATTTGATTTGCTGAAGCAAACATTATATATATGCACAAAGGAAGAACGAGAATAACAAAATATGTCTACTGAAGAAGATTGATCAAGGCAAGAATCTGCCTACAAAAGCTACTGTTATTCCCGCCAAAAATGGAAGGATACGAAAAGATTCCAGAATAGACGCGTGGCGATTCGTAACTGGACAGAGAAAACGACTATCTATGATATGTAGCACTCTTTTCCTTATTTAAGATTTTTTCCCACAGGGTTTTTTCTTAAGTAAGGTTTTTAACGAGGCTCCATTCATAGAAAAGAAACAGTCGTAAAGATCTATCTACTTCTACGAGCTTCTATTATCTATACGCTCGAAGAAGTGAGGGAGTACTGATGGGGGCTATTTCGCACTCTACATATTACTCGAATCGAACGAAGAAAATAAGATCGATTCGACCAATCCAAACAGATCGGGATCCCCTTGCTGACCCGGCCAAGCGCAGCTCTCTTCGATCAGAAGATGATACTCCGGACCCATGAAGGATACTTGGGCCGAGTCCTATTAGGACTATGATTCCTTGTAAAACTAGGTTAAACATTGTATAAATACCTAGTTAATGATTGTATTAGGGGGCTACGAAATCCTTTTACTTCAAGGATACACAAATATTCTCTGCCTAAGGCATTACAACTGAATAAGAATCAATATTATTCATAAATATTTTGATCTCCATATTGAGGTGTGATTAGATTTATTATGGTTTTACTTCTTGTTCTTGACTATAGCTTTTCTTTGTGGTAGATCCATCCGGAATAAAGTAACAGAGCCCTACTAATTATATACATAAATATCGCAAACCCCACCGATATTACAAATTCACTGATATCCAATTAACCCGACGAAATCCGGTTAAATCAGACTGACTTGGGATCGCCAGAAAGTCTCTGTGGACTCATATTGGGTATAGAAGCACTCGTATGCAGATTCATATCATCAACAAAGGATCCATTGACCCGACTTGATAGGTTGGGAAATTCTCCTATGGATTTCTGTGAGAAATTAATTCTGGTAAAATCCTTGGCCAAGGTATCTGACGACTTTATGTAAGTAGCTCATAAAGATTAAGTCAAAGAGAATTTATTCCGAGATCAGAGTACATAAGGTCAAGACAAAAGAAAAGGGAATCCGATGAAAGACCATACTCTTAAGTCTCGACTGGGAGAATGATCGATGGAGAGATTATGTCGTATATGGAAATTATAAATGATAAAAGGTTCAGTGAATTAATTCACCAGTGATTGGGCTCCATGGGCTTGTGGCTGGACATCAACCGTGGAGTGTGGGAGAATTTCCAAATTGGCAGGGGTGCTAATTTTGGAATGATCAATCGACAGAGTGTTCGATTGATTTAGAGTAAGTCTTGCTCGAATAATTAAATAATATTTAATTATAACTCACGGCCAATTATGTGGTGAACCTACGGGGGCATACACAATACACATGAAGTGAAAGCAAGGAAATAAGAACGACCGAGTCGACTGGGTCGACTGGGTAAATAATCGACTGGGTCGACCCAATTGGAACAAAATGGGATCCAATTGGAATTGGATCAGGATCATAAATTAAATTGGAATTTAATTTGTGGATTAATTAATTAAGTTGGATTTAATTAATTAGAAGGGATTTTAATTAAATGGACTTAGAGTCTGATTTAATTAAATGGGAGATTAAGTTAATTAATTGGGCTATTTAATTGGGAGATTAAATAAAGTCTGGTCAAATTAATTAACTGGGCCATGAATTAATTAGAAGACTTGGTCTTCTAATTAAAGAGGGCCATGCCCATGTAAGAGAGAAGAGCCATAGTCCTAATAGGATTAGGTTAGGGAGATAACTGTAAGTAGCTATCTTGTAGTTATTTTTCACACAACTCCATAAGCAAAAATTGAGCAATAGCAAAATTCTCTCTCCCTCTCCCCACTAGTCGACCGAACCCATTCTTCACTGTGGAAGAATTTTTCGTTTTTCGATTTTGTTCCTAAATCGTTCCTAATTCCTAGATCTTAATATATCTTGTGTTCTAGTCGATCAAGATATATTATTTTCGTGATATTGTGGTGTATCAACTCGTGGAGGCGCAACGCGTGGGGCGCTCCTTGAAAAGCCTGGGTCGATTTTGCTGGAGCAGAAAGAGTTCGTTTTTGCTAGCCGAGGATTTGCAAGGAGATAGGTATAACGTGCAAACTTATACTATCATTTTATTTATATTCATATATATACAACTAGAGAATATCCTGGCAAGATTCCGTAAGAAGTCCTAAAATTTTTATATTCCGTTGTGCCTAGGGCTGTTTATCTTACCGAATCCCAACAGTGGTATCAGAGCCAACTCTAGGCTTTGTATATATATGAATTTGCAAATTCTGTATTTTATAAATCATATGTTTGATTTATGTGGCTAGTTCTTTAACTTTGCATGTTTTAGGATATTTGTTATTTAACTTAGAGTTAATGGATAATTTTAGATTCGAAAATTTTATCATGTTGATGTTATTTTGGATTGGGATTTAATTGACTGGTTTTGTTTAATTAAATCATAAGTAATCGAAGAAACACAAAAAAAAAATTTATCGGATCCAACCGATGTGGCACGCGGCGGTGCGCGGCTGGGCGGCCACCGTGTGCTGCTTCCCACGGCAGCGTGCGAACATCACGCTGGCCGCGCGAGCAGTGCACGGCAGCAGCCTACGGGCTGCCAGCCGTGTGCTGTCACGCGCAGCAGCGGCTGCCGCGAATAGCCACGCGCGGACTTCGTGTCCGCGCGTGTGTTGTCCACGTGGCAGTCTTCTGATCGGCCTCAACTGGTTGATTTTTGGTTGGACTCTAATTCTGCCTATTTTGGAAATTCTGAAAATTTTAGAATTTTGGAAGATTAGGAAACTTGGAGTTTTTGGATAAGGTAGTTATTTTGTTAGAACTAAACACTACCTTAATTAAACTAATCTAAACAAAATATGATTATTTTGAAAATCTTGGAGATTGGGAAAATTTGGGAAACTTAGAGTTTTGGATAAGGTAAGAATCTTAGAGATTTAGATTACCTTAATTAACCAATTTAATCAAGATAAGGTTTGTAGATTACTTAGAGCTCAAGTAAGAGCTAATTAATCTTAGAGATTAATTGTTAATTCAAAATTAATTAACTTAGATAATTTTTAAGAATTAAAATTAAAGGAGCCGATAAATTTACATTTTTGTCCTTATGTGAATTTATGCATGTTCTTGAGTGAATGTGTGGATTGATCGATTTTGCCCTTAGGCCCTGTGTAGTTTTTGGTTTATTTATTTTTGGGTTGTAATTAAATGGGCCTGGTTGGTGCCCTTGCTTGCGCAAACAAATGTAATAGAATAGGACCATTTTTAATTTGTAAGCTAGGCTTAGATTAGGCTTGGAGCCGAGAAGACCTCATGAAGACTTGGAGATCCGCATGGAGGCCCATTACCTTGGAGGACATGGAAGCCCAATTCATTACATGGAAGCCCAATCAAGCTGGATATTACAAGAAGGCCCATGATGTATGGGTTTGAAAATTGTAATAGTTAGGACATTTAATTTTCACCCTAGACTGACCAATTGATTCATCACATGGCTCGTGATGAATCGCATAGGATGGGCAATCAATCAATCATTTCCTGCTAGGTGATGTATGTTTACTATTATTCTTTGATGTATGTTATGCATGCTTAGAATAGATCACGTAAACAAAATAAGCATAATCTGATGAGACCTCGCACAAGAAAACTTAAAACCTCCAATTGAACTTAAAATTCAATTAGAATATTAAATCGAACTTAAGGGCGCATATGAATAGTCTCGATGGTCCGAGCCTATCCAATTACTAGGTCTTAGGCATATTGTACGAATATATCTCGATGTCTCACGAGTCGTGGGTCGAGCTATAGGAAGATAATGTGTCTATTGCCTCGATGCACGAGTTTAGTGCCAAGGGAGGGGATAGCAAGGTTTTAGGCGCTGTCTCACGAGTCGTGGGGTGTCTAGGATTGAACTATTTCTCTCCATGAGTATTGGACATGATTTAACGCTAGTAAGTATGGATGTCTCACGAGTCGTGGGTCCATATCGAAAAACGAGGCTAAATGAACTTAAGGGTTAGTTGCGATGGTTAACCGTCGACGTAATCGACCACCAAGTGAATCAAATAGTATGGCCAACGAGTCGTGGGTACTAGGAGATTGCATTTGGGCCATAAGCCCGCTAAGGATATTTTAAATTCCCGAAACTTATGTGGGGGCATAAGATTTTGATTAAAATAGTGGGAGTAATTTACAAATAAAAACCATGTTTGTAAATTGTGCATTTTAAATTAATCTTTCGCGTATTTATTTCTTCTCTCTTCTTTTTGTAGATATAATGTCTAAGAATCCGATTTCCATCATACTTGAACAAGACAAATTAACTGGACCCAACTTCCATGACTGGGTCAGGAACCTTAAGATCATTCTCGCTTCTGAAAAGCGAGGTTTTGTCCTTGATGGGCCCCCTCTCGTACTTGTTAAGGATGCCGATGATACTGAGAAAGAAGCCGTGGATTTGTGGCTTGACGATGACTTGCAGTCACGTTGTCTCATGTTGGCATCCATGTCGAATGAGCTTCAAAAGCAGCACGAGCATATGAAGTCTTCTTTTGAAATCTACACGCACATGAATGGTCTATTTGGGGTGCAAAGTAGATACGAGCGGTATGAAACTGCTAAGACTTTGCAACAAACGAGGATGGCTGAAGGTGCTGATGTTCGATCTCACTGCATCAAGATGATTGGGCTTATTGAAAAGCTTGGTCATCTTGACGTAAAGATGGACAAGACCTACTGCCAGGATATAATCCTCCAGTCGTTGCCAAGATCATTCGAGCAATTCGTGGTGAACTACAACATGCACAAGATGGATGTTGAACTTCACGAGTTGGCTAATATGCTCGCCACTGCCGAGGCTTCCATGAAAAGAGAGAGGCCAGTGATGGTTGCTACCTCGACCCAATCCAAGTCCAAGAGGACAAAGAAAGGGAAAGGGAAAGGAAATGCTTCTTCAAGCAAAGGCAAAGGACCATCTAGGCCCATAGGGAAAGGAAAGAAGCGTAAAGCTTCGTCTGGTGAACAGAAATGTTTCTACTGCAAGAAACCTGGACACTGGAAGAGGAACTGCAAAGAGTTCTTGGAGAACTCGAAAGGTATATTCCTTGTTGAAGTTAATTTATCAATTAACTGCGCATCATGGGTGCTAGACACTACTTGTGGTTCTCATCTTTGTAATGATTTACAGGTGATGGGAGCAACAAGGCCACTTAGGCCAGGGGATTGGATCCTAAGATTTGGCAATGGAGCTAGAGCTGCTGCCGAGGCCATAGGCGAAGTGGAGTTAGATTTAGGTGGTAATAAATTAGTCCTTAGGAACGTTCTTTATGTACCTGGTTTGGTGAAAAACATTATTTCTATTCCTATTTTGGATAATGAAGGTTTTAATTTTACTATTAACAAATGTTCCTTTTCGTAATTCATGAATGATAATATGTTTTTCACTGGTACATTAAAAGATAGACTATATACCATTGAACCACCTAAGTTAGTAATGCATGTACAACAAAACAAAAGGAAACAAGATAATGAAATATCTGCCCAATTGTGGCACGCTCGACTTGGACATATTTCTAAGTCAAGGATTCAAAAGTTAGCATCTTCTGGCGCGATTGAAATCAATCGCATTGATGAAATGCCAACATGTGAACCATGTTAAAGGGTAAAATGGCTAAGTTGCCATTTAAGGGAAACCCTGAGCGAGCCAAGCAAACATTGGACTTGATACATACTGACGTATGTGGACCACTTAGAAAAAGCGCCCGAGGTGGCTATGACTACTTCATCACTTTCACTGACGACTTTAGTCGTTATGGATATGTGTTCGTGTTGAAACACAAGTCTGAAGCCTTTGAGCGATTCAAAGAATTCAAGATGGAAGTAGAGAATCAACTTGGTCATACGATAAAGGCTCTTCGTTCTGACCGAGGTGGAGAATTTCTTAGTAACGAATTTCTGAATTATCTTGTAGAGCATGGAATATTATCACAGTGGACTCCTCCTGCAACACCCCAATTAAATGGAGTAGCAGAGAGAAGGAATCGAACCTTGATGGACATGGTTCGATCCATGATGAGTGCCACTGACCTTCCTCTTTCATTTTGGGGACATGCCCTCCTCACGGCAACAAAGATACTAAACATGGTACCTTCTAAATCCGTAGAAAAGACACCATACGAATTATGGTTTGGCAAGGCACCCTCATACGCATTCATTCGCATATGGGGATCTCCCGCTTACGTTAAAAAGCTAGTGGGAGATAAATTGGAAACTAAATCCACTTTGTGCAAATTCGTGGGGTATCCGGAAAACTCAATAGGATACGAGTTCTACGATCCTACAAGACAAACTACGTTTGTCTCGACGAACGCTCACTTCTTGGAGAAGGATTTCTTGGTTGACAAGAAGGAAAATAACGTAGAACTGGATGAGGTCACTGAAGCTGAAAAAGGTCGAAGAGGTCGATCAAGCTGACCCATCGCCACAGGCAGTGGGAGAACATGAACATGAAAGTGCACCAGAAAGTACACCGATTCTTCGTGTTGGGTTTTTGTGGGTATAATTGTCAACTACAACGGTGCGGAATTTAAAATTTTATACACCACATCCCAGGGTTCTTATTAGCACATATGAATAAGGTTGAATTTATTTCAGCACATAAATACTAAAATAAATAAAGTGGTAAAATTAAGATTTTACCTCACCACAGGCAAGGTGGTGGTTTCTCCGGTCTTCCTTTTTCAGATCACTAGAGCACCCCAAGTGTTGTGCCTCTAGAGAATAGTCCACATCAGCTGGATATGTGATTGCTTCAATCCACAGGCTACGAACTAGGAAAGAAACACTTCAGATTCAAGAGTTGGATTCAGATCCAACTCTAGATGTAGAACAAGAAGATGGAGAGAGGTGCTGCACGACCGATCTATAACCAGGGGCGGCGGCGGCTAGGGCAAATGGGGAGAGGGGGGCGGCCAAGAGAGAGGAGAGATTAGGGTTGCTTTTGTTTTCTTGCTGTTACTCTTTTGAGTCTCCAAGACTCCCCTTTTATAGTAGAGTCCAACCCTATCCCTAATCTCTATCCTTATCTCTTCTTGACCTTATCTCTTTCTTGGCCTAATGGGCCATCAGATAAGTTAGCCCATACCTCTTATTTAATTAGTCCTTTTAATTAAATAAGCCCAAGTCACTTAATTAACCACTTTAATTAAATGGCCCATTTATTTAATTAGTCCCTTAATTAAATATTTAATTAATTAGATAAATCCAATTAATTTTCTCTCTCTAAGAATTAACCCTTTAATTCTTTTCTTTGATTTAACCCCTTTAAATCAATTCGTTCTACGACTGACTATCACAGTTCCAGCTTTTGTGTGTGACCCTCTAGGTTCACCATCAATTGGCCGCAGGCTCACATTTCTGTGATTTAATTAATGAGCAATTAATTATTTAATTAATTGCTCCGATCAATTAAACTACTTTCAATTGACCACTCCAGAATTAATCTACCATCAATTCAGGAGTACCCACACCTCATGGTCGATGTCTAGCCACAAGCCCATGAGGCCCAACTTCAGGTGAATTGACTTCAGTGAACCTTAAACCTCTTATAAGTACCATGTACATACGGTCCCTCTAACGACTAATTTCCCGATCGAGACCTAGGGTGTGTGAATTGGTCGGCACCTCTAATCATCTCGATTCTATACTTTCTAATTCAGGATAATACTTCCAGTGTGACTGCTAAATCTGGAAACCCTTTTCCAAATCCATCACTGACCATGGCCATGGATTTCTCGGAATGTATCATCGAAGAATGTACAGGAAATTCCCGCATCCATTACAATGAGTCGGTAGATCCTATATTGATGCTAACCATCCGCGCATACGACTATATGTACCCAACGTAGGCGCACAATGGACAAGCTATGTGCCTGGCTCCTAAATCAAAGTACGCACACCCGTATACCGAATTCGCCCTAGCATCTCAAGTCTAAGGACTAAATTGTACACTGTTATAAGTCTTGAGAGACATCCCACCACCGATATGCTTTTTACGCACTTCCACAATGGGTCTCTCTGTTCGGGTTGTTCGATGCGTCCGATCCCCTATCGAACCACCTAGTCATATGCACTGACATTAACAATGTCTTGTTCATGAAACAACAACAAATTCACTTTAAGTGAATCATGCATAATCGTACAAGTCTTGACGATTCATTCAATACCCCGTCTCGATATGAATCTATGACTTGGAACATTTTTGAGATCACGACCTTTGAGACTATTTCATGATTAATCGCACCCAATACTGAAGTGAATAGTCCCGTAGTCATGAGTGATCTCAGGGTTTCAACCAATCGCTTAAATGTGTTCGCGAAAGATGAAGATGGCCATTTGTTTATATTATGAATTCTCAATAAAATAAACAGTTCGTATTAATTGATAAATCAAAGATTCTTTCAAGATAAAATAATGTTCCCTATTACAAGCTATTTTGTTGGCTTGCAGGGCACTATCCTATCAATCTCCCTCTTGCCCTAAAGTCAATCACAAACGTTTCTAAGACCCATCCTTCCCAGATGCTCTTCGAACACCTTTTGCGATAATGGCTTAGTTAGTGGATCAGCTACGTTATCTGTAGGACCTCAGGCGCTACCACTTGCCCCAAAACCAATTGGTGTTAGGGAATGCGCATACCCTTCCCTTATAGTGCATTCAAGCAAGCGCCCACGATATTCGATTGTGGCTCCACCCGCACACTCAGTTTGGGTTTCCATCCGCACACTCAGTTTGGATGCCACAGGACAATTGCTGTCACCCGCACACTTAGTTTAGGTGCCCAACAATCTCCCCCTCAGCAATTGCTCCTGCTGGGAATCGAACACGTGACCTTGGCTCTGATACCACTTGTAGGACCTCAGGCGCTACCACTTGCCCCAAAACCAATTGGTGTTAGGGAATGCGCATACCCTTCCCTTATAGTGCATTCAAGCAAGCGCCCACGATATTCGATTGTGGCTCCACCCGCACACTCAGTTTGGGTTTCCATCCGCACACTCAGTTTGGATGCCACAGGATAATTGCTGTCACCCGCACACTTAGTTTAGGTGCCCAACATTATCCTTTGAGTCGACACGCTCCATTTGAATGTCTCCCCTACCTATGATCTCCCTGATCACATGGTATTTCCTCAATACGTGTTTGGACTGGTGGTGTGATCTCGGCTCCTTCGCTTGAGCAATTGCCCCATTGTTGTCGCAGTAGACTACTATGGGATTTGCAATGCTAGGTACCACATCCAGCTCTTGGATGAAGTTTCTCATCCAAACACTTTCCTTCGCTGCATCTGATGCGGCGATATATTCTGCTTCAGTGGTTGAGTCTGCAGTGGTCGACTGTTTGGAGCTCTTCCAACTCACCGCTGCGCCGTTGAGGCAAAATATATATCCAGAATTGGATTTAAAATCATCCACGTCAGACTGGAAACTCGAATCAGTGAATCCTTCGAGTTTCAATTCTCCACTACCACCGTAGACCAAGAACATATCCTTAGTCCTTCTCAGGTACTTTAGGATAGTCTTTACGGCGGTCCAGTGTCCCTCCCCTGGATTTGACTGGTAGCGGCTCGTAACACTGAGAGCGTGAGCTACGTCAGGTCTAGTACATAACATTGCATACATTATGCTGCCAATGGCAGATGCATAAGGTATGAGAGACATTCTCTTTCTTTCTTCATCACTCGTAGGGCACATTGATTTAGAAAGATAGATTCCATGTCTCATTGGAAGCAATCCTTTCTTGGATTCTTCCATACTGAATCTCTTCAGTATAGTGTTAATGTACTGGGATTGGGAGAGACCTAACATCTTCTTCGATCTATCTCTATAGATACGTATGCCTAGTACGTAAGATGCGTCTCCCATATCCTTCATGGAGAATTGCGTGGATAACCACGCTTTCGTCTGCGTCAACGTTCTGATATCGTCTCCGATCAACAGAATGTCATCGACATATAACACAATAAATTGTACCGAACTCCCATCGAATTTCTTGTACACACATGACTCATAAACGTTTTTTATGAAGCCATACCCCTTGACTGTCTCATCAAAACGTATGTTCCAGGTTCGGGACGACTGTTTTAGGCCATAGATTGACCTTTGAAGTTTGCAAACCTTATGCTCACTTCCTTTAGATGTAAAGCCTTTTGGCTGTTGCATATAAATTTCCTTATCAATGTCGCCATTGAGAAAGACGGTCTTTACATCCATTTGCCATATCTCGTAGTCATACCACGCGGTTATGGCTAATAGTATCCGAATGGATTTAGACATCGCTACTGGCGAGAAGGTTTCCTCATAGTCTATTCCAGGCCTTTGAGAATAACCTTTTGCCACAAGGCGAGCCTTATGAGTTAATACCTCTCCATTCATTCCTAGCTTTCGCTTGAAGATCCACTTGCAGCCTACAGGGATGGTCCCCTCAGGTGGATCAACCAAAGTCCATACTTTGTTGGAATGCATGGAATCCATTTCGGATTGCATGGCTTCCCGCCACGCACCCGAATCTATGTCTGACATAGCTTCTTCGTATGTCCTTGGATCAGTGTCCAATTGATCGTTTTCGTGAATAAAGCCATACCTTTCAGGCTCTTTACGAACTCGATCGGACCTACGAAGTACTGGTGTACTAGATGGTTCAACGGGTTCAGGATCAACTCCCACTGTTTGTGGGGATGTGTCCACTTCCTGGACTTCATCAAGTTCTACGGATATCCCGCTTCTTTTAGTGAGGAAGTCATCCTCTAAGAAGTGGGCGTTCCTGGACACAAACGTCTTTTGATCCTTAGGATCGTAGAACAGGTATCCAATGGATTCCTTCGGATACCCCAGAAATTTGCACAAACTATATCTACTATCTAGTTTATCTCCTTTCTTGTTTCTTACATAGGCAGGAGATCCCCATACTCGTAAATATGAGTATATGGGTGCTTTACCAAACCACTCTTGGTATGGCGTTGTCGGCACCGACTTTGAAGGTACAATGTTAAGTATCTTCGAAGCAGTTAATAGGGCTTGGCCCCAAAACGAAAAAGGAAGGTCAGCGAAACTCATCATGGAACGAACCATGTCCAACAAAGTTCTGTTCCTTCTCTCAGACACACCATTCAACTGCGGTGTTATAGGAGGAGTTCGCTGTGAGAGAATTCCATTCTCAACAAGATAATCGAGGAATTCTTGACTTAAGTATTCACCACCTCGATCCGACCGAAGTGCCTTGATACTATGTCCAAGTTGATTCTCAACTTCCATTCGAAACTCTTTGAATTTATCAAAAGCTTCGGACTTATACTTCATCAGGTATACATACCCATAACGACTGAAGTCGTCTGTGAAGGTTATGAAGTATGAGAATCCTCCTCTCGCACTGACACTCAGTGGTCCACAAACATCAGTATGGATTAAATCCAACGTTTGTTTGGTTCGCTCCGGTTTCCCAGTAAAAGGCGCTTTGGTCATTTTTCCCTTGAGACAGGATTCGCAAGTTGGGAGATCATCTAGGTTCTTTATTTCAAGAGCCCTAGAGGAGACCAACTTTTGAATTCTACTCTTGGAAATATGTCCAAGCATAGCGTGCCAAAGTTGTGGATTATTTTCATCTTGTTTTCTTTTCTTTGATTGAATGTGAATGACATTAGAATTAGCAGGTTCTAAGGAATAAAGACCATCTATCAAAGTACCACAAGCATAAGTAAAACCACCTTTCATTATGCTAAAATTTCCATTAGAAATGGAAAAACAAAAACCATCATTATCCAATAAAGGAATAGAAATAATGTTTTTGATAATCGTCGGTACGTACAAACAGTCTTTCAAAACCAAAGAAAAATTCCTAGGACTAATTCTACGTCTCCTATGGCCTCTGCCGCAACACTAGCTCCGTTTCCAAAGCGCAGGATTCTATCCCCAGGTTTAAGAGGTCTTACTGCTCCCATCACCTGCAAATCATTGCAGATATGAGAACCTGCTGCGGTGTCTAACACCCACGATGCACAGTTAATAGAAATATTAACTTCAATAAAGAAAATACCTTTGACCACCTCTTTCAGGTAGTCTGGGCAGTTCCTTTTCCAGTTCCCTGCTTTCTTGCAGTGGAAACATTCATCTTTTGGGCTTTTTCTTTTCTTCTCGACAACCTTCTTGGTTGTTTTAGAAGAGATTACTTTCTTCCTCCTTTTCTTGCCCTTCTTAGGCTTTGCAGCCTTGGGTTGCTCAGCAATCATGACAGACTTCTCCCTTTTCAGGGTTGATTCTGCCGTGACCAATAAATTGGTCAGTTCGTGTAGAGCATGTGCTCTATCTTCCATGTTGTAGTTCAACACGAACTGATCAAATGAGCGCGGCAGAGTATGGAGGAGCAGGTCAGTTGAGAGATTAGCGTGCAGGTCTACGTCCAAGTTCTCCAGTTTTTCAACTAGATTAATGAAGCGCAAGCAGTGATCCTTCACACTTGAACCCTCAGCCATTCTCAGATTGAATAATTCTTTTGTAGTCTTGAACCTTTCGGTCCTAGACTTCTCTCCAAATAGCTCTCGGAGATGAAGAATTATGTCAGCAGCATGCAACATATTTGCATGCTGTTTCTGCAGCTCATTGGTCATTGATGCCAGCATGAGGCAACGAACTTGAATATCATCATCGACCCACCTTTGATGGGTAGCTCGTTCCTCTTCCGAAACCCCTTCCGGAAGTGCACCAGGCATGGGTGCATCGAGAATGTAACTCCTTTTCTCGGAGTCGAGGACTATCCTCAGATTTCTAAGCCAGTCGACGAAATTTGATCCGTTCAGTTTGTTAGTGTCAAGGATGATAGCTAATGGATTCTTAGACATTTTTGCAGAATTGATCTACAAAAGTAAATGATAACGTTTAGCTGGCTGATCTATATTAATACTTATAATTAACGATGTTGGACTTGTTATCGAAAAAGTTCTCCCACTATTTTCTCGAAACAATTACCCCTTCAATTGTTCGGGAAATATAATCTCCTAGTAGGTCTTGACGTCCCAGCAGACATTAATTGCACCCACGACTCGTGGCCATACAATTAACTCCCTAGGTAGGTATACTTTTACCAATTGTGTTCCTCCACAACCTTGAAGCTATTTTGCCTCGGTCTTCGCACTTATCTAGCACTGCTACATCATAAGTGTTACTAATCGTTAAGTCTAACCCATCAATCATGATGAGCAACTGGCCCGGTCGTGAAGTCCCCGTAACTGGTTATCGGTCGATAATCACATCCCGACCAGTCCCCACCCTTGTCAAGTTTAGTTAAAAATAAGAATCAAGGAATTTCGTGTATTGTCCCTTTCTTCGCCTAGGGTGCCAGACTCTGGATCACCTTCAACGATAAGTAGACAACTTACACTAGTCCCTATTGATGGAAGGCTTGGATCTTTAAAACATCATTTTAAATGTACCCAATATGACTTAATATTATTTTCAAGAGGGGTTTTTCGGGTTTAAGAGTTTGAGGTAACTCTCCTCGAGATCTCACCGTTCCAGTTATGCATTATCTTTTATTTACGATCTAAATATAACTAGCGCGCATCACCATACAAGCTCAGATATAAATACGTAAATAAACACATACACACCTAGCATGCATGCTACCACAGTATGTTTTTGATCGGGAGCCTCCTATGTGGACCACCATCGAGCCAAAGACGATGGTCCTATTGGTCAATCTATTAGGTTTCAAAGAGACCTACTCTATTACATATTTTACCATGCATACATGGCCTTTAGTCTTCTTGGACTCCCACCTTGCTTGTAACGGGCCACCATCCTAAACTAATAAAATAGTAAAGCCCTATCTATTACAATGGCTCAAAGTGGCCCAAAACTTAAGGCTCGCAGGCCCAATAAAACCAATAAGATAAAATTAACCAATCACATCTACCCTAAGGGTCAAGGCTCGGCGCGATCGAAAACCACGTTAACAATTTCACGTAGAGCAAGAAACAAGCAAAACCCATTTTCTTATTTCTTATTCTATTTTAAAACAGCCCTTTAAAAACTTAAGATTCTAGTTTTAAAACCCCTTTCTAAAACAATCTCTAACATCATTTTAAACCCCTTTAAAATGACCCTTTGATTCTCACTTTAAGTCCCTACTAATTATGATAAAATCGACTTTCCGGATTTACTAAACCCTTTTAGTGCACAAAACAGTTTCTGTTTTTCAAGTTTGAAAAATTGCAGTTCGGCCCCTGAATTTTCGAAAATTACACTTTGACCCCTCAACTTTTGGAAATTACAAATCAGCCCCAAAATTTCCAGAATATGCAAATTGGACCAGAAAGCAGAAAATTAACAAAATTTCCAGAAACTTTTGTTTATTGCAAAACAGGCCCCAGATTAAAGGAAATAGCAAAAAATCCCCTAACCTTTCGTAAATTGCAAAACGGTCCAAATTTTAAAAAATTCCAGAATTTACAATTTGGTCCAGAATTGCAGAAAAACAAAATTTTAATTTCTGTCCAGATTTATGAAAAATCAAAATTTGCAAATAAGCCCTCCAATTTTCGGAAATTACAATTTAGGCCCAAAAACCGAAAAGTGCAAAAATCCGAACACTCAATTCATCATAACAAGCAAGAATCAAATATCAGAACACAATAATCACATATAATCACATAATTTATGCGTTCAGGCCTTTTTCATACGTGCATAATAACCTGGCTCTGATACCATTGTTGGGTTTTTGTGGGTATAATTGTCAACTACAACGGTGCGGAATTTAAAATTTTTATACACCACATCCCAGGGTTCTTATTAGCACATATGAATAAGGTTGAATTTATTTCAGCACATAAATACTAAAATAAATAATGTGGTAAAATTAAGATTTTACCTCACCACAGGCAAGGTGGTGGTTTCTCCGGTCTTCCTTTTTCAGATCACCGGAGCACCCCAAGTGTTGTGCCTCTAGAGAATAGTCCACACCAGCTGGATCTGTGATTGCTTCAATCCACAGGCTACGAACTAGGAAAGAAACACTTCAGATTCAAGAGTTGGATTCAAATCCAACTCTAGATGTAGAACAAGAAGATGGAGAGAGGTGCTGCACGGCCGATCTACAACCAGGGGCGGCGGCGGCTTGGTAGTGTAGGGCGGCGGCGGCTAGGGCAAATGGGGAGAGGGGGCGGCCAAGAGAGAGGAGAGATTAGGGTTGCTTGTGTTTTCTTGTTGTTAGTCTTTTGAGTCTCCAAGACTCCCCTTTTATAGTAGAGTCCAACCCTATCCCTAATCTCTATCCTTATCTCTTGACCTTATCTCTTTCTTGGCCTAATGGGCCATCAGATAAGTTAGCCCATACCTCTTATTTAATTAGTCCTTTTAATTAAATAAGTCCAAGTCATTTAATTAACCACTTTAATTAAATGGTCCATTTATTTAATTAGTCCCTTAATTAAATATTTAATTAATTAGATAAATCCAATTAATTTTCTCTCTCTAAGAATTAACCCTTTAATTCTTTTCTTTGATTTAACCCCTTTAAATCAATTCGTTCTACGACTGACTATCACAGTTCCAGCTTTTGTGTGTGACCCTCTAGGTTCACCATCAATTGGCCGCAGGCTCACATTTCTGTGATTTAATTAATGAGCAATTAATTATTTAATTAATTGCTCCGATCAATTAAACTACTTTCAATTGACCACTCCAGAATTAATCTACCATCAATTCAGGAGTACCCACACCTCATGGTCGATGTCTAGCCACAAGCCCATGAGGCCCAACTTCAGGTGAATTGACTTCAGTGAACCTTAAACCTCTTATAAGTACCATGTACATACGGTCCCTCTAACGACTAATTTCCCGATCGAGACCTAGGGTGTGTGAATTGGTCGGCACCTCTAATCATCTCGATTCTGTACTTTCTAATTCAGGATAATACTTCCAGTGTGACTGCTAAATCTGGAAATCCTTTTCCAAATTCGTCACTGACCATGGCCATGGATTTCTCGGAATGTATCATCGAAGAATGTACAGGAAATTCCCTCATCCATTACAATGAGTCGGTAGATCCTATATTGATGCTAACCATCCGCGCATACAACTATACGTACCCAACGTAGGCGCACAATGGACAAGCTATGTGCCCGACTCCTAAATCAAAGTACGCACACCCGTATACCGAATTCGCCCTAGCATCTCAAGTCTAAGGACTAAATCCTACACTGTTATAAGTCTTGAGAGACATCCCACCACCTATATGCTTTTTACGCACTTCCACAATGGGTCTCTCTGTTCGGGTCTTTCGATGCGTCTGATCCCCTATCGAACCACCTAGTCATATGCACTGACATTAACAATGTCTTGTTCATGAAACAACAACAAATTCACTTTAAGTGAATCATGCATAATCGTACAAGTCTTGACGATTCATTCGATACCCCGTCTCGATATGAATCTATGACTTGGAACATTTTTGAGATCACGACCTTTGAGACTGTTTCATGATTAATCGCACCCAATACTGAAGTGAATAGTCCCGTAGTCATGAGTGATCTCAGGTTTCAACCAATCGCTTAAATGTGTTCGCGAAAGATGAAGATGGCCATTTGTTTATATTATGAATTCTCAATAAAATAAACTGTTCGTATTAATTGATAAATCAAATATTCTTTCAAGATAAAATAATGTTCCCTATTACAAGCTATTTTGTTGGCTTGCAGGGCACTATCCTATCACTTCGTAGGTCAGAAAGACAACGTAGAGAACCCGAGAGGTACTAAGGTCTGCTGCATGAGACTGGACAGTCTCTAATCGACCCAAGGACTTACGAAGAGGCTATGCTAGACATAGACTCGGGAAAGTGGCGCGAAGCCATGGAATCCGAACTGGATGCACTCAAACAAGGTCTGGGCCTTGGTAGATCCACCAGTGGGAGTGGCTCCCGTGGGTTGCAAGTGGATCTATAAGTTAAAGCTTGGAGTGAACGGAGAGGTAATAACCTACAAGGCGCGACTAGTGGCAAAAGGATACACTCAAAGGCCAGGTATCGACTTTGAGGAGACCTTCTCGCCCGTCGCAATGCCTAAATCCATTCGAATCTTGCTGGCCATAGCTGTGTGGTATAACTACGAGATATGGCAGATGGATGTAAAGACTGCCTTTCTCAATGGGGACATTGATAAGGAGATCTACATGGAGCAACCAAAAGGATATGCATCCAAAGGAGATGAACACAAGGTGTGCAAACTCCAGAGGTCCATTTATGGACTAAAGCAAGCTTCCCGAAGTTGGAACATTCGTTTCGATGAAACAATCAAAACTTTTGGATTCATCAAAAACATGTTCGAACCTTGCGTGTACAAGAAGATCAGTGGGAGTACAATTGAATTTTTGGTGCTTTACGTTGATGACATTCTTCTCATTGGAAACAATGTGAAAGCGTTGTCCGAAACTAAAGCATGGTTATCTACACAATTCTCAATGAAAGATATGGGAGAAGCATCCTTTGTACTAGGTATAAGGATCTACCGAGATAGATCAAAAGGACTGCTGGGCCTCTCCCAATCCCAGTACATAGATAAAATCTTGAAAAGATTTAATATGGAAGAATCCAAGAGAGGATTGCTTCCAATGAGACATGGGATTGCACTCTCTAAGTCTATGGCCCCAAAGATGCCTGAAGAGAGAAGCAATATGTCTCGAGTACCATATGCATCCGCGATAGGAAGCATAATGTATGGTATGTTATGTACTAGACCAGACGTAGCGTACGCTCTAAGCGTTACAAGTCGCTACCAGTCTGATCCAGGTGAGCAGCACTGGATAGCCGTAAAGGCAATTCTGAAGTACCTGAGAAGGACTAAGGAATTTTCTTGGTATACGGTGGAGGAGAATTGAAATTGGATGGCTATATAGACTCGAGCTTCCAATGTGTTGTAGACGACTTCAAGTCGACATCAGGATACGTGTTCTGCCTCAATGGTGGTGCGGTTACCTGGGAGAGCTCCAAGCAAGAAACAACCGCGGATTCAACCACCGAAGCAGAATACATTGCTGCGAGTGATGCAGCAAAGGAAGGTGTTTGGATGAGGAACTTCATCCAGGAATTGGATGTGATACCTAGCATCGCTGAGCCCATTGCTATCTTCTGTGATAACAATGGGGCAATAGAGCAAGCAAAGGAGCCGAGATCTCATCAGAAATCCAAGCATGTACAAAGATGATACCATGTGATAAGAGATATCATTGGTAGAGGAGACATTAAGATGGAACGTGTCGACTCGGAAGATAATACGGCGGACCCCCTAACGAAGTCTCTGCCTTAAAAGGCATTTGAGAAACATCTGCAAAAGATGGGACTCAAGAACATAAAAGACTGGCTTTAGGACAAGTGGGAGATTGATAGAAATAGTGTCCTGCAAGCCAGCTGTATGGCGAGCATTTATTGTAATAAATAAGGAACTATTCAATTTCGATTAATAAATGCATTTTATTAAATGGTCAACTTTATCTTATGTAATAATTATCTACGCGTAAGGATAGAAGTCCTTAGATCACAGGACTATGGGACAACCCCTGGACTGATCTCCAAGGCCGTGATCTAGAACATATTCAAGGGTCGTAGAATCCAATCGAGATAGGACATCATTGGATTCGGTTAGACTCTCACTGTTGTGTATACTCCGATGAACTGGAGAACGCTGGGGCCCACGAGCGTGACTGGGATGGTCGATACACATAAGTGGGTGGCTTGCTGGGATGGCAAGCGCACTGAATACCCCAATTAGGAAATAACTCACCATGGAAGCGGTAGTCGCATATCGGGGTTGAAGTTATTCCAAATTTATAATAGTATACGAGGAACAATCCCTAACTACTTGAGGTGATAGGGTTTATCTGGTGCGAGAACGTCTATGCTTTGATATGAGTTCCGACTGACTTGGGATCGCCAGAAAGTCTCTGTGGACTCATATTGGGTATAGAGGAACTCGTATGCTGATTCATATCATCAACAAAGGATCAATTGACCCGACTTGATAGGTTGGGAAATTCTCCTATGGATTTCTGTGAGAAATTAATTCTGGTAAAATCCTTGGCCAAGGTATCTGACGACTTTATGTAAGTAGCTCATAAAGATTAAGTCAAAGAGAATTTATTTCGAGATCAGAGTACATAAGGTCAAGACAAAATAAAAGGGAATCCGATGAAAGACCATACCCTTAAGTCTCGACTGGGAGATTGATCGATGGAGAGATTATGTCGTATATGGAAATTATAAATGATAAAAGGTTCACTGAATTAATTCACCAGTGATTGGGCTCCATGGGCTTGTGGGAGAATTCACAAATTGGCAGGGGTGCTAATTTTGGAATGATCAATCGACAGAGTGTTCGATTGATTTAGAGTAAGTCTTACTCGAATAATTAAATAATATTTAATTATAACCCACAGCCAATTATGTGGTGAACCTACGGGGGCATACACATTACACATGAAGCGAAAGCGAGGAAATAAGAACGACCGAGTCGACTGGGTCGACTGGGTAAATAATCGACTGGGTCGATTATTATGGGTGGGTCGAATGGGTCGACCCAATTGGAACAAAACGGGATCTAATTGGAATTGGATCAGGATCATAAATTAAATTAAAATTTAATTTGTGGATTATTTAATTAAGTTGGATTTAATTAATTAGAAGGAATTTTAATTAAATGGACTTAGAGTCTGATTTAATTAAATGAGAGATTAAGTTAAATTAATTGGGCTATTTAATTGGGAGATTAAATAAAGCCTGATCAAATTAATTAACTGGGCCATGAATTAATTAGAAGACTTGGTCTTCTAATTAAAGAGGGCCATGGCCCATGTAAGAGAGAAGAGCCCTAGTCCTAATAGGACTAGGTTAGGGAGATAACTATAAGTAGCTATCTTGTAGTTATTTTTCACACAACTCCATAAGCAAAAATTGAGCAATAGCAAAATTCTCTCTCCCTCTCCCCACTAGTCGACCGAACCCATTCTTCACTGTGGAAGAATTTTTCGTTTTTCGATTTTCTTCCTAAATCGTTCCTAATTCCTAGATCTTAATATAACTTGTGTTCTAGTCGATCAAGATATATTATTTTCGTGATATTGTGGTGTATCAACTCGTAGAGGCGCAACACGTGGGGCGCTCCTTGAAAAGTCTGGGTCGATTTTGCTGGAGCAGAAATCAGAGTTCGTTTTTGCTAGCCGAGGATTTGCAAGGAGATAGGTATAACGTGCAAACTTATACTATCATTTTATTTATATTCATATATATACAACTAGAGAATATCCTGGCAAGATTCCGTAAGAGGTCCTAAAATTTTTATATTCCGCTGTGCCTAGGGCTGTTTATCTTACCGAATCCCAACAATTTTGATATGGGGTAAAAGAGATATGGGGTTAAAATGCTAGTGAGCTTAAGTTAAGTTGTGGCACCAAAAATGCAATAATCCCGTAGCAAAATCACCAAGCCCTAAATCCCGAAAAGTTCTCGGGATTTCAAAAATTCGAATTGTGTTATTGTAAATAAATTATTAAATTTTAAATGGGTTTGTTTTATTTTTGTAAGAAAAATATTTGTTATTAAAGTGAAACTTTATTTACCAATTATGTTATTGTAAATAAATTATTAAATTTTAAAAGGGTTTTTTTTTTGTAAGAAAATATATGTTATTAAATAATTGTGTTATAGTAAATAAATTTAATAAATTTTAATTTGGTTTGTTTGATTTTAAAATGAAAATAAACGTTATTAAAACTTTATTTACCAGATTGAGTTATTGTAAATAAATTTATTAAATTTTAAATAGGTTTATTTTATTTTTTAAGGAAATATGTGTTATTGAAATTTTATTTATCGAATTTTGTTATTGAAATATATATTATTAAATAATTGTGTTATTGTAAATAAATTTAATAAATTTTAATTTGGTTTGTTTGATTTTTGAATGAAAAAGTGTGATTGTAAAGTTATTAAAGCTTTATTTATCGAACTGTGTTATTGTAAATAAATTTATTAAATTTTAAATTGGTTTGTTATAATTTTAAAATTTAATAAATTTATTTATAATATTTATTACACGCTTACAAAGACACCCCCTATAACACAAAATATATTACAAATACACCCCTTGAGGGCAAAATTGGAAAAACATTAAAATAAATTGATGACATCATCCTCTGCCGTTAAAAATTGACGCTGTAAGGGGTCATCTTGTAATACTGTTTTGCTAGAGGGGGTGTCTTGGTAATATTTCAAACAAGAGGGTAAGTTCCTGTAATTAGGCCTAAACACAGGGGGTGTCTAGGTAAATTTCCCTATTTTGGTTTTATACCGAGTTTTATGCAATGTTTAAAAAATCGGATCGGACCTGCCGGTTTGACCAGTTTAACCGGTAATCAGTTGTCAATTCGGTCCGGTTAACCCTCTAAAACCAGCTTTGTTCCTGACCAGTTTGAACCGAAAAAAATCGATCAAAAACCTGAAAACCAAAGAAGCAGTGAACCGATTGGATTGACCCATTGGTTCACTTATAAAAATAAAAATTTTACACTACGAATTTTTATTTCTCTTCCGCGACCTTTAAACTTCAACAATACTCTCACATCTCTTCTTCTATTTTTCACTTTGAATTAAACAAAATCAACAAGAAACAAAAAATTGTTATATATAATAAGTTATATAAATATATTTGAGTATCAAATTCATTAGAAAAGTCATTTTTTTCACAAACTTCAAGTATTTTTATTTTTTTTAAATAATTCAATGACAAATTTCATCAATAATTTCTCTTTTTCATAGGTGATTAGTGATAAAAATTATTGTTTTTTATATGGTGTTTATTATAATTTGAATTATTGCGATGATATCATGTTATCATACTCGTAATTTTATTGCTATCATTGATTCTTAACTCAAATTTTGTAGGAAAAATAAATGATCATGATATAAACATTTAGTTTCTGGAAATAAACTTGAAAAAATGAATACTACTCCGTATATTTTTTTAAATAGTTGATTATATATATTAAAATTAAAATTAAAATATTATATTGTAATAACGTCACACCGATTGGACCAGTGGTTAAAACTGTTAAACCGATCTAACAAGTAACCAGTAAGGCTACATGTTCGATGTCCGATCCGGTTTTTAAAACATTGATTTTATGTCAATTTTAACTTTTGATACTAAACAACATTGAGGTCAACACATTTGATATCCTAATTTTAACAAATCAATTCACATTTGGTACCGCCGTTTAAAATCACCGTTGAATTGGTGACATGACCGTTAAGTCAGTTGAGATTATTACGAAATTGCTCACATAACTTATGCTCGTTGACAATTCTATCCCATAATATTTTGGGTTTGTTAAATAACCACACATTTCAAATTTATTTAGCAATTTTAGTCCATATTCCTGCTCAATTTCCAAAATTGCTCGAATAAAACCACGTGCAGACCAATTTGGACATTTTACTTATTAGCTATTAAACTAATTCGATTTTAAATACAATATTAATAAATTAAATAATATTTTAATATAAAATCTTGAAAACTCAAAAAAAAAATTAGCTAAAATCTATTCATTATTAATTCTATTTAATATCTTCTTAAAATAATAAAGGATATATATTAATAATAAAATTATTATAACCTAATAAAAACGACTCCAACCCCGTAACCACCACCCCCTAACCAATTCTACAAGCGGAGCTCAGACGGTACCGTAGTCTGGAATTATTCCATGGGGAATGTAGCCCACAAGCAAAGGAGTCTATTGCCGCAAAAACTACGACGATTGATGAAGAAACGAGAGAGATTTGTGATTTGAAATTTATGCTATGTTTGGTTTATTGATTTTAGTGGGTAAAATGATAACTAAAATGCAAATGAACAAGAAATGAAGCTCAAAGTTGCGTCACTGAATGCAAGAGAAAATATTTTTCTTGGCGTTTTACTCACTCAAATCCAAGATTCAAACATAGCATGTTAGGGTCTAGGGATTCGTGATTCAAACTTAGAATATTGATTACGACCAAAATACTTGATGAAATTTTTAGAATTTTATATGTATGAACTCGTAAAAGTAAGAAGAACAAAAGCCCTAACTAAAACACTGGTCAATTGTGAGGAAGGAGAAGTGTGCGTTTGGTCACGCTTTTTAGAGAAGTTTTATATCTGAACTAAAATTGCCAATAGATTTATAGATGTTGGGTCATTTTGCAGTGATCTCAATTGATTTAACGGTATTTTTAAATAGCAATAGGTACCAAAAATGTTGACCTCAATTTATTTGGGATCAAAAGTTGAAATTAACATAAAGCTCATTATCAAAAATGAGATCCTCCCCAATAATAAAATACTTTAGATGATTTTCCGTGTATTTAGGCATAATTTTTTTTTTAAAAATAACCTTTTTAAAAGATTTATATTGTTGGTCCCAAGTGGTCAGATGAGGTCTAGAGGGGGGGGGGGGGGGGTGAATAGACCTCTTCAAATTTTTGAACTTAAAAACTTTTCAGTCTTCTGTCAGCAGACTAAGCTGATGAAGAACAGTAAGATTACTTCGCTGATCAAGAACAAGTCTAGAACAGCAGAGTGACCACTCTTCTTATAAATACTTAGCTGTTTTTCAACAGAATAGTTTTCTCAAGAGTTTACTTGCAGCGGATGTTTGAAAGTGTTTTTCACAAGTAGACTAAGTTCTTAAAAAGATTTTATCCCCAGTTTTACAAACTCCTTTTAAAATCTTTTAAATAATTCAAAGTGTTTAAATATGCAAACTTTAGATATGCAAGAAAACTTAAGTGCAAGATAACACAAAGAATTTTTATAGTGGTTATATGGATGAAAATCCTTTAGTCCACTCTTCCAGATCACTTAGATTATGGGTTATACTATAATCACAAAGATTACAATATTTCTCCACTTATACCTAGACAACAAATGAAAAGGCTATAAGCTCACAATAGGAAATCACTCAGAAATCCTATCCTCTAAAGTAGAATCACTCACAAAGATGGATTCTAACTTCGCACAACACTCAGCTATTACAAAATCACTCAGATAATGTTTTTCTGTTTTCTTCAACTGGGTTTCTGTCAACAGATGACTTCCACCAGACGAGTGAGCTGTTCGAGCTTCTTGAGACTTAGAAAATTTTCTGCTTTGAATGCGAGATCTCAGATGTTGTTGTGTGTCTCGCTCGTTGAAATCAGCTCCTTTTATACTTGAATTTGAAAATAAGATTGTTGAAGGAAATCAAATCTTCAAATCCATAGCTTTAGCCCGAAATTAGAATGGTAACCTGCTACAGTACCTTTTTTGCTGTACTTTCCTGTAGCTGCATTAAATGCACTCTGCTGATCCGAGAGTTAATTCCAATCATTTGCCATTACTACCCTTCTCTTCCAGCATTTATTTCACTTGGGGCATTTATTACCGTTGAACTAATCTCTTGATCTCTTATACTCTGCTGATCGAAACGACTCATCTGATAGACACTCTGCTGATCAAACTCTGAACTAATCTGATTTGAGTCAGCTGATAGTCTACTCTTCTGTTCGCTGTTTCAGCATGAGATCACTAGTCTTCTGGGCTTTGAATTTTGAACTCTTCTAATGTCTTCTTTTACTTGTTCAAAATTCTTCAAAGGGAACTAAGCTTCCATACTTAGCTGATTATGATGTTTTGAAAATCATCAAAACCTTCCCTTAATTACTTGTCTTCTTTGCACTTCATCTTCATCTTCATCCAACAATTTCCCCCTTTTTGATGATGACAAAACTTCAGCTAAGTACCTGTACCTAAACTAAAGTTTTGATCCTCAAAAATTTCTGAGATAGAAATAGTCTGTTGGATTAAAACTTGCAATTTTATAGATATTGAGAAGTGTTACATATTACAAGTTTCTTCAGATGAGTTGTGCAAAAAAAATTACAAGAAGATACATAAGTAATTTAACCATGACTAATCTACTAGCTTGTCTTCTTTATCTTCCTTGCTCTTTTTTTTCTTCTTCAGCAGGTTTGGAAGTTTCAGCTTCCAAATCTTCAGAGAGTTTCTGCTTCAACAGCTCTAACTTCTTCTTTTTGACATCAGGGTCAAGTTGTTCTCCAGCTGAGTCCTTAGCAGTAGCTCTTTCCTTATCAGATTTAGCCTTTGCTTCAGCTTCAGTTTCTTCAGCAGCTTCACCTTCTTCTTCTGTGATTTTCTCATCTGTTGATCTGCTTGTGCCTTCATTTTCTGCATCATTCTTTCCATCATCATCAGCAGATTCTTCTAACACTTCTGTTCTTTCAGCAGATGATGCCTTATCTTCCCTTTCTTCCCTCAGTACCTTATCTTCCCCCTTTTTGTCATCATCAGCAGGGTTGATTTGATAATTTGGCAAGATTGGGGTGATCAGAAGTGAATCACATAGAAGCTTGATGTTTTCTTCCATAGCATGCATTTGAGCTTGTTGTCGTAATTGAGTTGCTCTGAATGCATCCAGTTGAGCTTGTTGATTCAGTTGATCGGCTTCAAAATCATCCATTCTTTTGAGAACAGCTTCACCTTGGTCACCTAGCTGAATTTGAGTTGCCAGAATCCAATCAGCAGATGCCTTGAAGCCTCTCATCATATTGTCTAAGGTTTCATCCTTAGCTTGGATGGCCATTTCAACTGTTTCTGTAATATTTCTCCAACCTTCAGCTGTGCTTTGGGTTCTTCTTCTGATAACATCCATGTCTTGATGAACAGATTTGACATTCTGAGCAGTATCTTCTATCAGATAGATTGGAACAGCAGCAGCTTTCTGATTTGCAGTTAACTTCTCCTCCATTTCCTTCATTGATTTCGATATCATCTGTTGAATAGAATCCAACAGAGATGTTTGCTGTAAGTTCTGAGAAGTAGAAGCAACTTTAATTTGAGTTTGAGGTAAGGCAAGAACTTCCCTTTCAGTGGACTGTTCTTCTGCTTGAGTTGACTCTTTTGTGATCTGATCTGCTGACCCAGAAGCAATCTCTTCTTTTCTGGTTTCATCAGCCTGACCAGGAGAGCTTTCCTTCTCCTTGGTTTGATCTTCTTGCTCAGCAGTAGCCTTTCTTTCAATAATCTGATCAGCTGGAGTGGTTTCTTCTCCCTTTGCTTCATCAGCTGTGTCAGACTTGTCACCCTTTTCTTTGTTCTGATCAGATGGGTCAGATACACCCATCAAATCTTCCTTTTCTTTGTCAGCAGGGGACTTGATCTTCTTAACAGTCTCAACTGTTTTCATCAAACCTTCATTAGCTACAGCAGACCTGTGAGAAATCCATGTAAAATTGTCAAGAGGAATAAAAGGTGAGTATGGTTCCTCAGGTAGCTCTTCAAAAGGTTTGATATTTGGACCATAGACGATGTGCTTGATGTTAGGAAGAGGGACCAATGAGCTGGGTTGTCCCATCAGCTTCCTAGACTTCTTTGCCCAGAGTTCCATTGCTTGAGCAATAGCCAGTTTGATTGATCTTTCCTTGAGGTCTTCTGATTCATCATAGTCCTCAGGAACAGACTCAAATATCTTCTTTGCTTCAGCCTTGACTATGTGACTTATTCTTAATCTTAACCTGTCCAGAAAGAATTCTGAATCAAGTGCTTGAATTAAGGATCCAGTCTCAAGCCACTTCAATACCCAGGCTTCTTCAACAGTGAAGGCTTTCCACTTGGCCATTTCAGCTGGACTCTTTGTCAGTCTGAATTCTCTCCATCTGTTGTATCTGATCTTTTCAGCATGGAATAATGTCAGACGGTTGATTCTTGCACCTTCAGCATCCAATCTTTTAAGAAATTCTTCAAAAATAGCAGGGTCCTCCCTGACAATCTCCAAAGATAATCTGATCTCCTCTCTTCTTTTTGGCTTTGACTTTGGTGCAGGCATAGCTGGTATTGGTTTGGTAGGGTCTCTCTGTTCACCAATAACTATTCCACCAGTATGCTTAGGTCCATGAGCATCCTTGGTGCTCGCTTCAATAACAGCAGCCAATTCTGCTGCCTCAATAGCGTCCCTTTGCTCTTGAGTCATCTTGTTGGCCTCTTCTTCCAGCCTTTTTAACTCTAGGCTTTTCAGCCTATTTTCTTCTGCCTTTTTTGCATCTATCCTTAGCTTTTCAGCAGCATCTTGTCTTTTCTTCTCAGCAGCAGTTAGGTAAGTTGCAATTTTACCAGTCATTTTTCTCCTTGATTCAGGACTTTCAACTGCTTGAATTGGAGTTTCAGCAACAGGAGTAGGATGCAGAAGGAGTGTTTCTCCTTCACCTGTTGTGGCAGTCTGCTGTTCTTCTTCAGCTTCAGCAGATACTACAGTAGAAGAGTCTGTAGTAGATACTCCAAGTTCAGTATTAACAATCTCAGCAGGCTTAACAGAAGGCTCTTCAATAGTGATTGGCCTCTCAGCTGATGCTGTTGTTTCTCTTACTTTTGCAGCTGGCTCCTCAGAGAAAGTTACACTTCTCTTGACCTTTGATTTGGCCAATCTTTTGGCAGGGGGGTTGGCAGTAGGAGGTCTCCTTGCCTCACTTCTTTTTCTCAACCTTTTCAACCTTTGAAGGGGAAGTTCTTCCTCAGATTCAGTTCTTTCAGGAGAGGAACCTGTCTCCATTTGTTCAATCTCCTTGGTAATTCTTCAATCATCCTTTCTGGAACTGCATCTCCAGGTTGTGCTGATCCAGCCTCAACAGCAGACTGTGCTGTTGGCTCAGCAGGTTGACTTGTCTGACCCTCCTTCTTGCTCTTCTTAGAAGGGGTCTTCTTGGATTTTGCAGTGGCCTTTCTTTTTGGATTTGCCACCATTTGTCTCACTGGTTCATATAATTTGAACTCCTTGCTACTGTGGGTTGCCTTTCCACCACCCATAGGACATTGCAAGGATGCAAACAGATTACTGAGTAAGATGGCGTGAGAGAGCCTTTTATCACTCAGCAGCTCATAGACGTGAGCAGCCCAGTTAACTTTCAGACCATAGTATATGCAAACCATGGTGTAGTACCTTTTCCTAGGTAAACCATCTAGAGAACTCGTGCTACAATCCAGCACCTTCGCAATGATGTCTGCGAACCTCTGATACTCATCTTTTAATTGAGTTTTCATCAGAGTTCCAGTCATCTTTTCTCCCTTTTTCGCGCAAATTTCCCAGAATTCATCCTCCTTTTCTGACCCTAAACTGGTCACATCTCCTCCCTTATCTGCTAACTTGTAAATTTCACTAAGAACAGCAGCGGAGATAGCAATTTTCTTACCACCAATGACAACCGTCATGACAGTTTCATCATCGTTGAACTCCCTGGTCGTGTAGAAGTGATAAACGTCTTCTAAGTAAACCCTATCTTCATGTGCTTCAAGAATAGGAACAAGTGATGCCTCTTTGATTTTCTTCAGAAGAGAGCGCATCAGATCAGTACCCGAAAAGTGAAATTTGATGTAGTTTAGGTATCTTCCATCAATAATCTTTTCCATTTCTGAGATTAGTGAGAGGAATCTGCAAAAGCAATATACTTTCGAAGCAGGAGAGTTTGAGAGTTAGAGAATTTGAGAATATTTGAGTGCGTAAGACGACTGTACTGTTTTAGATCGGACTTTATACGTTTCTATTATTTGGGTTACCGTGATTAATCTGAAACGTTGATCTAATCTGACAGTTTATTAATCGTGTGGATGAGAGTTGCGGATTTCAATTTTATTATTTTAATGTCAGATGGGCGGGAAACTCTATCGACACTAATCTGTTACTTATAAAAGCGCGTTTCTAAAGATACGATTTATGACCATGCTTATATAAGATATCAGATGAGTAGAGTTTAACTTATCTGACAGACGAGTGATCTGTTATCTGTTATTACTAGAGAATGCCAATAGCTAGTAATCTTCCTCTGCTGTTTGTCAATCCAGCAAGATAAAATAATCTTCAGTCTTCAAGAATTAAGAACAGATCTTCTGATAACATAACTTCAACTAACTGTCATTAACAAATTTCATCTTTAGAGCAGAAGTACCGCTAGTCTTACATGTTCCCCCTGTCTTTAAGAATTCATCAGTTAACTAGTCTGTTGAAAGTTGATTCTTGAATATAGTAACGGATAACTAAGCTGTTGAACTTCAGTCTTCTGATGAGTTCCCCCTCAGCTTATGCATCCAAATTAAGTAGTCCTAGCTCAGCTCTTAGAGTTGAAAACCTTACTTCACTTAAAGGTTTGGTGAAGATATCAGCAATCTGATTGTCAGTATGAACATACTCTATCATAACATTGCCTTTTTCCACATGATCTCTAATGAAGTGATGCTTGATCTCTATATGTTTAGTCCTTGAATGACTTGTAGTGTTCTGAGTAAGAGAGATTGCACTTGTATTGTCACAGTAGATTGGAATTCCACTGATTTTGATATTGTAGTCTTCTAGTTGATGCTTCAACCAAAGTATCTGTGCACAGCAAGCTCCAGCAGCTATATATTCAGCCTCAGCAGTAGATATGGATACTGAAGTTTGTTTCTTACTCATCCATGAGATCAGACGACTACCTAAGAACTGACAAGCACCTGTTGTGCTCTTTCTGTCAATCTTGCAGCCAGCAAGGTCTGAATCTGAATACCCAATAAGCTCAAATCCAGATTCTCTAGGATACCATAATCCCAATTCTTGAGTGCCTTTAATATATTTCAATATCCTCTTGGCAGCTAAGAGATGAGATTCCTTGGGGTTTGATTGAAATCTTGCACAGACTCCAACTGAGTACATTATGTCAGGTCTGCTTGCTGTTAGATATAACAGTGACCCTATAATGCCTCTATATTTGGTTATGTCCACTGATTTGCCATCTTCATCTTTATCCAAACGAAGACTTGTAGACATAGGAATGGTAGCAGTAGAGCTAGTTTCCATACCAAACTTTTTAAACAGATCTCTTGTGTATTTAGCTTGATTTATAAAGATTCCATCAGGCAGCTGTTTGACTTGTAAACCAAGAAAATAATTAAGTTCACCCATCATGCTCATTTCAAACTTATTCTGCATCAGCTTGGAGAACTTATCACACATCTGTTGGTTAGTTGAACCAAAAATAATATCGTCTACATATATTTGCACAATTAATATATGATTCTCCCATTCAATTGTGAACAGGGTTTTATCTACCTTACCTTTATGAAATCCTTTAATTAAAAGAAAATCAGATAGGGTATCATACCATGCTCTTGGAGCCTGTTTCAGTCCATAGAGGGCTTTCTTCAGACGATATACTTTGTCCTCTTCTTGATAGACTTCAAATCCAGGAGGTTGTTCAACATATACCTCTTCTTGCAGTTCTCCATTGAGAAAAGCAGACTTCACATCCATCTGATAGACAGTGAAGTTCTTGTAAGCAGCATAGGCTAGAAACAGTCTGATTGCTTCAAGTCTTGCTACTGGTGCAAAAGTTTCATCAAAGTCAATTCCTTCTTCTTGACAATAACCCTTGGCCACTAATCTTGCTTTGTTTCTGGTAACAATACCATCTTCATTCATCTTATTTCTGAAAACCCATTTAGTGCCAATTACTCTTTGATGACTTGGTCTAGGAACTAAGTACCAGACTTCATTCCTTTCAAATTGATTCAACTCTTCTTGCATAGCTTCTATCCAGAAGGAATCATTGAGAGCTTCTTCAATTTGTTTAGGCTCTATTTGAGATAGAAAGGTGACAAACATAGCATCATGTGCAGCAGCTCTTCTTGTTTTCACTCTATCTAATGGATCACCAATCACTAATTCTGGTGGGTGATTTCTGAGCCATCTTAGATCAGGTTGCAGGTCTGAATGTTGTCCTCTGTTTTGATCTTGCAACACTACTGTTGGAGTTGCAGTAGTAGTCTGTTGAACATTTGCAGTCTGTTGAACAGTCTCTGGTCTGTCAGCTGTTTGCAACTCGTCTGTTAGACAATCAGCACTGTGATTTTGAACAGCACTTGAGTTATCAGCTGAGTTTAGATTAGGTAGTATGATGGGAACATATTCTTCATTCCTTCCAACGTCTAATTTCTGTAAATCAGTAGACAGATCTTGGTTAAAATTTTGATTCTTTTCAGAAGATTGACTTGGCTCATCAAATACTACATGGATAGATTCTTCTATTAGTAATGTTCTTTTATTGAAAACTCTATAAGCTTTACTAACAGTAGAGTATCCTACAAAAACAGCTTCATCAGCCTTTTCTGCAAATGCAGTAAGGTGATTTTTCCCATTATTCAATACAAAACATTTACAACCAAAAATCTTAAAGTAATGAATGTTTGGTTTTCTGTTGTTCCAAACTTCATATGGAGTCTTGTTCTGATTTTTGTTGATCATACATCTGTTTTGGGTAAAGCATGCTGTATTTGTTGCTTCTGCCCAAAATCTTTGTGGCAGCTTAGCTTCAGCTATCATGGTCCTGACAGCTTCTTTTAGTGTTCTGTTTCTCCTTTCAGCAACACCATTCTGTTGAGGGGTTCTAGCAGCTGAATACTCATGATGTATTCCTTTGATATTACAGTACTCTTCAACAGTAGAGTTTGTAAACTCTGTCCCTCTATCTGATCTGATCTTCAAGATTTTGATACTCTTCTCATTCTGGATCAGTTCCATCAGATTGGTAAGATGTTCCTTGGTTTCACTTTTCTTTTTCATGAAAATCACCCAAGTATATCTTGAATAATCATCCACGACAGCTAGGCAGTATTTCTTTCCACCATTACTGACTGGATCAATGGGTCCAAATAAGTCCATATGTAGCAGCTCCAAGATTCTTTCAGAAGATTGGTGCTTCTTGCTTTTGAATGATGACTTGATTTGTTTACCCTTCTGACAGGCGTCACAGAGCTTGTCTTTGCTCATGACTGTTTTTGGAATCCCTTCTACCAAATCATTCTTGATTAATCTGTTGATGGTCTTGAAGTTTAAGTGATTCATCCTTTTGTGCCATAGCCAACTAACTTCACTTGGTGTAGAAGCCACCAAACAAACACTTGAATTCTTGTCAGCAGAATTCCAGTCGACTATGTAGACATTCCCTTGTCTCTTTCCAGATAAGATTACCTTCTTTGTACCAATCTGTTCAACGTAGCACTTATCTGTTGAGAAGATGACTGAATATCCTTTGTCACAAAATTGACTTATGCTCAGCAGATTATATTTGAGGCTTTTGACATATGAGACGTCAGATATCTCTATATTTCCTATGATTAATCTTCCTTTAGCTTTAATCTTGCCTTCTTTGCTGTCCCCAAATGTAACATTTGGACCATCCACAGCAACTGCATCAGTCAGCTCATGTATGCTTCCACACATGTGCCTTGAACATCCACTGTCCAAGTACCAAATCTTCTCTACTTTACTCCTACTCCTAATCCTAACCTACAAAACAAAAATAAAATTGTTTTAGGTACCCTTATTGACAACCCAAGATGTTGATGTCTTAGGCTTCTTAGGTTTCTGATATTTGACAGGAGCATGAACAGTTTCATTTTTATCATAATTAGCAGATAAGTCATGTTGATGATCAGTATGATAAGAATAGTGTTCATAAGCAGGGTAAGGTGCATGATAAGCAGGATATGCATGCATTGGATGAGCAGGGTAAGGTGCATAGTAACTAGGAAATTGAGGTGCATGATACATAGGATGATATGCAGCAGGTTGCACATAATATGACTCATTTCCATACCAAGCATTTTGATTTTTCTTGTTTTTATGCTTCTTTGGTTTACTTACAGCTTGCTCATTAACAGACGACTTAGTTTTCTTACTAGTCTGATTAGTCTTAACCTCATCAGAAGACTTCCTAGGACTCTTCTGTTTGGGTTTACTAGTCTGTTTTTCTACACTTGGCTCTTTGCTCTTTTTAGCCTTAGGAGTTTTCTTCTCCTTTAATACTTTCTCAGATGAGGTAGGTTTAGAAGTTTGAACATACAGAATGACCTTACTATTGTCAGCAGAAATGAATTTTTCAGTATGGTTCAATTCTAGTTTATCCTTTTCTAAAGGTGTCTCCTGTTTACTAGATGTATGCATGGATGCAACAGTTGACTTATCATGAGACTCAATAATTTTCTCAAGTTCCATGATTTTTCCTTTATAGACCTCACATTCAGCTTTCAGAGATTCATGCTCTTGCTCAAGCTGTTTATATTCAGCTGATTCTTTAGGCTTTTCAGCTTTAAGTTTCAGTGAGTTATTTTGCTCTTTTAGCAAGTCCATCTCTTCCTTAAGCTTAACAAATTCTCCAGCAATAGTAGTATTATTCAACATCATTTGCTCTAGAGAATTAAATAGTTCATTATCTTTAGGAGTTACCTCATCCTCTGAGTCATCAGATTCCTTAGCCATCAGGCAGAGGAGAGCAGGTTTCTCTTCATCAGAAGATTCTTCATCAGACGTGTCTGAATCTGAATCAGATGAGTAGACAGCAGTAAGCTTTTCTGCTTCAGCTACCATTGCTTTCCCTTTTTGATGCTTTCTTTCCTTTCTGATTCTCTTCTCTTCCTCAGTGTATTTCTCTGCTTTTGGATATGGACAGTCTCTGATGAAATGTCCCAATTTCCTGCAGTTATAACACATTAGTTTTGCTTTATAATCATCTTTTTCTTGAGAAGAAGAGTTAGGTTTAGAAGTAGAAGCAGCATGATTGTATTTGTTTTTCATCTTTCTCTTATAGAACTTCTTGAAGTTGTTCATCAATAATGTTACATCTCCAGCAGTGTACTCCTTCTTGTTGAGTAGTGATGCTTCATCAGATGAGTCCACATCTTGACTTCTATGTGCTGGTCTCCTGGTGTTTTCAGCAGCAACTAAGGCAGCTGTGGGTCCTGAAGTTGAGGTTTCTTCAATACCCATCCTAGGCAGCTTATACTCGAATGCCTTGAGTACAGAGAACAGCTCAGTAAGAGAGATTTTTCCCAAATCCCTTGATTCTTCCATTGCTGTCACCTTCATGTTGAACTTAGGAGGTAAGGCCTTCAGTACTCTGATGGTTATCTCCTTGTCTGTGAAGGTTTTTCCAAGCTTCAATACTTCATTTAATATTCTTGTAAACCTTGTATCCATCTGATCAATGGTTTCAGAGGATTTCATCTTGAAGTTATCCAGCTTTTCTAGAGCAACACTCAGCTGATGCTCTTTTATGGCGTCGTTCCCTTCGCTCATATCTCTAACTTTGTCCCACATCTCTTTTGCAGTCTTGCAATGTTTGACCTTGTCAAACCGATCATTGTCCAGGGCTTTAGTCATGATGAATCTCCAAACTTTGTCTAGATTGTAAAGCTTGATTTCTTCTGGAGTCATCTCATGAAGGTCTTTTTCCACAACCGTATCGACTTCATTTATCTTTATGGTCTTTGTGAATCTGAATGGACCTTTAATGATACATGTATACATGTTGTCATTGTAGGCTGCTAGAAAGATTTTCATTCTAATCTTCCAGTCTTCAAAAGACATACCAGCAATGTGGGGAACATGGCTGATACAATCCATTTTTCAAAAAGTTTAGATTTTTCAAAAAGATGCTCTTTTGAAAAAGTTTTGAAAACCTTTGAAAAACACTTGGATCAAGCTCGTTGATCAGGCAGCTGATTCTAATGAACCACCTGCTCTGATATCACTTGTTGGTCCCAAGTGGTCAGATGAGGTCTAGAGGGGGGGGGGGGGTGAATAGACCTCTTCAAATTTTTGAACTTAAAAACTTTTCAGTCTTCTGTCAGCAGACTAAGCTGATGAAGAACAGTAAGATTACTTCGCTGATCAAGAACAAGTCTAGAACAGCAGAGTGACCACTCTTCTTATAAATACTTAGCTGTTTTTCAACAGAATAGTTTTCTCAAGAGTTTACTTGCAGCGGATGTTTGAAAGTGTTTTTCACAAGTAGACTAAGTTCTTAAAAAGATTTTATCCCCAGTTTTACAAACTCCTTTTAAAATCTTTTAAATAATTCAAAGTGTTTAAATATGCAAACTTTAGATATGCAAGAAAACTTAAGTGCAAGATAACACAAAGAATTTTTATAGTGGTTATATGGATGGAAATCCTTTAGTCCACTCTTCCAGATCACTTAGATTCTGGGTTATACTATAATCACAAAGATTACAATATTTCTCCACTTATACCTAGACAACAAATGAAAAGGCTATAAGCTCACAATAGGAAATCACTCAGAAATCATATCCTCTAAAGTAGAATCACTCACAAAGATGGATTCTAACTTCGCACAACACTCAGCTATTACAAAATCACTCAGATAATGTTTTTCTGTTTTCTTCAACTGGGTTTCTGTCAACAGATGACTTCCACCAGACGAGTGAGCTGTTCGAGCTTCTTGAGACTTAGAAAATTTTCTGCTTTGAATGCGAGATCTCAGATGTTGTTGTGTGTCTCGCTCGTTGAAATCAGCTCCTTTTATACTTGAATTTGAAAATAAGACCGTTGAAGGAAATCAAATCTTCAAATCCATAGCTTTAGCCCGAAATTAGAACGGTAACCTGCTACAGTACCTTTTCTGCTGTACTTTCCTGTAGCTGCATTAAATGCACTCTGCTGATCCGAGAGTTAATTCCAATCATTTGCCATTACTACCCTTCTCTTCCAGCATTTATTTCACTTGGGGCATTTATTACCGTTGAACTAATCTCTTGATCTCTTATACTCTGCTGATCGAAACGACTCATCTGATAGACACTCTGCTGATCAAACTCTGAACTAATCTGATTTGAGTCAGCTGATAGTCTACTCTTCTGTTCGCTGTTTCAGCATGCGATCACTAGTCTTCTGGGCTTTGAATTTTGAACTCTTCTGATGTCTTCTTTTACTTGTTCAAAATTCTTCAAAGGGAACTAAGCTTCCATACTTAGCTGATTATGATGTTTTGGAAATCATCAAAACCTTCCCATAATTACTTGTCTTCTTTGCACTTCATCTTCATCTTCATCCAACATATATGTATGAAATGAATTGTCAGGATTTTTGTTTATAATTTGGAGAATACAAGATTTTTCATTCATTTTTTGTTCAATTCTGTACTATGATAAACATCATTATTGAGCCTAATTATCATTAACTTTTTACAGAGTGGTTCATATTCTGTTTTTTTTTTTCACATTAGTCTCCACTATGAATTATTTGTTTCACTTTAGTCATTTACAAGGGGTCTTTTATTTATAGTGTTACACAATTTAGTCACTCATAAAATTGTTTATTTATCAATTTAGTCCATAAAAGTGTTTTCGCACTTTAATTCACCTTGGACCACCTGAGAACATGGATTAAAATTTCGTTTCGAAAATATGTTTCGATCAGCCAAATATCGGAAACTTTTCGATAATTTTCGGAAATATTTCGGAAACGCTAAGGAAAAATTGTAAAACAAGTTACTTATTAAGAAAAATAAGAGAGTTTCAGGCAAATAAATAGTTTTGAAATATATTCCATCTTGTTTTCGTTTCGCTTGATTCAAAAATGAAAACTTTAATCCATGTCTGAGAATGACCAAAGTGAAACAAATATTCATAATGGGGACTAACGTGGAAAAAAAATACAAGAGGACCACTCAATAGAAAAATAATGATAAAAAGGACCATTAGTGATATTTACCCAAATATATATATCATTATATAGAGTTAATCTTAGACATAAATCCCTAAAATCAGGCTATACTAATAAATAAGAAATCCTTACAATATTCTCCAAATATAATCTTCCTAAACAGTAAAGAAGAATCAATTTATACACTAAATTCAACAATTTTTTGGTGTTCTAAATAAGTAATATATTTATAATTAAGAACCTTGATCTAGTTTTCGGAAATGAAAAGAAAAAATTCCTAGATCGTCTATTTATTTAAACGAAATGATGTATTCGTCTTTAATATACGGTTTGTTTGAAAGTTGCATCTTCTTATTTTTTATTTTTTATTCGAGAGTATGATGAGGGTATGGATAGAAGAAATGGGAGTTGATGGTCATGGTCGCGTAAGGGCTGCAGGCCAAGGTGTTACACCATCAAAACATCATCACTCATATGCCTCTTATTTAAATGATGCTATCAAGGAAAAGATTCGAGAAGAGTTGAGGGAAGAACTAAAGGAAGAGATGAGGGGGGAAATGTATCAAATGAGAAGGGAAATGGAGCAAATGAGAGAGAAAATGGAGCAAATGTGATTTAACCGATTTTCGTTAGGTTCAATCAATATTATCGAATTAGATTTGGGGCAGATTAAGTTACCCGGGATGGTGCAATACAAGAAAAAGTAAAGTAAGAACAATGATAATAACATAGAATTAATGGAGAGCAAAAGCTATCTTATTAGAGTAAAGATATTACAATGCTTTGTACAAAGTATATAGGCGTAAGCTTTATTCTTGTGTGTGTGTGATACAATGTTTGATCAAGGTATTTATAAGGTATAATTCCTAAATATACAAGGAAACATAATCCTATATGGACTCTGGGTATTTGTCATTCTCAAGCCCGGATTGCAGCCTTATCGCTGAGGAGCATCATCTCTGATCGGGTCGATTCGCGGTAGTGAGCAAACTATATGGTCAGCCGATCTAACATTTCTGAGTCGATCCGAGTATTCTATGGGGTATAAAATAGCCCCCATCAGTACTCCCTTACTTCTTCGAGCGAATATGCAATAGAAGCTCGTAGAAGTATTGAGCTTTATTTCGACTGACTTTTCTATGAATTGTGCCTCATTAAAAATCTTATTCGAAAAAAACCCTATGGGAAAAAATCCAAAGTAAGGAAAAGAGTGCGACGTTTCATAGATAGTCGTTTTTATCGTTTACGAGTTGTGCCGTTATCCTGCTTCGAGGAGCTAGTTCTCTTTGCTCGATGGCGGGAATACGAATAGTCGCGAAAGCGTCATTTCGACTTTGTATATATATATATATATGCGCTCCCGGTTTCACCCTCATTTTTTACTTTCCGCCCTCTATCTCCTAGCAGTAACTTTCTTAATCGATAATCCACGCAAATATCGTTTTATTGACAATCATCTTCTACAATCCTTGTCATGGCTTCAAATTTGAGAAATCCCACCTCCTCGTCTACCGAGGACGTTAATCATGTTATCGATGTGGAAGCTTCTCCAAGCCCTTCTCCAGAACAAACGGGAATGTCGGATGTAAATATCCCCGAGAAGGATACGTTCAAGGTGAGTATTCTTTCTGATGCGGAGGTGGCCGCTAAGGCTAAAAAGGGCAAGGGTGCCAACCCTTAGGTCTCTGATCCGGTTGAAAACCTCGTATGTGCTTACATCGAGGAGAACTTTCACGAGGTATTGGATAATTATACGAAGTATTTTCCGGAAGGCTTTAATATTCTTCTTCCGTCCCCTACTGACAGGGTTAGTAGGGTCGGGTTGATTTTCTATCTTCCGAAGAGCTTTGACCTGTTCAAGGGATCGGGTCGACCTGGACAAGCTCGAAGCGTCTGATCCGGCCTTATGTTTAAAATAGCCCCCATCAATACTCCCCCATTTCTCGGGCGTAAGTGAAGCTGAAGCTCGGAGAAGTAGATATTGCCTCAAGGTAGATGGAGGGCTTTTATTATTTTGTGCTTCGGATATGCCTCACTAAAAACCTAGCTAGGAAAAACCCGGCTTAAGGGTTTTATCCCATTAGAGATCGTAGATTATAGATCCTAGATCGAGCTTTATCGATCACTATTTATGTCGCATAAAGCGTTGATGTGTACTTCAGCTTGAATCGATCAATAATGATGAGGATTGATCAAGATTGAGATGCTCCAGATCGAGATTGAAATGCTCCAGATCGATATTGATCAGGTCGAAGAATCCGACCAGGCTAAATACGAAATAGCAACCATCAGTACGAAACCCGCTTCTCAAGCGAAAGTGTATATGTAGCTCGGAGAAGTAAAATTATGCCTTTGAATGGCTTCCTGATGTATATCGAACATGCCTCATTAAAAACCTTGCATGGAAAAACCCATTGGGATAAAAACCGACCAAGGGAAAAGAGAATACATATCCTTCGCTATATTAGGGTTTGTCAATGCATGGGTATTGTGTCGTATCGATCTCTGAGTACAGCATAATTTCTTCAATGGTTGAATTTGCAATTCTCCATAACCATAATCAGCAGGGAGATCGGAGCAGTTAAAATCCCACACAGTAATTCTTCGATTCTTTTAAACCAAAATGTTGATCTCATAAATGAACCAAGATCTTTACATCCCGCATGGTGTCAAGATCGAACAGAATATATGAAGCGCATAATAGAGGCATGACGGCTCATATTTTGATCAATACCAATTTTTAGAAGATTTTCCAGACTAGTTAGCCTTATAGTGGTAATAGTGTAGATTTATATAAGACTTAGGATTCCTAATCGATCTTTAGAGATCGAGCATGAATGTAACTGTCTTTTAGTAATCTTTGTACGTCCTCTCATTCTTAATAAAGTGTTTGCTTCTGCACTCCCCTTTGTCTTCGTCTTCTTTAAATGAACTAGGTAGTTGTTGACTGATCATACAAGAGACTTATTCATCCAAATCATCCGTTTCATTAGTTCGTATTGATGAAGGTCGATTGATATTGTCGATCTCATACAAATTATCTTATTTAACTCAAAATCCATACCAATTTAATGGTCTGAGCTTTAATTTTGTAGTCCTTGTATATCGCTGAGTGTATACCTAACTAACGATTTTACTCAAATTAATAGAAATTTGGGTGGTAAACCAATTATCGGTTTTAACCCTTAGATCGTAGATCGAAGATTGTAGATCGAGCTTTACCGATTGATGGTTTATGCTCATAAAATTATAATTTTTACCAACTTAATGGTTTTTGTTCCTTTTTCTATCATAGATCGTCGATCGCAGATCGAGCTTTATCAATCGACGGTTTATGCTTAATATGTACTTGGGGGAGTTTTACCAAATTAATGGTTTTACTCAATATTTTTCGATCAAGAGTGTATTGATTTACTCATTATTTTTTATTAAGAGTTTATACCAATTTAATGGTTTTACTCTTTACCTTCGATTGAAGAGTTTTTACCAAATTAATGGTTTTACTCATTTTTTATGTAAGAGTTTATCCCAAATTAATGGTTTTACTCATTTTTTATATAAGAGTTTATACCAAATTAATGGTTTTACTCATTTTTTATGTAAGAGTTTATACCAAATTAATGGTTTTACTCATTTTTTATGTAAGAGTTTATACCAAATTAATGGTTTTACTTATATTTTCGATTTAAGAGTTTATACCAAATTAATGGTTTTACTCATTTTTTATATAAGAGTTTATACCAAATTAATGGTTTTACTCATATTTTTTATTTTAAGAGTTTATACCAAATTAATGGTTTTACTCATATTTTCGATTTAAGAATTTATACCAAATTAATGGTTTTACTCATTTTTTTATATAAGAGTTTATATCAAATTAATGGTTTTACTCATATTTTTTATTTTAAGCGTTTATACCAAATTAATGGTTTTACTCATTTTTTATATAAAAGTTTATACCAATTAATGGTTTTACTCATATTTTCGATTTTAAGAGTTTATACCAAATTAATAGTTTTACTCATATTTTCGATTTAAGAGTTTATACCAAATTAATGGTTTTACTCATTTTTTATATAAGAGTTTACACCAAATTAATGGTTTTACTCATATTTTCGATTTTAAGAGTTTATACCAAATTAATGGTTTTATTTATATTTTCGATTTAAGAGTTTATACCAAATTAAAGGTTTTACTCATTTTTTATATAAGAGTTTATACCAAATTAATGGTTTTACTCATTTTTTTATATAAGAGTTTATACCAAATTAATGATTTTACTCTTTTTGATCAAGAGTTTATACCAAATTAATGGTTTTACTCTTTACCTTCGATTTAAGAGTTTTTACCAAATTAATGGTTTTACTCATTTTTTATGTAAGAGTTTATACCAAAGTAATGGTTTTACTCATTTTTTTTATATAAGAGTTTATACCAAATAATGGTTTTACTCATAGTTTCGTTTAAGAGTTTATACCAAATTAATGGTTTTACTCATTTTATATAAGAGTTTATACCAAATTAATGGTTTTACTCATTTTTTTTATACAAGAGTTTATACCAAATTAATGGTTTTACTCTTTTATTTCTTTAATTTTGGAGATCGCTGAGTGTTTTATCGATCATGTCGATTTTACTCGATGTAATAAGTAGGTTGTTTACCAATAATTGACTTTAACCTTTTCTTTCATAAATTTGGAGATTGGTGAGTGTTTATCGAGCAGGTCGATTTTACTCAATTTAGGACTTAGGTTGTTTACCAATAATTGGCTTTAACCTTTTTAAGTCTTCTTTTTCTTGTCCGGTAAAATTAATCCCGGCTCCGCCTCCCTCCCTATTTGAGGCACCTTCGACATGCATCAACCAAGTGTGAATTTCGACAATCAAAATATCATTATCACCACTGGTCGAGTCGTTAGTATTTTGTATTGAGGTCGGAGTTTCCAATAGGAAATCAACTAGTACTTGAGCCTTAATCGCAGTCCTTGGTCTATATCAATAGATTTCGAGCATAGAGTTATATCAATAGATTTTACTCTTTGGCTCTCGATCCTCCACAGTCTTGTAAAATTACCACCATTCAAGTAAGCAGATAATCCAAGTATATATAATTGATTCTTGTAAAACTCCAACCAATCGAGGAAGCAGCTCAATTCAAGTATATATAATTACTGGGAATTAGTATAATAATCAACTAAGCTGTTGAACTTGTAAAACTTCAACCATTATAGGAAGCAGATCAATTCAAGTATATATAATTACTGGAAATTAGTGAAATAATCAATCAAGCAACTACACTAATATTGATACGTGAAGATTACTTCTGTATTTGTGAAATATCCCATATCTGTAAACAACTGTGAGGTCGATTGCTGGAATCCAACAAATTCCAGATGAAAAATAAGTTAAGCATACATACCACTGATGTAGCTAATTATGACCGGGGCGAAAGAAAACCGAGCAAATAATCCAGAAATCACAAAGCCCGAGATTGTTCTTCCCGGCCCAAATCACAAAAATGACGAATTGGCAGTAGCAAACTGAAATTAAATTCACCTATGATTGATTTCAGCCGAAACCGATCAGAAAATCAAGCCCGAACTAATTGAATCGGTGAGCCTGAAAAATGGAGTGAGGCCCGAAATCCTTAAACGACCAATTAGCAGCTAGAATTGCAAATTGATGTAGAACTTCGTGATTACGAACACCGAAGAACAGGGAAACGTGACCAATTTCAGATGAATCCGCCGAAATCACAAAGCCCGATAAAGTTCTTCACGGCCCGGATTATAGGAACGACGGATTGTTATCAGTAATATAGAATTGATGTAATAAACACTAAATTCGACCACTAGAGAACATGAATCAATCACCAATTCACCGCAAATAGCCCCAAAACCAGAATCACGAAGAACCGTAGAAGGGGATCGCGATTTTTGACTGCTTCCTCTTTCAATCACTGAAAATCAGCCTAGTAATGCAAAATTAAACCCGTGGATGATGCTTATGTGTCTCCAGGAGGTGAGTGACGAAGAGGAATTGCACAAATCCGAAGAGAAATTAGAAATCTCTAAAACCTAATATTTTGGGGTTTTTTGAGTTCTAATCGTAATCGGCAAAAGAAACGAAGCATATGAAGAATTGAATTGAGATTCATGATCGCCGGAGAGTGAGCAAGGTGAATGGATATGACAGACTATATGAAACTTCACATACTAGCGGTGTATTCGCACACAGTTCGGGGAGAGAGGTGATCTTTTTCCTTGGATTGACCATATGTCGTTCAAGCAATTAACCTTGTCCTTCGGTGGGCGTGAACTGATTTAACCGAATTTCGTTAGGTTCAATCAATATTATCGGATTAGATTTGAGGGTAGATTAAGTTACTCAGGATGGTGCAATACAAGAAAAAGTAAAGTAAGAACAATGATAATAACGTAGAATTAATGGAGAGTAAAAGCTATCTTATTAGAGTAATGATATTACAATGCTCTGTACAAAGTATGTAGGCGTAAGCTCTATTCTTGTGTGTGTGATACAATATTTGATCAAGGTATTTATAGGGTATAATCCCTAGATATACAAGGAAACATAATCCAAATGGACTCTGGGTATTTGTCCTTCTCAAGCCCGGATTGCAGCCTGATCGCTGAGGAGCATCATCTCTGATCGGGTCGATTCACTGTAGTGAGCAAACTATATGGTCGAGCCGATCTAACATTTCTGAGTCGATCCGAGTATTCTATGGGGTATAAAATAGCCCCCATCAAAATGAGAGGATTAATAGAACAAAGGGAAATAGATCAAATGAAAAGAGAAATGGAGCAAATGAGAGAGGAAAGGGAGCAGATGAGAGGATTAGTGGAGCAAATGGCTCGTGCACAATTAGTTACATCTCAGGCACGAAACGAAATGACCCAAGAAGTGGTGGAGGAGGTGGTGTCTTATTTTGGTCTTGGGAAACTTCCTACTGCTCCATTTAGGGCACCTATTGTGCCACTTAGAGCACCTACTGCCCCACTTAGACCATTTCCGAGCTCGTTTAAGCCTTTTGATATGAGACATGAATCAAGTACATATGGAGCAAGTGCAAGTGGAAATTCAAGTAGTCTATAGACACAAATCATGGTAAGATTTGACAATTTTTTTAAAGTATATAATATTATTAATGAAGATATTGCATTTGTTCAATAAATAGGGAGGTGCATTTTGAAGTGACATGCTTAATAGACTTAGTATTTCTTATTCCTAACATGATATATGATATTATGATCCTAATGTCATCTCATGATTCATACAAGGGAATAGATCTAAGGGCTGGTATGGATTGATTATTTACTTTGATTGGGTGTTTTGAAAATTAATTCTTATGAAAAAGTTATGTTTATGTTTTAATATGATAAAATAGTATGGTAAACTCATGTAAACTATGTGTTTGTGATGGAAATATATATAGATGAAATGTTTTGATTGTATGTACGGGCAAAACATTTAGGCGAAAAAAAAAAAGTATTGTAAGATTTTGATCAACTTAGATATGAATGTTTTGTATATAATCAAATTTAGATGATCTAATTGAATAGATTCCGTTATAGAAGCCATGTTCAAGAAGGAGTGTTATAGATTCTGGAAATTGAGTTTTCTTGAAAAGGGATTGGGATTGTGAGATGGGTATTGTTATAGAAGCCATGTTCATGAAGGGAAGAGTGTTGGAGAATAGAGTGAATGTATAGGGGCTGATACTGATATTTATGTAGGTTAATAACTAATTAGTTTAGTAATAGAAATTCATTCATTCATTCATTTTAGTGGATAGCTTTGTGCATATTGTTTTATTCATTTTAAAATATGTTTGCAATGTAAATATTTTATCATAAAGTACTATCATAGTAAGTTTTGGTTATAGGCTCTTTACATGAATTTGCTAATTGGGACATTATTGTTGGATCCTTGTGTTTTTCCTCCCTTGATATGTTTTTTTTTTTTTTTTGATAAACTTTCCTCCCTTGATATTTGATAATAAGATTGTAGATCTTTTCTGGTTCATATTATTCGTTTGCATATTTGTTCTGATTGAAAAACAAACATTTTCTAATTTGCCCTTTATGATTGTGAACATTTTTTTTCTAGGTCTTGTTGGAGTTCTTGGGTGTAAGGAATTTGCCAGAGGAATGAGATCTTCAATGCAAAGAGGAGTTTTGCGGGTTATTTTGAATCTGATGAAAATTTTTGTTTTCCTTTTTCTTTACAACTTATGTTTCTTGCTGGATTTTGAGCAATGATGGTAATCCTAAACTTGATGAAAATTTTTGTTGTGCACAAAATATTTTGGTTATTGAGAAGGAGAATGAAGAAAATTGGATATTTGGTAATTGGGATATTGTTTAAATATTTAGAGAATTGGAATAGGGTTATAAAATGCAATTATTTATTATTTCAGTATGCATGTCATGGTGGATATCATCCAAATAAATAAAATTTCCTAAAAAATAATAAATAAAAAAAAAATCCTATAAGCCACGGCCAAAAAGTTGTGGCCAAAAGTTCATAAACAAATATCCTTAATTAATGCCACTGCAGTATAAGCCACGGTTCTTTGAGTGGCCATAACATTGGCTATGACCACCCCAACACTACTATTGGCCACGGCTATGAACCATGGCTAAAAGTCATGATTCTTGTCCACCGTGAATCACTTACACTGAGAAAAAAAATTGATAAATTTGATTTTTTTATGATATAATATGAAGAACTTCGTATACAAATACAATTTTCTTTTATTAAATTATACTTTTCCAGACAATTTAAATCGTAGTATTAATTTTATTTTGAATTTGAGCAAATAAAAGGGTGCACCCTGAAATTATAGGGTTTTCGCACTTTGCACCCTGACTTAAAAGTTTTAGCACTTTGCACCCTGGAAATATAATTTATTTGGCACTTTGCACCCTAGTGTGTGTTTTAGTTAGGGGTGGCAAACGGGCGGGTCGGGTCGGGTCCGGGTCTGGTTAAATGGGCCGGGTCGGGTCCGGGTATGGTTGGAACGGGTCATAAACGGGCCGGGTTTTAAATGGGCCGGGTCTTAAACGGGCCTGGGTCGGGTCGGGCCGACCCCTTTTTTTTTTTTTTTTTTTTTTTTATGCTGCAACAGAAATTAAAGAATTGGGTCCCAGTTCCAAATAATAAAATGAATCTGCAAATAAGAGACATAATTTACAAGCCCCTAACACAAATTCTTAATCAATAGAAACTTCAATAAAAACATAATTTACAATCAAAAGTATTTAACTAAAATATTTCTAATCATTAAGAAAATAGTTGTTTGTTTGGGTTTTGAGAGTGTGATTTGAGAAAATTGAAAGAATTTTTTTTTTCATCGATCTGATTTAATTAATCACGTGAAAGGGATTAAGAAAATTAATGTCCCAAATTTTCATGACAAAAACTATCAATTTTTCTGTCTGCATCATCTTATAGCAGCAGAAGTGCATGCAGATGGCAGCAGGGAGGACAAACAAATTTGGTTTTGGAAAAAAAAAAGGAATTTTTTATTAATTAATTTATAAAAGTACTGTTTATATAAGTACTGTTTGATAATTAATTTAAATCTACCTATCTAATATTCTAATTAATTTATATAAGTACTGTTTGATAATTAATTTTTTTTTTTTTAGTTAATGATGCAATCAATCACCAAATTAAAAAGAAAAAAGAAGTATATATATATATATATATATATATCGGTGACAGAGAAATAACTTGTTGGGCATGAAATTCAAAGCTTGAAGATGGGTATTAATTTAGAGAGTTAGAGTCCAGAGTAAGTCCTTTTAATTTTTTTCAGACCCATTAAGGACCCATCTCAAGGCCCACTAAAAACCCTCTAAATTTAATATTTGTCCAGACCCTACCCAACCCAATAAATTATAGTCACTAATGGGTTGGGTCTTAATGGGTCTGGGCGGGTCTTTGGTGGCCCATTGGGTCCAGACCCATTTTGCCATCCCTAGTTTTAGTGAGAAAATTCATTGGTAGAAGGGTAGAATAGGTATTTTTAATTTTTTTTTTCACTTTGCACCTTGGCAATATAGATTTTGTACCCTTAAAATATAGAATGTTGGCATTTTGCACCATAGAATTATAAAATATTAGCATTTTTCACCCCGATTTAAATTTTTTGGCACTCCCCTAAAAATATAATTTGTATGACATTTTGTACCCTAATGTATTTTTCTTAAAAAAAACAAACTCATGAATGTTGGCGGTGTAGAGATAAAATGGTCATTTATATGCACAACAATCATAAACTTGTTATTCTAAATTTATTTTACTTTATAATAATTTATTTTAATATTTTCTCTCAGTAAAATGGGAAATTATTACCCAAACCGGGTTTGGCCAAACGCAAAGTAACTAAAAAGCAAGTGTTATACACTTGCTTTGGGATTGGATGTAACTCTCAAGAGAGTGACCAATCACAAAGCAAGTGCAATACACTTGCATGGTGGTTGGATGGATTTGACCAAGCCAGACATTGTCTTCATTTTATTTTCAAGTATCCTCTAGATTATTTGCTTTTTATCTAAAATACATGTTTACATATCTAACATATTATTGTATTGCATGTTATTTACGTAATTTAGATGATCATATTAAGTCGGAGTTGAAAATGCCAGAAATTATATTTTTAGGTGCAAAGTGCCAATATACTATATAATAGATTGCAAAGTGTCAAAATATATAATTTTAAGGTGTAAAGTGCCAACAATATTCGAAAATAACTATTATACTCTTCAATCAATGAATTTTTTCTTCAAAACACACACTAGGGTGCAAAGTGCCAACTAAATTATACTTCCAGGGTGCAAAGTGCGAAAACTTTTAAGTTAGAGTGTAAATTGTCAAAACCCTATAATTCCAGGGTGCAAAGTGCCAAAAGCCCCAAATTAAACAATCAAAATACCACTTAACGAGTTTCATTACTGTTTAAACTCAAAATCTTCGAGCCCCCATTGTAAATAAAAAATTATTTTATAAAACTCTACATAAATAACATTGTCCTAAAACAATTAGATGACAAAACTCCAAACCCTGCATCAACCAATCAATAAATTAAAACAATCAATCCAAATTTACATTATAAAGATCAGGAAGAAGTCTACTCGACGAGGAATGATCCTTAGTTTCATCTTTCGTACTCGAAAGTGAAACCGAAGAATCAATCCAAGGTCCATCCATCGAAACTTGTTCATGGCTATCCTTAGATATATTCGAGACGCGTGTTTGACTGTCCTGTGATAATACCTCAATAGCTCTAAACCTCATATCCTCGACATTCATAGCACCATCACGTTTGACGACCGGTGCTTGAACCGGGATTTTTCCTTCAAGCATACTCACAACTGAAGACATAGACGGTCTAAGTGTCGGAGACGGGTTAGCACACAAGAGTGACAAATTTAACATCCTCATTGCCTCTTTTTTGGAGTAGTTTGAACCTAAGATTGGATCTACAAGTTCCAAAAGATTTCCTTGCTCTGCTAGGACATAAGCCTTCACAATTTTATAAGATAATGGTAAGAAAAAAAAAAATAGAGTAAGAGAAAAGAGTGAAATGTACAATTCTTTATAAGCAAAAGACCCCCTTTTAAGCCGAAGTACTTATTTTGCAAGAAAATGACAATTATACTCCTAACAAAAAATGCGAAAACCCCCTGTTAACTTTGAAAATTTGCAAGAAGCTCCCTATTGATTTAGGAAGGAATTCAGATGGGATTTTTCGCTAATAAAAATAACATGGGGGTTTTTTGCCAATTAGGAAAAGCATGAGGTATTATTGCATGTAGCTCTAAGAGAAAATAGAAGAAAAATAGAGCAAGTAAAAGAAGATTTACCCAGTCAAGAAGGTAAACAAACTCCTCTTTTGGTCTTTGGTGTTGCTTTTGCCACTGACTATTTCTAGTGCCACGATTCCGAAACTGTAGACGTCTGCTTTGTCTGTCAAGTATCCCCTCATTGCATACTCGGGAGCCATATAACCTCTGAAAATACGGAAGGTAAATCGTCATTTCTCAATTTAAGAACAAAGGTACACTTAGCAAAATGTTTTTGTAGTTCCAAGTTATGTTGTCTTGTGTCCCTTCTCTCTAATAAAACCATATATCAAGAAGAAAGAAAATCAATAGGCTTACATTGTCCCGGCGATACGTGTGCTAATATGAGTATTCTCTTCCTCATCAAGCTTAGCCAAACCAAAATCAGATATCTTAGCATTAAGGTCTTTATCCAGAAGAACATTTGTAGCTTTTATGTCTCTGTGAACAATTTTTAACCTCGATTCCTCGTGAAGATAAGCCAGACCTTTTGCTATACCTAAACATATCTTATTTCTTGTTGGCCAGTCAAGGTTTAGTCTTTGTTCCGGGCGACCTAAATGTAAAAAAAAGGGAAAAATGTAAGAGAAGGTAATCATAATTTAATTTGAAAAGTAATTGGGATAGGAAAAAAAATTGAGTGAAATGCAAAAATACCCCCTATGCTTTGCCTACTTAGCAAAAAAAAAAATCCTAGTGTTACTTTTAATATAAAAAATCCCCGTGTTCCCCTCCCATGCCGGAGTACATATTTTACAGGAGAAATAACAATCATAACCCCACAAAAAATGCGAAAACACCCATCTTAATCTAAAACATATTCAATATTCTCCCTATTAACTTTAAAAATTAGTAATAACCCCCTTTTCACTTAAAGATTTAATCTCTTCAAATGGGGCTTTTAGCTAATAAAAAAGAACACAGGGGGGCGTTTTTGCATTTAGCTCAAAAAAATACTCACCGAAAAGTGCACGAGCAAGACAATTGTTTTCAAGGTACTCGTATATTAGCAGCAACTGATTTCCTTCAATACAACAACCAAAGAGCTTCACAAGATTTGGGTGTTGTAGAGCAGATATCATGCCTATCTCATTCACAAACTCGCGGTTTCCTTGCTTAGACTTCGCGGAGAGCTGCTTAACTGCAATTACTGTACCATCGGATAACACACCCTAAACCAGAGAATTATTTCAAAAGTTATAAAACGAATGACTCGTAATAATACTTCACAAAACTAGAGTTCATATTTTCACTAACCTTGTACACGGACCCAAAACCTCCTTCGCCGATCTTATTAGAATTATCGAAGTTATTTGTGGCAGCTTTAATCTGCCTTAGAGAATAATAACCCGTTTGTAACTCAAGTGCTCGAAGTTCTGTTTCAAGAGAACAATACATATATAGTTTAGTTCGAGGTTTAATGATTTTCACAGTTCAAATAATAGAAAGAGAACAACATTTTATTTATGGGTTTATTGCAAGATAACTCCCTGTGATATGTCTAATGGGCAATTTACCTCCCTGTGAAATAAAAATAAGCAATTTAACTCCCTAGGAAATGAAATAATGAGTAATTTACCTCCTCGTGATATAAAAATAGGCAATTTACCTCCCTGTGAAATGAAATAATGAGCAATTTAACTCCATGTGATATGAATTAATTAGCAATTTAGAGGGAGACAATGTGCTTCTTCATAAAAACACAGGGAGGTATTTTGCCATTTTTATTATCATAGAGAGTTAAATTGCCTATTTAGGATATCATAGGAAGGTATTTTTCCCTTTTATTTATTACAGGGAGTTAAATTGCCTATTTAAAATAACACAGGGAGTTAATTTGCTATTCGCTCTTCTATTTATCCCGAATACTTCCATGTGTTTTTGTTAAAGAAGCATATTATTTCCCTCTTGATTATTACATTTTTACAAGGGGGTAAAGTGTCCGTTGAAGCTTATCACATGGAGATACATGCCAATTTACGCATATTACAGGGAGGTAAAATTAAGTAAATATGATGTCAAGGTAAGGTCTAATTGGTCATTTTTCACATAGAATGTGTGTGCAACACCTTCAAAAGGAAAGAGGTAAAATTGCTCATTTCATATCACGAGGTAAATTGCATATTTTCATATCATATTGGAATAAATTGCCCATTATGTATATCACAAAGAGTTAAATTGCCAAAAACCCCAGTAAACTCGATGTATATGTTTACGATTCATGTTCATTATTATCTATTTTTAAGCAGGAATCAAGTGTGATTACTTACCTTTATCTTCAAGGTCTCTTCCTCCAAAACACCCTTTCCACCAAAGGAGTAATAAAATCAACAAAACGACAACGAACGAAGAAATCACAATTCCTATAATTGCCCCAACAGATAGCCCTGTACTGACATCAAAGTCTGCAGAGAAAGAAAGTAAGAAAGAAGTTTCATGATTGAGCAGCAGTTAAAAGGAGAGTGAAATGCAAAAACACCCCTTAAACTATGTCTAATTAGCGAAAACACCCCTATGTTCAAAAAATCCCTCCCAATCCAAAACGACAATTAAAGAAAGCACAAGTGATATTTTCCCATTCAGTTCGATCAAAGGAATGTGGGGAAATTACTTACTTGGTGTGACAGCAATGGCTGATATCAAGGGTCCGTATATTCCTCTTTGAGGAATGGCGGTGGTCCCTTTCCCCGTCCAGTACAAATGGATTTCCAAAGTGCTACCATTCACAAGAACATTAAAATCCCTATATATACCTATTCCAGTACCGTTAGCTTCATTTTCAATATTAAAGTCCGTCAAAACCACCTCCCCCTGTTAAACAAGTCAAGAACACATATCAGCTAAAGATTGAAATTATGGTTGAGTTTGGTTTTGTTTTCAATTTTAAGCTTATCAAGTAGAGCTATTACTCGATGAATGTTTTCCAAACTTGTTTTATATTTACACAAATCTTTTACTGATCAAACTCGAATTGAATGAATATATAGTGGTTTGGTTTTATTTTCAGTATCCATGTGAGTTTTTATTTTCACAGGGACTTCATTAGAATTGATAAATTCGGATTTGATGAAGAATTTTGAGAAAGGATTTCAAATCCATCATTTTGGTTAAAAGGATAGCACAAAATGAGGACCTAAGAATTTGAAATACATCCAAAATCAAAGTGCTCCAAACAAGTCCTACGGGTTTGTTATACGGACTTCATTTGGATTGATGGATTTGAGCTATGGATTTCAAACCCATATTAACAAATACAAAGCACTTCTTTGGATCATTTTGATTTGGAATGAATTTCAAATACCCATATTGATGTCATTTGAAATCCTTCTCCAAATACCTCCACAAATTCAAATAATTCAATCCAAAAAGTGAAGCTAACTAATTGTCTAAAAATTTGATAAAAATTTACGGGATCCACTTACTTGGATGGCTACATCAAACATCCTTCTTCCAACACTTCTAAAGGTAGTGTCGTTAGAAAACATTATTTCAGCGAAATGAAGACGCACTCTATAGCTTCCTCTTCGCAAACAAAGACCATAAAACTTAAGTGAAGAAGCCGAAAGGCGAGCAGTTTGGTAAATTTCATCTCCACCAGTTGATACCATTGGTGAATCATTTCGTGCAACAAATCTACGGCCGTCATCTCCCATAAATATCCCCGTGCTACTATATGCCCATCTATCATTCGATTCAAAATGTGCTGGACCTTGATCACTTGCATTCTCGTCATATTCATTACCATCAAAGTTAACACTAGCCCCTCCACAATTTATGTACAACGAATGACCTGCAAATGTAATGACCTTAAGTACGTTGGTCTTAAAGAAAGACAACATAAAACTTGGATACTATAATGGTAGAAGTTGTTACGGTTGTTGTTTCTAGGGCAAGGGAGGTCTGGCTGCACACACCAAGGAACTCTGCCAAAACAGAAACCGTTAGAACTTCCACATTATGATGTAATGAGAAACAAAAAAATGCATTTTTAGTCCTATAAAACTGGACATTAGGCACTTTTAGTTCAATTTAAAAACAACAATGTACGTGTTGACTTTCTATCCAATTTGGGACAAAAAGTGCAAAACAAAATATAAAATATATCCTATGGAATCAAAAATGGAAATCATCATGAGAATGTCATATGGGAAAAGTGCAAGCAGTGCATGAGAAGGTGGGAAAAGGTGAAATGTGCCAAAAAATTAAAAAAGTTGGAACATAAATTACTAGGGTGATTTACACTCGGACCCCCTCCTGTAAACTGTAATTTAATTACAAAAAAAAAAAAAACTGTGGTACAAAAAATTACAATGACACCCCAACAGGGGATTTTTTGTTAACATTTTCATAAGTTGCAGAGGATGTCCTTGTAAGGATTGTTGAAGTTGTAAGTAGTGCTTTCATAAATAGTCTAAACCAAAGGGGTCTCTTTCTAATTTTTGAAACGTCAGGAGGTTTCTTGTAAGACAACTAAACCTCAGGGGTCCGGTCGTAAATCACCTTACTACTATTTCTGAGAGCACGGAAGTAATAGTGTTAAGTGTTCAGTTGAGAACTCTAAAAAGGAAAAAAAATTATAAGAGAGAGGAACTCACGAGTTGCTCGTTGAAGATGATTGACTAGCAACTAAATTTCTGCAAAGATAAAAGATCAATTTAAGAAGAAATATGATGAAATTCCAACTCAAATTCACACACACACTGAAAAAAAAAAAAAAAAAAAAAAAAGTTACTTACACGTTTGGAAACTGGCAACCCTGTGCACCAGACTGAGTAAAGTTGTTGTACGATAAATCACTGCAATGAGTTATAGTATAAGAAACATTATGAAATTCCCATGAAACGAGTATTATTAAAGGTCACATATAAAAAATAGTCTTTATAAATTGAATAATAGCTCACATATAGTCTCGGCTGCCCAAAATCCAACCAGGAATTTCTCCAGTTAAAGAATTATGAGACAGAAACCTACAAGTAACATATCAAATTTCAACTTAGTTAAGAAAAACTAAAAATCGTAAAATAAAGAAAATTCGAAACAATCATGAAAGCATTGTTTTACATTCTATTTATAGAGGTTAGCCGCTGAAGGCTACTTGGGATTTGACCATTCAACATATTGAAACTCAGGTCTCTGCACAAAAAAAAAAAAAATTAAATAAATTTTAAACCAAGATACCATGAAAATGAAAAACACTTTTTTGAAGTACATTTTGCTTTGTGATATATGATATGATAAAAGTACTCACAGTGTTCTTAGTTGATTCAAGTCTCCTAAGTATATTGGAATTGGACCAATAATCGAACAATTTCTTAATATCCTGCATCATATAAAGGGACTTGAAACATTACACTGCTGAAAATTTATTATTTACATAAATTTTTCCGAGCTTTCTTGAGAATAAATAATACTCACAATTCCCTCATGTCACTCATGCCTTCCAAATTTGGGAAATTCATTGTTGATACATTGAGATCAGATATTCTCCTGAAAACCAAAATCCCGAAAATTAATACATGACCAAGATAGTGAACTATATAAAAGAGCTAAATGCAAATATAGCCCGGGTTTTGCCCCCTTTTTCCTTTTTTTCTTAGCAAAAAAACTCATTTGAAATTTCTTCGTAAATCATAGGGAGGTTATTACCATTATTTTATTGCCAATTTTTAAAGTTAACAGGGGATTATAGTCAAAATAGGGGTGTGTTCACATCTTTTATGGGCATAATTGTCATTTTGGCTTGAGAGCACTCGGGGGGAGTGGGGGGTGGGGGGTGGTGAGTTTGGTAATTAAATCAACACAGGGGAGTTTCAACTAATTAGGTAAAGCACAGGGGTTATTCTTGCATTTCTCTCATATATAAAACTTTCATTAAGAGAATTGTTTGACTTACAGAAATGTCAAGTTTCTCAACTGGGATATTGTTTCAGGAATAGGACCCTCCATTGATGTACCTTGCATATCTCTACAACAATTTAAATTTATATTTATAATTTTATACATTAAAAAAAATCAACTAGAAATTGATATAAGTTCCAATGTAGATCATATACTCACAATCTTTCAAGTCCGGTCCAGTTTCCAATAAAATCGGGTATCCGTCCGGATATTCTGCTCCCATCTATCCTACTGCACATATAGTATAACAAAATTTATTAAGAAGTACTCTTACACTTATAATGATAATTAATTGGTTTTATAATTTCCATGGATCAAAATTTCGTTTCGAATGTATGTTTCGGTCAGCCAAATATTGAAAAAATTTCGAGACTTTTCGAAATGTTTCACAATAAGGGAAAATTGTAAAAAAAGTTACTAAATTTAGAAAAATAAGAGAGTTTCAGGCAAATAAATAGTTTCAAAATTATATCTTGTTTTTGTTTCGGTTTATTCAAAGACTTTCGACGGAAAAGATGGAAATTTGATCCATGATAATTGCACTGTTAAGTGTCTTATTAAACATTAGTCCAATGCACTCTAATATAATTACTTACAAATCTGTCAAGTTCCTTAGATTGGCATATGTAACTGGAATCGTGCCATTGAAATTATTCGCAGATAACAAGCTGCAAGGAAAGACTGTATATATTAGGAAACTCATATTCATTAAAAGAGCTAAATGCATAAATATCCCTTGTGCTTTGCGTAATTAGTAAAAAAAAATCGGTGTTCTTTTTTATTAGCAAAAGACCCCATTTCAAATATCTTCATAACTCAATAGGGAGGTGATTGCCAATTTTGAAAGTTAACGGGGAGATTATTGTTAATTTTTAGTTGAATAGGGGTGTTTTTGCATTTTTTTTCCTACAAAATACGTAGGAGGAATTTTTTTGCTAATAATAGCACAATGAGGTTTTTTTGCTAATCACACAAAGCATAGGGGGTATTTTTGCAATTCACTTATAAATTTGAACTTAAGATGAAATATCTTACAGCCTCCTCAAATTTCTCAAATTTCCCAAGTTTGCCGGTAGATTTCCTTCAAGCATATTGTTATCAGCAACACTAGAGTTCACAAATATATCAACGCGAAATCAGATGAAGAAGGTTTATATAACTTTCTTACAAAATTAAATTATTCTTGTTTGCTATTTATATAACTTACAACTCTTCTAGAGTAGTAATATCAGCAATTTCCTCCGGGATTGTACCGCTAAGACGGTTTCCAATAAGTGACCTATGAACCAAAAACATAGTTACATCCGATTATCCGATACTTTTCATTTCATTTCCGACTGAGGTAAAGAAAAAAAAAATAACAAGAACTTACAATACTACGACACGAAGCTGTCCGAACGCTGTTGGAATTGATCCACTGAGGTAATTTCGTCCAACATCTCTAGAAGATGATCAAGAAGAATTATTTAGTAGTCTTATTTCAATGAAACTCAATTTTAATGTTTAGAAAATTGACTTCGGTACTCATTTTTTAGGGTGACTTACACTCGAACCCCCTAAGGTTTACCGTAATTACGGAAACCACCCGTGGTTCCAAAAATTACAAGGACACCCCTTACAAGGGATTTTTTGTAAACATTTTCGAAAGTTGTAGGGTTGTCCTTGTAAGGATTGTTGAAGTTGTACGGATGTTTAGGTACATATATAGTCTAAACCAGAGGCTTCTTGTGATTTTTGAAATGTGTCGGGAGTTCTTTGTAAGACGACTAAAACTCAGAGATCCGCTCGCAAATCACCCAAATTAGAATCAGGAAATATTATTCAAACCTTGCTATTTAAATACCACATAATACTCTATTTTTGGTATCAAAAACAAAAAAAGGATATAAAGGACCAGCATTGACATTGAATTAATGGTGAAAGTATAAGTTTTTACTTACAACTCTAGCAAATGAGTAAGATTTGCAAATTCCACAGGCAAACTTCCAGTCATATTGAGACCTCTCAAACGCCTGTAAAAAAAAAAAAAATCATATATTAAATAAATAAGAAAAGTTGTAAACTCTTGATCATTGAAATGCGAAGAAATAGAAGAGTTTGAGTTTAAACTTTGAGTGAAAAAGAATGAGTTAATGGCAATTTATCCCCTGTTATATGGATAATGTCAAATTTACTTAATTTGAAAAAGAGCACATCAATTACCGCCTTATAATCTGATAAAAATTCTACACTACCATCCTGACATTTTTAAACTTAAAGAATACGAATAGAAAAAACTACCCATCTTTTATGTGACACTTTATCGCCCTGTGTTATGATAAATGTGACACTTTTTACTCCCCTGGGATAAGATAAATGTGGACTTCACCCCCTATGTTATGATAAATGTTTCATTTTACCCCTTATGTTACAAAAACACTTCCTTTAAAATTTTCACATGGGGGTAAATTAGCATTAAACTCAATATTTCACTAAAAGAAGGAGATATATAGATTCATTGAGCATACATGTGGGTAACATGGCATAGAGTGTTGTTGTTAAAGGAACAATCGCAAGTCACATTGCTTTCTATGTCACTAGAAACAAAAGTGTTGTTAAATGGAGTAGCGTCAATACAAGAGCTTCGGCTAATACTCAAGTAGTTGTATTGTAGCCCGGATGATATTCTTCGAAGAACTTGCACTGCAAAAAAAAACACAGTTGAAAAGTGAATATTACGTATCAGAATGTTCTATACGTGAATATATCGAGTAGCATAACGCAGATGCCTCAAAACAGAATTAATGGTTATTTATCTCCCTGTGATATTCAAAATGTTCAGTTTTACCTACCTGCGATTTGAAAACGAGCAATTTACCCCCTTATAATCTCATAAAAGTTTCACACCGCCTCCCTGACAATTTTACAAGTGGTCATTTACCCCACCTGTGTTATAATAAAGTTGAAGTAAACTCCCCTGTGTCGTGATAAATGTGGCAATTTACCCCATTTCTTATGATAAATGTGGAACCCTCCTATGTAACACAAACACTTTTCATGCCAACTTTCAATTTCGGCAAGTGAATCCGACTGAAGAAAGTAGAAGCATAAAGTTTTCACGAGGGTATAATGCTATTTTTCAAATAACGGGAAGGTAAATTGAATATTATGCATTTCATTTAGGATAGATTGGCATTAACTCTCGAAACAATGTTTTCTTACTTAAAATAATTATTTAACACAAAGTAACTATGTGTCACCATACTTTTAAGAACACAAATAAAGAAAAGGGTAAATATAATTCTAATCTGAAAACACAAATAAAGAAAAGGGTAAATATAATTCTAATCTGAAACTATGCTACAACCAAACAAATTAGAAGAAAGTATTTTCCAGCAAATTAGATAAAAGGATTTCACAAATAAAGACGTGGTTAATTAATTAGTTTGTAGCCTCAAAAAGCTAGTCAAATACCTCATTTAAGATCGATACTTCCATATATCTGTACTTCGTACATTTATAAATACTATAAATTAGACTTTCTTATCTTATCAATAATTGCCTTCATACATACTATTATAATTTGCAATAAAATAATATTATCAAAAGGTACAATAATAGCCATTAAATGACAACCAACCTTTATGATATGACGTTAAAAGCACACAAACCTCCAAGCGATATTTCTTCATGATTTACATAAAAAACGACAAATGTACCCCTAAGTGTTATTTTTTCTTTGAAATAAAATACGAAAACACCATTATTATACTTATAAAAATTGGTGATGGCCATCTACACCTTAAAGAATTGACGATAATCTTCATGTTCTCTTAACATTAAACAATTGGAACAATTGTCACCTCTTAGTTTTCAAATGGGAGCAACTAGCCGATAAAACGATGACAGAGGCGATTTTGCTAATAAAATGGGGTTAAATGGAAAATACTCCCTCGTGTTATACGAAATCTGCAAGAAATTACCCTATAAAATTTTTATTGCGCTAAACTTCCTTATATTTTTAAAAACCTTGCAAAAAACACCGAATTTGTAAAAAATAGGTCATTTTGAATCGATACATTTCAAAAAAATAATTTTTTTAAACACTTCAAGTTGATCCCAACAACTTCACGTGATATGTTTTTAAAATAATTTCTTGAAAAAATGTCGATAAAAAAGACATATTTTTTACAAATTGACTATTTTTTACAGGTTTTTAAAAACACGAGAAAATTTGACGCAATAAACATAATAAACATTTTACAAGGTAGTTTTTTGCTGATTTAACATAACAAAAGGGAGTATCTTGCAATTTTTCCCAATAAAAATGTAAGCATGGAGAGTTTTTCGCTAATAAAAATAGCACAAAGCCAATTAGAAATAAGGCAAAGGGTATTTCTTCGTTTCACACTTTTTTTTTATTTTTGGAGAAGTTTCTTCATTTTTCTCATAAGTTAATTCTGCAAATTAATTTTCTTTAAAATTGCTTATTTTAACTAAAATCAAATTATAAAAAAGAAAAAAATCAAACCCATTGCCAAACTCGTCCTCAACACAACCCATTTTCTGTAAAATTGATTACTTTAACAAAAAAAAAAAAAATCATTTAGGAAAAAAAAAATCAACCCATTGCCAAACTCATCCACAAAACAAAACAAATCACACCAAACAAAAATTACAAAATCCATAAATCAAGCGAAAAAGAACCCAGAATATTCATCATGAACAGTTAAATGCTAATTTAAATTAAATAGCAAACCATAATTACCTTCATCTTCAGGCAAGAGTTGAGCAACAGATGTCAAAACAAAAGTTGCACACACAGTGACAATAAATATCTTCGCCCAATTTGCTCTCTCAGAATAAAGAAACCCCATTGAACAAAAAAAAAAATAGAAATCTTCGACAAAATAAAATCAAAATCAGGAAATGGGTTTCATAGAAGGAAAGAGAAGAGGTAGTTAAGAATTGATGGCGGGAGAAAAGTAATAGCAGTTGAAAGGTGGATTTAACCTTTATTCGGAGATTTTAGTTGAAGGATTCGGAATTTATTGATCTAATTTTATTTTAAAGATAAATAATACTTCGAATAAATGAATTTGAATTACAGAAATTATATAAAAATTGACCGTTGACTGATTTGTCAAATACTACCAATTTGTCCACGCGGTTTATATAATTAATAATTAATAATCCTGCCCTTGTTTTGTCCGATTGACAGTAACAGGCTGGGTGGATCCGAAGCATTTTTCAGTTTTTCTTTTTTTTTTTTTTGGTATATTTGACCAAGTTCTTCAACTTTGTTCACATTTATTTCTGTTACTATTCTTATAATGATAGGTAATGGATTTTGACATTTCGGATTAAATGTCATTATATAACAAATGTTTCTTTTATTCATCTAACGTCTGAGAGAAAGTTTCGATTAAAAAAAATTTGGAGTTAATGTCAGTTTATCCCAGTTGTGAAATGAATAATGTTCAATTTACCTCACGTGATTAAAAATATTTTTTATTTTTATGAAAATTTTAAAGAAGTTATTTATCTCCTTCAATCAAAGAGAGTATAGCTCGCTTGCCGAATTGATACTTGAAAGTGGACATGAAAAATATTATTTGTAACATAATGGGTAAATTGCCATATTTATCATAATATGTGGGTGTGAATTGTCACATTTATTATAACACAGGGGAGTAAATTGCAACATATAAAAATGGAAAAATTCTAGGGTGCCGCTACGTTAGGTGCCGCTAATACCACATTAGATGGTATTACCACACAATGTGTATCACATTGTATGGTACATGATCACATTACATAGTATTAACCCCATATATTTAGTATGACCCCCACATCATGTATTATTTATTCCAAATTAGGTGGTATTACCACGCAATGTGTGTCACATTCTATGGTATAAATTATACTCCTTATACCATACAATGTCATACACATTGTGTGATAATACCACCTAATGTGGTATTAGCGGCACCTAACGTAGCGGCACCCTAGAATCCCCAACTTTTATCAGATTATGGCAAGGGTGGGTAAAGTGTTCTTTTTAAATTATATGGAGATAAATTGAACAATATGAATATCACATGGACAAAATTACAAATTATCATTAACTCCATAAAATTTAAAGAAACACATGATGATCTAGAGGTCATGGATTTGAATTTGATCTGATATGTGAGTATTTCTCTAGTTTAATATTAGTCTTGTTAGTATATAATGATCAAATTTGTTAATAAAATATTTTTTTGTAATTTACTAGTGATTAAGTAGATTTGTTAATGAAATGATGTAATTATTGTTCGACTAAAAATAATAATTGTAAGGAAACATATGAACAATAAAATAAGATATGGTTTGGTTGTCTGGTCATTTAAACAAGTACTGATCAATAAATTGTATTGTTGTTATTTGTTATTTATCTTTTATTTATCAAATTATCAAAGTGAACTATTTAGTTCTCAAATATTTAAATGACACGTTTGGTTTCCTAGATGATATTTTTTAAGTTGAGTTTATTATATGTTTTTCTTTTTCTTTTTTACAATAGCACTTCAAATAGGGCCCGAGATAAATAACACCATTAAGTTGGATATATAGATAAATGTTTGGATGATTTACGTTTACACCTCCTCACGTTTGGGCATATTATAAGAAACTCTTCGATATTTCAAAATTATAAGGATACTTCCTCGGGTTTGGGCATATTACAAGAAACTCCTTACAACGTTAAAAACAGACGGAATTTGATGATTTCGGCAAATTTTTTTTTTTTTCCAAATTTACCCCTGACTAAGGGCATCTCTAATGACTAGTGGGGAGATGCCCTAGAGGGTATATGGGGGGAAGGGGGGGGGGGGGAAAATCATCTCCAATGACTAGGGGGGCGAGGGTATACGGACTAGAGGGACCCTGAAGGGACCTTGGAGGGAGGGGGAGGGGGAGCTTCTCCCATCCAAGCCCCCTCCCTCACATGCTATTTTTATTTTGTTTTACTTAGTTCTTTTTTCATATTTATTTAAAAATAAAAAATTCCTAAAATTTGTATATTATTTGGAGATAATTATTTTTAATTATAAAAATATAACTTTCATTTCATTAAATTAACACTATTATTTTAATATTGATTTGTTTTAATAATTTTGGGGTTATATTTATCACCCAAAAATAATTCTTTTTAAAAATTTAAAATAATACGATACAATCATGAAACCAAAAAATAATTCTTTCTAACAATTTAAAATAATACGATACAATCATGAAATCATGTTCGACTAAAACATAGACCTTAATTTTGACCTTGTGTGTCCCACACATGTTCGACTAAGTCCTTTAGTAGTTGGAAATTGACATCTACAGATCGTATTTGGTGATGGCGGATCATATAATCTTCTAGGAATATGAGATTTGTTCGATCAATCTAGACGGTGGCGGTAGCAATATCCAATAATAATAGTGAAACGAATATGGCGAAGATGATGGATTTCCTTATATGAATTAATTATAATATTTGATGTAATTTTTTATTTTCTAAGTTCCCTAATGTACTTTTGATTATAAATTAATGTTAATTTTAAATTTATTTTTGGTGTAATAATAATAATAATAATAATAATAGAGAAGGATAAAATTTATTAATAAATGAGTTTGATAGAATGAGTCATTAGAGATGACTAAAAACTAGGGAGAGGGGGAGGGGGAGGGGGAGGGGGAGGAGGGGGAGAGGGAGAGGGTATTCTCTCTCGGAGTCATTAGAGATGGCCTAAATATACTCACAAGAGGTGTTTATGTAATAATATTATACCACATAGGGTGTCTATATAATAATATCATACCACATGGGTTGTATTTAAAAGATTACAATAACTTCATGGAGTTACTTGTAGCCATCTATCATATTTTTAAAAATGACAGTTAGATGTTATTGTTAACCACATATTGTGGTTATAAATAGCAATCCAAATGTTTATTTTTAATTTTGCATTTCATCCCACAAATTTGATAATGCCATCATCAAATTCAAGAGGTAGTACTGTGAGATGCTTCAAATATTGATAATCAAAATATTCATGTGTAGGGTGTGTGAAGAATGCACCCATAATGGTTGCGGATGCACGCCGAATTTACAGTAATATCCATTGGTCAATTTTTAAAATATGACAATTGACTATAAGTAACCCCATGAAATTTAAAGTCAAAATATATGGCTAACAGTAACATCAATTTGTCATTTTTTAAAATATAATTGTTGGCTATAAGTAACCACATGAAGTTATTGTAATCTTTCTAATAAACCTCATGTTGTATAATATTATTACATAGATACCCATGTGGTATAATATTATTATAAAATAGATACCCCCAGTAGGTATATTTAACCAGAGGTAAATTTGAAAAATCAAAATTTTTTTTTCTTACGTCATCAAGTTTCTTCTATTTTTAATGCCGTAAGGGGTTTCTTATAATATGCCCAAATCTGAGGGAGTGTCCCTATAATTTTTGAAACAACGGACAATTTCTTATATGTCCAAACCTAAAGGGGTCTGAGTGTAAACCACCCTAGATGTTTAAGATAGGGTCATAAATAAATAAATGCTCGGGATAAACACTTTTTTATTAAGCTGAATAAATAATCTTGGTCTGACCGCGTGATATCAAATCTTTATGTAATTCGACAATTATTATGGAGACTACAAATCATGATTATATAACTTATCGTGTTTTTAATTTAAATTATGGATCAAAATTTTTATATTTTCCTTCATCGAAAAGTTTTCGTTTTTGAATTAAGCGAAAGGAAAACAAGTAATTCCAAAACTATTTGTTAGCCTTAAACTTTGTTAATTTTTTAAATTTTAATAACTTGTTTTGTAATTTATCCTAGTGTTTTCGAAATATTTTCGAAAAGTCTCCAAAAGTTTCATACTCAAAATATGACCAAATATATCAAGAATACTTTGTTAATTTTCTAAATGAATCATGCGCACCAATCATGATAAGATAATTTATCAACAATTATATCAAGAATACGATCAATCATACTTTATCTTACTTAAAAAACCAAATATGACCTAATTTTAATGCCATTTTGTTAGAAAATATTTTTTCATTAAAAATAAACATCTGCGAAAGAAGAAAAATTAACCCTACTATATTCAACACCTCCATTTTAATATAAAAAATGAGTGAATAGCATTTTTGGTCCTCCTATGGGTGAAATTTTGCATTTTCGTCCCTCTTAAATTTTTTGTAGCAGATTGGTTCCTCTTATCAATGTAGTGTATCACATTCGTCCCTCTTATAACACATTCTTCCCTCTTAAATTTTTTGTAGCAAATTCGTCCCTCTTAAATACAAAATACATAACTTAAATTCAAAATATATTCTAAAGTGGACGAATTAAAGTGATGTATTTAAGAGGGACTAATGTGTTACACTATATTGATAAGAGGGACGAATTTGCTACAAAAAATTTAAGAAGGACGAATGTGATATACTACTACATTGATAAGAAGGATCAATCTACTACAAAAAATTTAAAAGGGAGAAAAGTACAAAAATTAATCTAAGAGAAAGAACCAAAAGCACGATTTACTCTATAGAAAAATAGACTACACCTACAAGATCTTAGATAGGCAGTCACAAACGGGGGCAAGGCAAGGCGGCCAAGCCACCCCTAGTTTAAATCTAGAAACAAATATTTCGTCGCTGGGTAAATACGAAAAATTATAGTCTTACTAATTTTATTATTATATATACTCCATACATTAGTATTTAAAATATTCAAAACTTCGTATATAGAAAAGTTCAACTTAACAAGTCACCTAAAATATTTAAAGGTTTGATTTCATATTGTTAAAAAAGGAACAAAAAGTATATATTTATGTTGGGTTTAATTAAAATGAGGTAGAATTAAGTTTAATCAACAATGATTAGTTAAATTGATCGATCATATACAATACATATCAAGATAATTTTTTGACATCGAATCATTGATGGGTAAATGAAAAATACTCCCATGTGTTATGTTAAACCTGCAAGAAACTACCTTGTGAAATTTTTATTGCGCCAAACTTTTTCGTATTTCCAAAAATCCTGCAAAAAACACCCAATTTGTAAAAAATAGGTCATTTTGGATCGACATTTCTCGAGAATTATTTTAAAAATATATCACGTGAAGTTGTAGGGACCAACTTAAAGTGTTTTAAAAATTATTTCGTAAAATATATCGATCCAAAACGACATATGTTTTATAAATTGGATGTTTTTTATAGAGTTTTTGAAAACACAAGAAAATTTGGCGCAATAAAAATTTCACAGGATAGTTTCTTGCAGGTTTAGCATAACACATAGGAGTATGTTGCATTTTCCCATCATTGACCCTCTCAAATTGACTGAACTATTTATCAGGTTGATGTAATTAGCTAAATCTCTTTATCAGCTTGATGTAATTGATTAAACTGAACTATTTCAAGCATACATAATGATAAAGGGTTGGGGTCCCAAAAAGTTTGTACATGGGGCTTAGTTAATGACCTAGATTGTCAAGATTGTCAAGTGGCCAAGGCGGCTCTGAGAACCTCAACATGAAACGACAGAAATATTAATTACTAGAGCAAGTGGGCTAATTAAGAAATACATCAATGATAAATATATATGGTTCTACAGACAGGGCCGGCCCAAGGGTTTTGAGGGCCCTAGGCGAAATAAGAAAATGGGGCCCCTATATAATTTATTTTTTTATGTAAAATTTATTTTTCTTGCTCTTTTAGATGCGAAAGTGTTTATTAAATCTTCGTATTCTAATTCTTTTAACATATCTTCTTCTATAGACAAAATAGCTAAGTCACTTAATCTTTCTTGTGTCATTGTCGAACGTAAACATGTTTTTATTAATTTTAATTTGGAAAAACTTCTTTCAGCAGAAGCCACTGTTACAGGTATAGTGAATATAATTCTATAACAAATATATGTATTTGGATAAGAACTAATCAAATTTATATTATTAAATATATGATTAAATATATCAATTGGTTTGTCTATTTGGGTAGGAATAACTTTTGATAGTACTTTTAGTTCATAATACAAATCGGAACCATCTACGTCTGATATTGAGTCATGTTTTAAAGTATTTTCAAGATTATTACAACATTCTTTCAAAGTTTTATCATCTAAAGACTTTAAAGCTTTAACATCTAATAAAAAACCGAAAGTATTTTTATAATTCTTAAATTGTTCAAATCTACTTGTAATTGAAGAAATAGCTCGATCTACAATATATAAGAAATATTCAATTCTAAAAGATTCTTCAGGTAATAATGTAACATCATTATTTTGAGTCTCATCAAATTGTTTTTTTCTACGACTTACTCTTTTTTCAAGAAATATTGGCTCGATTCCCATTTTTAGAGCAGTCTCTTTGGTATCATTCATTGCAGAGTTAAATCCAGTTTCTCTAAATTCTTTTAAAAATTCTACAAGACCTTCTAATTGACATATAGCAGAATCAATATGCATATCTTCAGATTGTAAACTTTTGCTAACATAATTAACAGCACTTAATATTTCAAACCAAATATTCATTCCAAGTAAAAATTCAAAATTTCCAATTTCATTATTAGCTATGCTGGTAGCTTCACTTTTAATTTTAGGATCATCACTACTTTCTCCTAATTCTAATAATGCTTCTCTAATTTCTAGAGGTTGACTCTTGATGGCTCTAATACTTTCAATATGACTTTCCCATCTTGTTTGTGATAATGATTTAACAGTTAACTTCTTTACATTATTAGTTAAAATTTTCCATCTCTTTGTAGAATTAGAAAACAATGTATATATACGTTGCACGACTCCAAAGAAAGATATAGCTCTATGACAAGAATTAGCCATGTCACATATGACTAAATTAAGACTATGGCTACCACACGGAGTATAAAATGCTCTAGGATTTATATCTAATAATCTTTTTTGTACACCTTGTTCTTTTCCTTTCATGTTCGAGCCATTGTCATAACCTTGCCCTCTCACATTATCAATATCGAGCTCATACTTATCTATTACTTTTAGAAGTTCATCAAATATACCTTTTCCCGTTGTATCATCTATTCTTAAAAAATCTAAAAAAAATTCTTTTATTTTAATTGGGGTTGTAGATATATCCACACATCTTAAAATTAGTGTCATTTGTTCTTGATGGCTTGCGTCCGGAGTACAATCAAGTATAATAGAAAAATATTTAGCTGCCTTAATCTTTTTAATAATATTATTTCTAATCTCACTTGCTAACATATTGACAATTTCGTTTTGTATTTTATGTCCAAGATAATGAGTATGTAATTCACCATCATTAATACGCCTAAGATGTTCTTGCATTATAGGATCGAATTCCGCAATCATTTCAATTATGCATAGAAAATTTCCGTTGTTACTTTCATAAATCTTTTCATTTGTCCCACGAAAAGCCAAATTTTTCTTAGCTAAGGCTTTCACCACTGCGATAATTCTTTTTAACACTTGTTTCCAATATTCCTTTTCTTTTTTTATGTTTTCTTGAGTATTATGATCAATTGTCATATTATTTCGCAATCTCATTTCTAAACTTAACCAATCATTCATATTATTAATGTGTTCACTAGATGTTTCGTGAATTTTCAATATCGAACTTATGTTCTTCCAATCATTAACTCCCACATTAAATAGTTTACTAGTTGTACATTTAATACTAAATAACTTGCAACAAAAACAAAATACTCTATCTACACTTTTCGAGTATACTAGCCATCTCCTATCATACTTTTCTCTATTAGGCAACGTTCGAACATAACTTGAAATAGAAAAATGTCTACCATCACTATCTCTAGGAAAATCTATACTAGTTATTCTAATAGGGCCTCTTTCGACTAAGAAATCTCTTAGGTTATTATCAATGTTTTTCCAATTTGCTGGATCAAATTTATCTATAGAGTTCTCGTTTTCTTCGATTTCAATGTGATCACTATCATTATTTGAATTTTGATCATTGACAATGATTTCATTTTTATCATTAGGAAAGCTTTCATTTTGTTCTTGTGTATGGACGTTTTCAACATTAACATGTCCTTCATTTTCATTATCAATATGATTTTCAGTTGTTTCGTTAGAGTTTTCATTTTGAACATCTACAGGGTTTTCATTTTGAACATTAATAGTTTGAGCATCAATATTTCTAATATTTTCATTATTTTTAGTAATAAATTTATCTAAAGCTCCTTTTTGAGATTCAACTAATTTTTCTATTGTTTTTTGTTTCTTTCTTTTTTCATATCCTGATAAATATTTTCTACTAGACATATTCAAATAAAATTAAACGCAGAGGCAGATAACTAATGAAATTGTAATTAAGCAATAAAAATCATATACTTTTTCCAAACATAGAGACAGGAGCAACAAAAATCAATCAATAAATAAGCATAATTTTTCCAAGAAACAATAGAACCTGAAAATCAACGAGTCGAAAGCCAACAAATCGAGAATCAACACTATGAGCTTATCAACCAATTTAGTTTATTTGCTAAGTGTTATACCTGCAAAAACATAATAATATTACTTATTAATTCAGTAATTAACTAAAAGCAAAGCAACACACAGACAAAAAAGCCAAATGGTAGTCCGTAGGCAGCAGGTATGATAACATATTCCCTCAATTTACAAATTTCAACAACACTGCCAACACAAAGAATCAATTTTGAAGTCTACTTAAAGACCTTTAAACCAATTTAACAAGACTTTTTTGAATAATTGTATGCTTAAATACCTTTGTAGAGAAATTGAGAAAATTAACCCAATTAAACAAATCCCAAATCACAATTGAAGGAGCCCAAAATAAACTATGAATGGAAAATATATTTCTGCCAATTTTTGCTTCCAAATCCGAACAACAAAATAGTAAGAGACTAAGAGAGGGAGAAAGAAAATTACAGTGATTGTGTTTGATTTGAAGATATGAGGCATATTTATAATAAATTGAGAAGCTAATATTTTCTTGTGGGTAGGCAGGCGGCGGCGGCAGAAGAACGTTGGTGAAGACAAGACGTTTTTTCATCTTCCCCAAATTTCTTTTTCTCTGTTTTGGACTGAATCGAAAGGAGAGAGAGACGAGAAATCAGCAGTAGATTACGGCTGTTTTCTGCTGCTTTAGTTATAGAATATCAGTTTTTTTTTTTTTTTTTATTATGTTACATGGGCTTTTAATTAGTTGGGCTCAGTATAAAAAAAAATAAGACTTTGGGCCCTTAATATATATAAGTAAGGTAGGGGCCCTAAGAATTTGGGGGCCCTAGGCAAACACCCAATTTGCCTATGGGCTGGGCCGCCACTACTACAGACCAAGTCCAGGACCATGTGGTCTACATTTTTTCTCTTTTTTTTTTTGTTCCTCCTTTTTTTTTTTTTTTTTTTTTTTTTCTTTCTTTATTTTTTCTTTCTTATAACTAATATTTTTTTACACAAATCAAACATAGTTATATACTTTGTGTTGCAAATTTATAATAATATATTATTCCTATCAAAATAATATTGTACAAAAATTTTAAATTTTAGTAACAAAATATTAAATGACTAAGTGACAGAAATTTAAATATTATCACTAAAATGATGTATATAGACACATTATTGACAAAAAATGTAAAAATATTGTCAATATTGACATTTAGTGACGTCCCAAAAAATGACAACTAAAAAAAAACACTAAATTATAGGGACAATATTTGTTGTTACTAAGTTGTCACTACATAAAATTTAAATTTTAGTGACAAAGATTTAAATATTGTCGCTAAAATGATATTTATAGATACACTAGTGGTGACTGGTGAGAGTTGTAAAAAAATTGTCACTATTGACATTTAATGATACCCCAGAAGTGACAACTTTATAGTGATAATATTTATTGTCTCTAGGTTATCACTGAAAGGGTGTCACTAATTGTCAATAGTGACAATTTAAGTTCAACACATTTGTCACTAATCGCCATTAGTGATAACTTAAAAATATATTTTGTCACTATTGCACTTGTCACTATTTTTATTGTGACAAAACTAATATTTTTGTCACTAAATATATGCATATTGTGATAATTTCAACAATGTCACTTAATATTTTGTCACTAAAATTCATTTTTCTTGTAGTGTGTCTCTGAAAGGATGTCACTAATTGACAATAATGATAACTTAAGTTTCATACACTTGTCACAAATAGCCATTAGTGACAATTTAAAAATATATTTTATCACTACTGTACTTGTCAATATTGTTATTGTGACAAAACTAATATTTTTGCTACTAAATATATGCAAAAATTGAAAATTTCAACAATGTTACTTAATATATTCTCACTAAATTTTATTTTTCTTGTAGTGATAGTTTTTTATATATATTATGTATTTTTTTGTAATCTTGTAGCTATATTTTTATTTATTTTCAAAGATGTGAATTTGCAAATTCATTGTGTCATTTTTTCTATAATTTATGAAATAATTAAGATTGATAATTTTTTTAATAGAATTAATTTAAACATTAAATATTTTTAAAGAAGATACAATGCGTGGAAAGTGCAAATAATAATTTTGATAGAAACAACATCATATTATAAATTAACAACACAAAATATGTCAATGTTTTTTTAATTGTATAAGAAAATTTTAGATATTAATGAAGAAAATGAAAAAGAAAAGAAGAAGAGAAAAAAAAAATAGAAAAGAAGAAAAATCCTGGACCAGGTAAGAATCTTCCAACTTTACCAATGGGAGTCAAAAAAAATTTACGTACTACTACTAAGAATTGCATGGAAATTTCCAACTTTTGGAAAAGTACTTTTATAGATTTTATCTATTTAGTTTCGTCGTGTACATGGAGGGACTGTTGTACGTACCATCGAAAATCCGTGATTGACGGCTCGTGCATGCTTACAAAATACGTAAAATTTTATGTTTAACCCTCTAAAATATTTGTATTTCAAAATTTATTTATTCATTGTGTCATTTTTTCTATAATTTATGAAATAATTAAGATTGATAATTTTTTTAATAGAATTAATTTAAACATTAAATATTTTTAAAGAAGATACAATGCGTGGAAAATGCAAATAATAATTTTGATAGAAACAACATCATATTATAAATTACCAACACAAAATATGTCAATGTTTTTTTAATTGTATAAGAAAATTTTAGATATTAATGAAGAAAATGAAAAAGAAAAGAAGAAGAGAAAAAAAAAATAGAAAAGAAGAAAAATCCTGGACCAGGTAAGAATCTTGCAACTTTACCAATGGGAGTCAAAAAAAATTTACGTACTACTACTAAGAATTGCATGGAAATTTCCAACTTTTGGAAAAGTACTTTTATAGATTTTATCTTTTTAGTTTCGTCGTGTACATGGAGGGACTGTTGTACGTACCATCGAAAATCCGTGATTGAAAGCTCGTGCATGCTTACAAAATATGCAAAATTTTATGTTTAACTGATAGAATAGTGCCCAGCAAGCCAGTTCAATTAGCTTGTAATAGGTCTATTCTGTAAGAAACAATCTTTTGGTTTTATAATAATACGCGCGTTTATTTATATGAGTATAAGGATAAACAATGGCCATCTTCATCTCTCGCAAATTCATTTAAGCGATTGGTTGAAACCCTTAGATTACATTAGACTATGGGACGATTCACTTCAGTACTGAGTGCAATCATGAAACAGTCTCAAAGGTCGTAATCTTAAAACTGTTCCAAGTCATAGATTCCGAACGAGACGGGGTATCGTAGGAATCGCCAAGACTTGTACAAGTATGCATGATTCACATGGAGTGAATTTGTAGCGTTTCATGAGCAAGGCATTTGAGGCCAGTGCATACGAGTAGGTGGTTCAATGGAGGATTGAACGCATCGAACGACCCGAACAGAGAAACCCATTGTGGAAGCGCATGACGCATATCGGTGATGGGATGTTTCTCAAGGATTATAATAGTGTACGATTTAGTCCTTTGACTTGAGGTGCTAGGGCGAATTCGGTGCATGGAAGTGCGTACTTAGATCTAGGTATAGGCCACGTAGCTTGGTCATAACATGCCTAGGTTGGGTGCGTATGGACATGTACGCGAATGGTTAGTACCGATATGGAATCTACTGACTCACTGTAATGGGTGAGAGAATTTCCTATACGATTCTTAGATAATATATCCAAGGAATCTGCGGCCGCAGTCGGTGACGGATTTGGAAAGGGGTTTCCAATTTTAGAAGGTCACAATGGAATATTATCCTGAATTAGAAAGTATAGTTATCGAGACAAATTTAGAGGTGCTGATCAATTCACACACCCTAAGTCTTGATCGGGAATATTAGTCGATAGAAGGACCGTATGGACATGGTAATCATATGAGACGAGGTTCACAAGTATCAATTCACCTGAAGTTGGGCTTCATGGGCTTGTGGCTAGACATCGACCATGAAGTGTAGGTACTCCTGAGTTAATAGAGGAATTGATTCTAGGAGTGGTCAATTAAAGGTTGTTTAATTGACCGGAGCAATTTATTGTTCATAAATTAAATCACGAGGAATTCGTGGGCCTCCTGCCAATTGATGGTGAACCCAGAGGGGCACACACAATACAATTGGACGGTGACTGTTGAAAAGGATACTAAAGGAATTAATTGATTTAAAGGTAATTAAATCAATTAAATGAATTAAAAGTATTTAATTCAAGTGGGAGATTAATTAGTTGGCTAACTTAATTAATTAAATACTTAATTGAGTTGCTAATTAATTATATAAAAGAAATAATGATTTAATTGGACTGGGCATTTAATTAAGTAATTAATTAAATGAAAAGGCTTGCAAGATATGGGCCTTTAATTAAAAAGCTCATAAGGAGTCTTGCAAGACCTAGGTTGAGGGAGTCTATAAAAGGGGTTCTACTTGAGCTCAAAAGCTAACACCCTAAGAAGAAAACCCTAGCCTCTCCTCTCAACCTAGCCGCCGCCCCCTAGAGCTAGAAACCCTAGCTGCCGCCGCCGCCACCGCCACCAAGAGACGCCGCCACCCTGCTGCCGTGGGCTGCTCTTGTGCCGCCACCCATCTCCTCTTGTTCCTCTGTGTTAGATCTTGACTTGTCAAGAGAATCTACACAATCCTGCTTCGACAAACCTCCTGAATCCAGTTCTGAGCCTAAGATCTTGAGGTGTTGCCAGAATCCGATTGGTGTGGACTTACTTTGGAGGTGAGACGCTTGGATCACTTCTGTGAACCAGATCCAGATCCAGATCCAGTATCAGATTCAGAATCGAAGGTTGCCACCACCTTGCCTGTGGTGAGGTATATCGCATAAACACCCTTGTTCAATTTCTATGTGTGTTTTTGTTCTTGCTTACGTATAATTAATATGGAGAATTAATATGGGACCTTGGGTGCTTCGAAAAATTTTAAATTCCGCACTGTCGTTGTTCTGACAATCGAGGCATCCCAACCACTATCCCAACAGTGGTATCAGAGCCAAGGTCACGTGTTCGATTCCCAGCAGGAGCAATTGCTGAGGGGGAGATTGTTGGGCACCCAAACTGAGTGTGCGGGTGACAGCAATTGTCCTGTGGCATTTAAACTGAGTGTGCGGATGGAGACCCAAACTAAGTGTGCGGGTGGAGTCACAATCGAATATCGTGGGCGTTTGCGTGAATGCACTATAAGGGAAGGATATGCGCATTCCCTAACACCAATTGGTTTTGGGGCAAGTGGTAGCGCCTGAGGTCCTACAAGTGGTATCAGAGCCAACTCCATCATTATTATACGAAAAGCCTGAACATAATGTGTTTTCACCATATATGTTTAATTATGTATATGTAAATACGTGATAATTATGTTCTGTAATTTGATTCTTACTTGTTATGACTGGATCTATGATTGGGTAAAACTGCTTTTTTAGATCTGTGCCGTTTTTATAGTTTTTGAAAACTTCAGGACTTTTTGTGCAAGAAATCGCATATAGGGTTTTAGAGGGCTGAAAAATTCGAATTTTTGGAATCTGGAAATTTCAAAATTATGGACTGTTTTTGGAAATCTGGTCGCACGCTTTTTGGGGTCGTTTTGTAATTTCCGAAAACTTTGGGGCTGTTTTGCAATTACCGAAACTTGAGGGGTCAATTTGAAAAATCGAAAAATTTTCAGAATTCAATTATTTTCTGGAATCTGCCCAAATCTGTCCAGGGGTGTTTTTTGTAACTTTTTTAAAGTTTTGGGGTCAAAGTGCAATTTTCGAAAGTTGAGGGGCGAAAATGCAATTTTCAAAAGTTGAAAAACAGAATCTGAATTTGAGCAGAAAATTAATTTTTGTTTACCCGAATATTCATTTTGTCATAATTAGTAGTGACTAAAAAGTAAGAATCATAGGGAGTTATTTTTAAAAGGTAGTTTTAAAATTAAGAAAGAAATAGGTAAATGATGTTTGCTTGTTTCTTGCTCTATGTGAATTGTTTACGTGGTTTTCGATCGAGCCGAGCCTTGACCTTAGGTTAGATGTGATTGGTTTAATTTATTGTTTGGTTTTTATTGGGCCTGCGAGCCTATTATGTTTTTGGGCCATTTTGAGCCTTTGTAATAGAATAGGGCTTTACTACTTTCCTAGTTTAGGATGGAGGCCCGTTTACAAGCAAGGTGGGAACCCAAGAACATATGAAGGCCATGTATGCATGGTACATTGTGTAATAGCATAGGCCCATTTACAAACCCTTTAGATTGACCAATAGGACCAACATCATTGGCTCGATGATGGCCCACATAGGAGGCTCCCGATCGAAAACATATTGTGGTAGTATGCATGCTAGGCTTGTATGGCTTTTATTTATTTTGTCGATTTATATTTAGCTTGTATGAGATGCGCGCTAGAATCTAGATCGTAATAAAAGATAAAGCATAACTGAATCGGTGAGATCTCGAGGAGAGTTAGTATAACTTTCAAAACCAGAAATTCCCCTCTCGAATTTAATATTAAGTCATATTGGATTAAAATAAAATGAAGTATTTATATAAATCCAAGCCTTCCATCAATAGGGACTAACGTATGTTGTCTACTTATCGATAGAGGTGATCCAGAGTCTGGCACCCGAGTCGAAGAAAGGGACAATACGTGAAATTCCTTGACTCCTGTTTTTAACTAAACACGACAAGGGTGAGGACTAGTCGGGATGTGAGGATCGACCGATAACTAGTTACGGAGAACTCACGACCGGGCCCGTTGCTCATCATGATTGATGGGTTAGACTTAACGATTAGTAACACTTATGATGTAGCAGTGCTAGATAAGTGCGAAAACCGAGGAAAAATAAGCTTGAAGGTTGTGGAGTAACACAATTGGTAAAAAGTATACCTACCTGGAGAATTGGTTGTATGGCCACGAGTCGTGGGTGCAATTAATTGCTGCTGGGACGTCAAGACCTACTAGGAATTAAATTTCCCGAGCAGTCAAAGGGGTGATTGTTTCGATAAAATAGTGGGAGAACTTTTTCGAAAACAAGTCCAAAATTCGTTAATTATAAGTATTAGACATAAGATCAGTTAGCTTAATGTTGTCTTCTTTCCATTTGTAGATATTAAGTACAATGTCTAAGAATCCATTATCTGTTATCCTCGACGCAAACAAATTGAATGGCTCAAACTTCGTTGACTGGCTGAGAAATCTCAGAATCGTCCTCGATTCCGAGCGACGAAGCTATGTGCTCGACACACCCATGCCTGCTGCACCCGCAGCACGAGCTAGTGAGGAACAACGAACCGCCCATGCTAAAAGGGTTGATGATGATCTTCAGGTTCGATGTCTCATGCTAGCCTCGATGTCGAATGAACTGCAGAAACAGCATGCTGCAATGCCGCTTGCTAGAGAGATACTTCTCCACCTCCAGCAGATGTTTGGAAAGAGGTCTCGTACCGAAAGGTTCGCGACCACTAAGGAGTTGTTTCATCTCAAGATGGCTGAGGGAAGCAGTGTCAAGGATCACTGTCTGCGTTTCATCAACCTGGTTGAAAAACTAGGGCGATTGGAAGTGGACTTGCACGCTGATCTTAGCACTGACCTCCTTCTCCATACGCTGCCCCGTTCTTTTGACCAGTTCGTGTTGAACTTCAACATGGAGGATAGAACCCTCGGAGGATAGAACCCTCACTCTTCACGAACTGACCAATTTGTTGGTAACGGCAGAATCGACTCTCAAGAAAGAGAAGCCGGTAATGATTGCACACCAATCAAAGGCTGCAAAGCCCAAGAGAGGTAGGAAGAAGAAGAAGGTATTTTCTTCGAAGGCAGTCACAAAGGTGGTTGAAAAGAAGCGCAAAAGCCCAGAAGACGAATGTTTCCCATGCAAGAAAGCAGGGCACTGGAAAAGGAACTGCCCAGACTACCTAAAGATGAAATTGGTAGCCAAATGTATTTTCTTGGTTGAAGTTAATATTTCTATTAACTGTGCATCGTGGGTGTTAGACACCGCAGCAGGTTCTCATATCTGCAATGATTTGCAGGTGATGGGAGCAGTAAGATACCTGAAGCCCGGGGATAGAATCCTGCGTTTTGGAAACAGAGCTAGGATCGCCGCTGAGGCTATTGGGGACGTCGAATTGGTTTTAGGAAATTTTACTTTAATTTTAAGGGATTGTCTGTACGTACCAAACATTATTAAGAACATCATTTCTATACCTATGTTGGATATTGATGGTTTTAATTTTTCCATTAAAAATGGAGGTCTTTGCATATTTAAAGGTGGTTTAATACTTTAATGTATGCTTGTGGTACTTTGATAGATGGTCTGTATTCCTTAGAACCTACAAATTCCGACGTCATGCACATTCAATCTAGAAAAAGAAAATATGATAATCAAACTCCACAACTTTGGCACGCTAGACTTGGACATATTTCCAAGAGAAGGATTCAAAAGCTGGTTTCCTCTAAGGCTCTTGAAATAAAGAACTTGGATGAACTCCCAACTTGCGAGTCTTGTCTCAAAGGAAAAATGACCAAATCACCCTTCACCGGGAATCCCGAGCGAACCAAGCAAACATTGGATTTAATCCATACTGACGTTTGTGGACCATTGAGTGTCAATGCGAGAGGAGGATTCTCTTACTTCGTAACATTCACCGACGATTTTAGTCGTTATGGATATGTGTATCTTATGAAACACAAATCCGAAACTTTTGAGAAATTCAAAGAGTTTCGAATGGAAGTTGAGAATCAACTTGGACATAGTATTAAAGCACTTCGTTCTGATAGAGGTGGTGAGTACTTAAACCAAGAATTCCTTGATTATCTAAAAGAGAATGGAATTCTCGCCCAGCGAACTCCCCCTAGGACGCCCCAACTCAATGGAGTGTCCGAGCGGAGGAACCGAACATTGTTAGACATGGTTCGTTCCATGATGAGCTTCGCTGACCTTCCCTTTTCGTTTTGGGGCTTAGCCCTATTAACTGCCTCGAAGATACTAAACATAGTACCTTCGAAGTCAGTGCCAACGACACCGCACCAAGTATGGTATGGTAAAGCACCCGTGTATTCGTATCTACGAGTATGGGGATCTCCTGCGTATGTAAAGAACAAAAAGGGAGATAAGCTAGATAGTAGATCTAGTTTGTGCAAATTTGTGGGGTATCCAAAGGAATCCATTGGATACCTGTTCTTCGATACTAAAGAACGTAATACGTTCGTATCTAGGAACGCCCACTTCTTGGAAGAGGATTTCCTCACCAACCGAAATGGGACAATCGTAGAACTTGATGAAGTCCAAGAATCGGACCCATCCCCACAAACAGTGGGAGCTGAACCAGAATTTATTGAACCTACTAGTACACCTACTCTTCGAAGGTCTGATCGAATTCGTAAGGAGCCAGAGCGATTTGGTTTCATTCACGAAAACGAAAAAGGTGATAATGATCCAAGGACCTATCAAGAAGCGATGTTAGACATAGACTCGGGTGCGTGGCTCGAAGCCATGCAATCCGAAATGGATTCCATGCATTCCAACAAGGTTTGGACCTTGGTCGATCCACCTGAGGGAACTATCCCTGTAGGATGCAAATGGATCTTCAAGCGCAAGCTTGGAATGAATGGAGAGGTATTAACTCATAAAGCTCGCTTAGTGGCGAAAGGGTATTCTCAAAGGCCTGGAATAGTGGGAGCTCGATACAATTCATTGTTTTGTACGTCGATGACATTTTGTTAATCGGAGACGATATCAAGATGTTAGCGCATACTAAAGCGTGGTTATCCGCCCAGTTTTCCATGAAAGATATGGGAGACGCATCTTACGTATTGGGAATACGTATCTATAGGGATAGAAGAAGATGATAGGACTCTCCCAATCTCAGTACATCAACACTATTTTGAAGAGATTCAAAATGGAAGAATCCAAGAGAGGATTGCTTCCGATGAGACATGGTATCTCTCTTTCTAAGTCTATGTGCCCTATAACTGACGATGAAAAGACGAGAATGTCTCTCATACCTTATGCCTCTGCTATAGGGAGTATAATGTATGCGATGTTGTGTACTCGACCAGACATAGCACACGCTCTAAGTGTAACGAGCCGCTATCAGTCAAACCCAGGCGAAGAGCACTGGACTGCCGTAAAAGCAATCCTAAAGTACCTGCGAAGGACTAAGGATATGTTTTTGGTCTACGGTGGTAGTGGAGAACTGAAACTTGAAGGATTCACTGATGCAAGTTTCCAGTCTGATGTGGATGACTTCAAATCCAACTCTGGATACATATTCCGCATCAATGGAGGAGCGGTCAGTTGGAAAAGCTGTAAACAGTCTACCACTGCCGACTCAACCACATAAGCAGAATATATCGCAGCATCAGATGCGGCAAAAGAAAGTTTATGGATGAAAAACTTCATCCAAGAATTGGATGTTGTTCCTAGCATTGCTGAACCTGTAGTCGTCTTCTGTGACAACAACGGGGCGATAGCTCAAGCAAAGGAGCCGAGATCACACCATCAATCCAAACACGTACAGAGGAAATACCACGTGATCAGGGAGATCATGGGTAGAGGTGACATGCACATGGAGTATGTCAAATCGGAAGACAACGTAGCTGACCTACTAACTAAGCCACTTTCACAAAAGGCGTTCGATAGTCATCTAGAGAAGATGGGTCTTAGAACCATAGGTGAATGGCTTTAGGGCAATGTGGGAGATTGATAGAATAGTGCCCAGCAAGCCAGTTCAATTAGCTTGTAATAGGTCTATTCTGTAAGAAACAATCTTTTGGTTTTATAATAATACGCGCGTTTATTTATATGAGTATAAGGATAAACAATGGCCATCTTCATCTCTCGCAAATACATTTAAGCGATTGGTTGAAACCCTTAGATTACATTAGACTATGGGACGATTCACTTCAGTACTGAGTGCAATCACGAAACAGTCTCAAAGGTCGTAATCTTAAAACTGTTCCAAGTCATAGATTCCGAACGAGACGGGGTATCGTAGGAATCGCCAAGATTTGTACAAGTATGCTTGATTCACATGGAGTGAATTTGTAGCGTTTCATGAGCAAGGCATTTGAGGCCAGTGCATACGAGTAGGTGGTTCAATGGAGGATTGAACGCATCGAACAACCCGAACAAAGAAACCCATTGTGGAAGCGCATGACGCATATCGGTGATGGGATGTTTCTCAATCACGGTTGCGTCGATTCATTATCGTAATTGTAGGGCGTAGTGTCTATAAATATTAGGATCTCTTCTCATTACTCACACGACATTTTTCCTTACAGACATCGGAGCTCTCCCCATATTTTCTGCATTTTCTGAATTCCTTAAAAAGTAAAGATCCGAGCTTATCTATCCCGAATTCGCTTATCATGGAAAACGTATTAGGCAAAGCTATCGATCCCAAATCGCTATTTGGTGGCTCGAAAAATAAGAATTCGAGCAAAGAGCAGAAAGAACAGAAAGCTGCCAAGGAGGCCAAACCCTCCAAATCTTCTTCTAAGACCCCCTTGTCTTCCCCCAAGGCTCTCAAAGGTGGGGAAAATAAGAAAGAAAAAAGCAATTCCTCGAAGCAAAACAAGGGCAGTTCCGGCAAGTCCATTCTGGATGAAGAGCTCGAGGCTGCACTCGGGAGTTTTTCCCCGAAAGTGGTCGAGTCTCCGAGTGAAGATCCCGTCCGAGAAAAGACTCCTAATCCCTCTTCGAACAAGAGGCCTTATTCTGATGGGGTCACTCCCATTGAGGCTTTACAAAATCTTGCTATTGATAGCAAGTCATCTTCCGATGCTTCGACCGCTGCTCCCGCGGGGAATCTCAGCGAAAAATCCAAGTTAGAGATTGGTGGAGGGGCTTCTGCTGAAGCTCTGAAGATTGATAATCCTCCCGAACTCCGGGTTAACCCCATTCCTTCGAAAGTTTCTCCTTTCCTGCCCGAGGGGTCGAAAGACGGGTCTTCTTCTAAAACTGATCCCATGGATAATCTATTGCAAGTTAACTTTACTTCTTCGGAAACTAACATGCCCAAGGAGAGAAACACGTCCAAAGAGAGAAACATAGAAGAGTTGTTCGAGTCTGGGCAGCACTTCCTTTTTTAGGTGTACATTTTTTTTTTTTTTACGTTGCCGATCCTTTTAACAGGCCGGTCAAGATTTTATTGAGCTCAAAACGTTTGCTGAGCGGGAAACGAATCAGCGTGCTGCTGTTTCCCTCGCGCTGGAGGAGAAGAAAATCGAGTTCGAGCGTGTCCTCGCAGAGAAGCTCGCTTTAGAGAGGGAGAAGACTGCTAAGGAACATGGAGAAGAGATCCACAAGCAGCTGAATGATGAGCTCGAGAAACTGAAGAGTTTTCATGAGCAGGAGAAACAGGAGTTCGCTCGTCTAGAAAAGGAGGCCTATGATCGCGGATATAAAGCGGGATGTGAGGCTCGTAATGCCGAGCTTCGAAAGATCTTTTCCGACAATAAATTTCTTTAGATGTTGTCTTCTATTTACCCGAACTTGTAATATGGTTATATTGTGTTTACTCACGTGACTATGAAAAATTCCAGACATTTTTATCCCCCATGGTTTGTAATAATCTACTTGTTTCTCGAATTGCATGTTCTTCTATAATTTGCTGCGTTTTTCTGTCCAGGATTTAGTTTGATTTCTTCGTTTGACCTTGCGTTCGCGATTTTCGATCTTCAATCTTGATGTATCAATTCCCCTTAATTTCCGAAAATAATATCACTTTCTCTTCCCGCCAAAATTCTCGGGAGGCGCGACATTCTTTTGATCTTGACCGTTTCTTCTGTTTTCTGCTAGCCGTTGGATTTTTGATTATAGTATCTATAAATTGTGCTCTTCCTTTTGCATTCTTATAATATTTTTCGAAAACAGATTCCTTCGACCATGCTGATTAAAAGATCTTGTTGCACGACTCAATATTTCGAATTTCGAGTTAGGAATTTTCTTGCGTATCATAGTCAAATTTATACTTCAACCTCGACTAGGGTATCTGCAGGCGAACGCTATTTCAAACTTGAAGGCAAATAAGCTTTATTGCTGACCATCCACGACCCTAATGGCCCATGGCCTTTTCGTGGTTTTGCAAGGTTCTGGCGTCAAGTTTTTCGAGGGTATGATGCAATTTGCTAGGTTCTTTCTTGAAAATGTCATGGGTAGTGCTTCAGGGACTGACGTCCTTAAGAGAATATTCAGATTCTTCCTAGGAAAGAGATGTATTATCCTTCTACTTTTTGAGGAATCGCAGTCACAGTCGAAAACTTGTTGGCTTGACAGGTGCCTCCTATTCGAGTAAGGACATTATCGTCCGCCGAAAATTTCATAGGATTGCCTCGCTATGAGGCTTATCTCTCGTTCGGATACATAGATTTGTTCTTTGCCAATGTTCTCACGACTGTAAAAAGTACTTAATATTAAAAGATTGGCCTTGTATGTAATAGGAGTTGAATATTTGTAATTGCTTGTCGAGCTCGGAAAATAATAGTTCTTTTATCGATCTTTACGTCTTCTTTACTTATCCCCGGGCTAATTATTGATAACGCTCTCTTTACAAGCTGTATTTTGAATTCTTCATGATTTTCCTTTGACGACTGAAACTGAGATTATAATGAATTCGGATAGGATGAATTCGAGCGGAATAATTTTGACATTTTCTTCACTTTTTCCCGAAATAGTTTCTGTATTCTCGGGAATCGTAACGGTCGGCGCATTTACTGCTTATATCTCAGCCGTTGATATTATCAAATCTGAGTCGTCAATTGCCTTTTCCTTCCACTATATATAGTTCCGTAGTTACCTTCAAATTTTACATTTCAGTAACATTTCTGATCGGCTCTATGATTGAGATTTTACTCTCTCTGGCCACCATGTTCCGTTTGCTATCTCCGACTGAACTGTTCGAGGTTCTCCTTCGAACTATTTATAAATTTCGCTATCTCCTGATGGCAACTTATTTCGACTAGGGTATCGACAGGCGAAAATAATTGCGACTGGGGTACCGGCAGGCGACCAGCTCTCTCTGATTCAAAGTCTTTGAGGCGGGCTTGACTTCCTGTACTCTGATCTCTATCCAGTCGGGATAATGGGTCGACTGCTGGAGGAGTTTACTTGCACTCGATCTCTACTTCTTCAAGATATTTCTTGAAGAATGTTGCCTTCGAGATTGCGTGGAGTAATTTCTCTAGGGGTTGCTTCCTTCTTTCTCGATCTGGTCCGGTGTGGAGTAACTATCGAGGAAGTGAAGGATGAAGGGTGGAAGTGTTATCCTAGCCCCGCCTTCCTCCTTCGATCATGGAAAAATTCTAGCGTAGGGTTAATTTGTAATAGGGTTACATTAAATGTAAAGTCTTGGCTTTGCTCGATTTTCCTTATCATTGTAATTTCGAACTCTTTTGTAACTGTTTGGAATGTCATGAATGAGATATTTATTTCTCTTATCATCCTTACTAGTTATCCTGTAGAATTGCTTTCGTATACTGTCATCGAGCATCAATTTCTCTGCTTCAAAAATATGAACAAGTGCTATTCTTCATCAACTTTGATAGGTATTTATATGATGGACGAAAACCGGCATTCCTCAATTTTGAATATAACCAGTAGAAGTCTTTTATTCCTTAATCAAATACATAATTATTAGAACATCGAATATCAGAATTCAGATCGATCTTAGAGTAATAATTTCAATCTGAGGGGCCAAACTCCCCAGTCTGTCAAATAATCGTGAAGAAGAAATCGAAAATAGGGTCTTGATCGATTCTGGAATAATAATTTTTGATCTAAGGGTCATAGCAACGGCTTTCACCCTTAGACGTATGAACAATCATGGAGAAATAATAGAATAGAATGTTGGTTGACTTTGGATAATAATTTCGATCTAAGGGGCATAGCAACGGCTTTCACCCTAAGTCGTATGAACAATCATGGAGAAATAATACAATAGAATGTTGGTTGACTTTGGATAACAATTTCGATCTAAGGGGCATAGCAAAGGCTTTCACCCTTAGTCGTATCAGAGCATTTTTAGCCCTCGGGTCATAGCAGAGGCTTTCACCCATTTAATAATTTCGATCTAAGGGGCATAGCAACGGCTTTCACCCTTAGTCGTGTCAGAGCATTTTTAGCCCTCGGGTCATAGCAGAGGCTTTCACCCATTTAATAATTTCGATCTAAGGGGCATAGCAACGGCTTTCACCCTTAGTCGTGTCAGAGCATTTTTAGCCCTCGGGTCATAGCAGAGGCTTTCACCCATTTAATAATTTCGATCTAAGGGTCATAGCAACGACTTTCACCCTTAGTCGTGTCAGAGCATTTTTAGCCCTCGGGTCATAGCAGAGGCTTTCACCCATTTAATAATTTCGATCTAAGGGGTATAGCAACGGCTTTCACCCTTAGTCGTGTCAGAGCATTTTTAGCCCTCGGGTCATAGCAGAGGCTTTCACCCATTTAATAATTTCGATCTAAGGGGCATAGCAACGGCTTTCACCCTTAGTCGTGTCAGAGCATTTTTAGCCCTCGGGTCATAGCAGAGGCTTTCACCCATTTAATAATTTCGATCTAAGGGGCATAGCAACGGCTTTCACCCTTAGTCGTGTCATAGCATTTTTAGCCCTCGGGTCATAGCAGAGGCTTTCACCCATTTAATAATTTCGATCTAAGGGGCATAGCAACGGCTTTCACCCTTAGTCGTGTCAGAGCATTTTTAGCCCTCGAGTCATAGCAGAGGCTTTCACCCATTTAATAATTTCGATCTAAGGGGCATAGCAACGACTTTCACCCTTAGTCGTGTCAGAGCATTTTTAGCCCTCGGGTCATAGCAGAGGCTTTCACCCATTTAATAATTTCGATCTAAGGGGCATAGCAACGGCTTTCACCCTTAGTCGTGTCAGAGCATTTTTAGCCCTCGGGTCATAGCAGAGGCTTTCACCCATTTAATAATTTCGATCTAAGGGGCATAGCAACGACTTTCACCCTTTATAATAAACGGAGATAAATAGAGACTGGATAATAGACGAATGTAGATCGAGAGTTCCAGAATAATGGATGAGTAGGGATTGATAATATCAATATACGACGAGTAAATAGGTATATTGGTGAAACGAATTCCCACTGAATATACAATTTTGATCGAAATAACTTCTGACGAGACAATTGTCTTCCGTGATTGAGATAATAGATGGATCATAACCAGATGGATAACAGATAGCAAATAGGCCTACGACTTAATTAAATAATCTTTCTGACTTAATAGAGAATGTTCCTTGTGAGGTTCTTACTTTGTTCGACCTGATACCCCTCTGTTTTCGGCTGTTTTTGAATGTTTCCCACTTTTGATCAACTTTTCTCTCCCAAACGGTTCCTCTTTTATCGGGAATCGCAACAGTCCTTAGATCTTATCCCTTCGTTTTGCAAATTACCTGCCGTTGGATTCCTTTTAAGTTTCTATATAAGAGGCCATCACTCCTTATAACCTATCTCATTCGTTGTACCGGCACTCAGTCCATCCGATCAATGTTGACTGAAATCATCATTTCATTAATTCAACTATTTGAGCTCAGATTTCGAACGATCTATAAGCAGAAAAATTTTCGAGCAGAAGAAAAACTATTCCGATCTTCGCTTAGGATATCGACAGGCAAATACAACTTCCATCTTGAAAGCCAATATGCCAGATTCAAGGAGTCGGCAGGTTATGGCACAGGTCTTCGATTAGGGACCTGTTGCTACAATGCATTTAGGAAGACGTACTGGGGAGAGAATGACGAACCACACGCTCTTCCCTTCATCTTCGGAAGACCGTGAATAAAGTTAAAGGCCTGTGGGTCCTAAGGAGATTCCATGGCCGGAGCTAGATTATCCCGAGTGAACGATAGGACGGGAGACCGAAAATTTCATAGGATTGTATAAAGCAATAACGTTCTGATGCATTGTAAAGGCTTGAGCTATGCTTGATATGTATTTCCCATATCTTGTATTTTTTCGAGATAATATAAATATATTTCATCTTCGTTTCGTTGATAACATAAAACATAGCTAGATAAATGTTTATCTCCTATAATTGATTTTCTAATATCGATCAAGAAATAATCGAATACCATTTGCCTGATTGGATAATAGATAAATATTTTAGTGGACCTGAAATTAATAAAGGAAACGATGCCATAAATCTTTATCACTGCTGAATTTCCATAATTGCATAACTTCCAGGTCGAGGGTTCTTGTTCGACTGAACCGATTATAGTTCTTCTAAGTTGAACAGCGTAAAAACATAACAATAAATACTTGAGTGTAAAAAACTTCTGAATAAACTGAACTCGAATCCGACATGCCATCCTTCAACAATAATGTTATGAATACGTCATAACGGTTCAGTATTTAGAACGTCATAATTCTTCTATACGCCCCATTGAATCACATGTCCTTCGTTTCCAAACAGGGCCCTATTTCTCGGGAAATGTGACGGTCAGTCCATTTAATACATACATCCAAACCGTTTGTAATCTGATATCTAGGCCGTTGATTTAAAATCCCTTACCACTATAAAAAGCTCCCTTCGTGTATGCAACACTTCTCACCTTCTCCTTCATGCTCCCTCCGATTACCATGGGTCGAATTTTAGATTCGATTCGTATTTTCTCCCAGATAAAAGAGTTTGAGATTAGAGTTCGAACTTTGTTTTTCGATCTTGTTTCTTTTTGTATAAGCTTTTCGCTTAGAATATCGACAGGCAAAAGAAATTGCGCCTAGAATACCGGCAGACAACCTGTTTTCCCAGACATATCTTATCTGGTGCGGGTTAGAATTCTGGTATTCTGGCGTTGTATCCGATCGGGCAGCTGGTTATCCTGAGAGGAGTTCTTTAAATCTGAGGCACCAGCTTCCTCGAGGGCTTTCTCACGAGATAGTTCCTTCGAGTTCCCTTGGAGCGCCTCTGCTGAGATAACCCTTTGCTGCTCCGGTTCGAATTAATCTGTAAATGATGATTGAGTGTCTCAATCATTGTTTACAGACGAAGACCTAAGGTCGGTCTGAAGCCTTGGAGTGGAGCTGTGAGCCGGCCTTTATCCTGTTCGAAGAGGGCTGTGCGACAGGTGGCGAGTGACCGCCCATAAAATTCAGTGCTGAGTTCTGCATCTGGAGCGATCTTAGAGAACGAAGACCGAGCGTGAAATAGGATAGAAATATTCATAGGTCTTGTAATAGGGTAGGAGTGATTGTATTGTACTTTTTGAGCTCGAATTATATTCGAGGCTTTACTTTGTAACTTGTTTGAAAAGTTTTAAAGATAAAGCTTCGTTTCTGATCGAATTTCATTACTTGAACTCCTTTATTGGTCGAAATGATCGCTAATATTCAACCATTAGCTTGATAATTTCTCTAATTGGTTGCTGTTGTTCGAATATCCAATTTATTCCAACCGACTTGAGAAAAATACAAATAGCCGACAAATAAAGTATAGAAATTACGCGAATGATCTCTTAAATAATTGATTCGAAAAATTTGTCTTTTATAATTGGGAAGATCGGAAAAATAAATTCCGACCGTTAATAATAAGCTGCAACTTCATAGATCCTCTAAGCCTTCGACATTAACCGGCGATCGAGCGAGCGGAATTAATTCTACGCTAATCTTAAGCTCGGAAATTCATCGTATAAGTCTTACTTTCGTCCTTGAAATGACAAACGCCCCAATGGTTGGAGGATCGCCTTGGATAGTGAATAGCAGAGTTTCTGTCTATTAAGGCTGTCCGCTGGCGTACGTATTTCTCCTAGTAGTAGGCATATTTCGATCTAATGCTCGAATAAGGCCCCACGGTGGGCGCCAATTGATCTTACGCGTTTTCGTGTGTTCGATCTTGGGTGGATAAGCAATGCAGTAATAACGCTAGACAATAATAAAGAAAGATCAATAGTATAGTATTCTGAATTATCGAGTACAGATTACAAGTGTTTAGAGTCCTATCCGAGCATTATAGGATGCCGTACAAGCTAGAGGGCGAAATACATATGAGAGGGCCTAAACTACTATTCCCAAGTGAGTCCGAGCAGCAGTCTCAAAGCAAGTGCACCTGGGAAGAAGTTGTGTGGTGTCATAAATGCATGGGATATTTATAGCAGAATTGATGGGCTTGGGCCTAGGCTCGGCCCATCAGCATCTTTCGAGCTCGGGCTCTCGATGGGTCGGAACACAGTTAAGAGACCTGGGCCAGCTCTTGATTCCTGTGGGCAGGATCTAGTGATGATCGAGTTACATCAAACCTGCGAAGGCAGGGAACCCAAATTACCCCTCATCAAACAGGGAAGTCTGCAAGTTCTGAGAAGTAGGGGCAATGTTAGACGGAATTGGAGGTAAGGCAAGAACTCTTGTTTCTGTCGTCTGATCGACTGAACCAGTAGCAATCTCCTGCTCTTTGGTTTCATCAGTTTGACTGGGAGTGCTTTCCTTCTCCTCAGTCTGATCAGGGGCCTTTTCCTTCTCTTTTTCCTCTTCATTTTTGGTCTGATCAGCAAGGTTGGAGGAGTCTTCTGTTTCCTTGGATTTATCAGATTTGTCAGCAGACTCTTCTTTCTCCTTATCTTGATCAGCAGGAGGTGCTTTGATTTTCTTCACTTCAGTGACAGTATGAACTTTGCCAGCTTCATCCAAAGCAGTCCTGTGAGTAATCCATGTTAAGTCATCAATAGGAACAAATGGAGATACAGGATCCTCAGGCAATTCTTCATATGGCCTGATAGCAGGTCCCATACACAATTTGCTTCAGACTAGGAAGGGGAATCATGGAGCTTGGTTGTCCCTTCATCTTTCTAGTCTTTTTGGCCCAAGTCTCCATGGTCTGGGAGACTGCCAATCTGATTGACCGTTCCTTTAAGTCTTCATCTTCAGCATAGTCTTCAGGAACTGAGTCATAAATCTTCTTGGCTTCAGCCTTGACAACTTTACAGATCTTCAATCTAAGCTTGTCTAAGAAAAATTCTGAGTCAAGTGCTTGGGTCAGAGACCCTGTCTCAAGCCACTTTAAAACCCAGGCTTCTTCATCATTGAAGGCTTTCCAATTCATGATTTGCTCTTTACTCTTTGTCAGACGAAAGTCCCTCCATCTGTTGTAGCGGACCTTCTCTTTGTTGAACATCGTCAGATGAGTAATCTTCTCATTCTCAGCATCCAACCTGACTATAAACTCATCAAAGGCTTCTGGATTGTCTCTGACAATTTCCAGTGACAGTTTCACTTCTGATCTTCTCTTAGGTTGAATAGCAGGAGTTGGCATGACTCGTTTGGGCTTGGTGGGATCACTTTGTTCTTCAATCCTTATACCACCAGCTTGCCTTGGACCATGAGAATCCTTGGCACTTGCTTCAATAGCAGCAGCTAACTCTGCTGCTTCTATAGCATCCCTTTGAGCTTGAGTCATTTTGCTGGCTTCTTCTTCCAGCCTTTTAAGCTCAAGGTTTTTCAGACGATCTTCCTCAGCCTTTTCTGCAGCTTTCTTTTGTTTTTCAGCCTCATCTTGTTTCTTCTTTGCAGCAGCAGAAACATAAGGAATCACAGTCTTACCAGTCCTCAGCTTCTTTGCTTCTGGACTTTCCACAACTTGAACTGGAGTTGCAGCAACATGAGTGGGGTGCAACAGAAGAGCTTCTCCCTCACTTGTTGTGCCAGTCTGCTGTTCTACTCTTTCCTCAGCAGACACTCCCACATCAACAGCAAGCTCTTCAATAATGATTGGCCTCTCAGCTGATGTTGGAACCTCTCTCACTGTTTCAGTTGTTTCTTCAGAGAATGTCACTTTTCTTTTTGCCCTTGACTTGGCAATTGTTCTTGCAGGTTTAACTTGAGGAGGCCCTCTTGCAGCGCTCCTTGTCCTCATTCTCTTTGTAATTTTAGGAACAGTTTCATCAGATTCTGTCCTTTCTGGAGATGATCCAGTCTCCATTTGCTCAATTTCTTTAGTGAAGTCATCAATTACCTTTTCAGGAATGACAACCTCAGGTTGTGCTGATCCAGCTTCAACAGTGGTGGTCACTGTTTGATCAGCAGACCTACTGGTCTGACCATCCTTCTTGCTCTTCTTAGAAGGGGCCTTAATAGCTTTTGCAGGAGCCTTTCTCTTAGAAGTAGTCACACTTCTTACTGGCTCATAAAATTTAAATTCCTTTCCACCATGGATAGTCTTTCCATCTCCCATTGGACATCCTAGGCTCATGAACATATGACTTAGCAGAATAGCATACTTGACCTTCTTATTACACAATAGATCAAGCACATGAGCAGCCCAGTTGACTTTCAAGCCATAGTAGATGCAAATCATGGTGTAATACCTCCTTCTGGGTAAACCATCCAGAGAACTTGTACTGCAGTCCAGTACCTTTGCAATGATGTCAGCGAACCTCTGATACTCATCTTTCAACTGAGTCTTCATCAGAGTTCCTGTCATCTCCTCCCCTTCCTTAGCACAAATTGCCCAGAATTCCTCTTCTTTTTCAGACCCTAGGTCTGTCACATCTCCTCCCTCATTAGTTAGTTTGTACACTTCACTTAACACTGCAGCCGAAATACAAATCTTCTTGCCCCCAACTGTGGCAGTTATAGTAGTCTTTTCAGGGTTGATCTTTCTGTTTCTGTAGAAATCATCAACATCTTCAAGATACACATACCCCTCATGAGCTTCCAGAACTGGTACTAGTGATTCTTCTTTGATTTTCTTCATGATTTCTCGCATCAGATCGGTGCCAGAGTTGTAAAATTTGTCATAGCTTAGATATTTTCCTTCAACGACCTCCATTTTGTGATTAAGTGATGTAGAACCTGTGAAAATTTTGAGAGCTAACGAACAGAGAGCTTAGAGAGTTAGAGAATTTTGGAATTTTGTGTGCGTAAGACGACTAGTCTGTTCAGATCGGATTTTATACGTTTCTTTTGGTGTTGATTATCGTGATAAACGTGAACCGTAAGATTGATCTGACAGTTTTAAATCGTGCGGGTGAGAATTGCGGATTTCAAATTTATTATTTTAATGTCAGACGGGCGGGAAACTCAATCGTCACTAATCTGTTACTTATAAAAGCGTGTTTCTAAAGATGCGATTTATAACCATGCTTATATAATGTATCAGATGAGTAGAGTTTAACTTATCTGACAGACGAGTGATCTGATATCTGTTATTACTAGAGAAAGCCAATAGCTAGTAATCTTCCTCTGCTGTTTGTCAATCCAGCAAGATAAATTGATCTTCAATCTTCAATAACTTGATCTTCTGTTGAAAACATAACTTCAACTAACTGTCATAAACAAATATCATCTTTAATCAGAAGTACCGCTAGTCTTACACGTTCCCCTTGACTTTAAGAATTCATAAGTTAACTAGTCTGTTGAGAGTTAATCCTTGAAGATAATAATGGATGACTGTGCTGATGAACTTCAGTCTTCTGATAAGTTCCCCCTCAGCTTATGCATCCAAATTAAGTAGTCCTAGCTTAGCTCTTAGAGTTGAGAACCTTACTTCACTTAAAGGTTTAGTGAAAATATCAGCAATCTGATTGTCAGTATGAACATACTCAATCATTACATTGCCTTTTTCCACATGATCTCTAATGAAGTGATGCTTGATCTCGATATGTTTAGTCCTTGAATGACTTGTAGTGTTCTGAGTAAGTGAGATTGCACTAGTATTGTCACAGTAGATTGGAATTCCACTGATCTTGATATTGTAGTCTTCTAGTTGATGCTTCAACCAAAGTATCTGTGCACAACAAGCTCCAGCAGCTATATACTCAGCTTCAGCAGTAGATATAGAGACTGAAGTCTGTTTCTTACTCATCCATGAGATCAGACGACTACCTAAAAACTGACAGGCACCTGTTGTGCTTTTTTTGTCAATCTTGCAGCCAGCAAGGTCTGAATCTGATATCCAATAAGCTCAAATCCAGATTCTCTAGGATACCACAATCCCAATTCTTGAGTGCCCTTAATATATTTCAGTATTCTCTTGGCAGCTAAGAGATGAGATTCCTTGGGATTTGATTGAAATCTCGCACAAACCCCAACTGAGTACATGATATCAGGTCTACTTGATGTTAGATATAACAGTGACCCAATAATGGCTCTGTATTTGGTCATGTCCACTGATTTGCCATCTTCATCTTTATCCAAACGAAGACTAGTAGACATAGGAACAGTAGCAGTAGAGCTAGTTTCCATAAAAAAATTCTTAAACAGATCTCTTGTGTATTTTGCTTGGTTGATGAAAATTCCATCAGGCAACTGTCTAACTTGCAGACCAAGAAAATAATTGAGTTCACCCATCATGCTCATTTCAAACTTATTCTGCATGAGCTTGGAGAACTTGTCACACATCTGTTGGTTAGTTGAACCAAAAATAATATCGTCTACATATATTTGCACAATTAATATATGATTCTCCCATTCAATTGTGAACAAGGTCTTGTCTACCTTACCTTTACGAAATCATTTAATTAAAAGAAAATCAGATAGGGTATCATACCATGCTCTTGGAGCCTGTTTCAGTCCATAGAGGGCTTTCTTTAGACGATACACCTTGTCTTCTTGTTGATAAGCTTCAAATCCAGGTGGTTGTTCAACATACACTTCTTCTTGCAATTCTCCATTGAGAAATGCTGACTTCACATCCATCTGATAGACAGTGAAGTTCTTGTAAGCAGCATAGGCAAGAAACAGTCTGATTGCTTCAAGTCTTGCTACTGGTGCAAATGTTTCATCAAAGTCAATTCCTTCTTCTTGACAATAACCATTGGCCACTAATCTTGCTTTATTTCTGGTAACAATACCATCTTCATTCATCTTATTTCTGAAAACCTATTTAGTGCCAATTACTCTTTGATGACTTGGTCTTGGAACTAAGTACCATACTTCGTTCCTTTCAAATTGATTCAACTCTTCTTGCATAGCTTCAATCCAGAAGGAATCACTGAGAGCTTCTTCAATTTTTTTAGGCTCTATTTGAGATAGAAAACTAGCAAACATAGCATCTTGTGCAGCAGCTCTTCTTGTTTTCACTCTGTCCAAAGGATCACCAATCACTAACTCTGGTGGGTGATTCCTGAGCCATCTGAGATCAGGTTGCAGGTCTGGATGTTGTCCTCTATCTTGATCTTGCAACACTATTGTTGGAGTTCCAGTAGTAGTCTGTTGAACATTCTCTGGTCTGTCAGCTGTTTGTAACTCGTCTGTTAGACAATCAGTGATCTGATTTTGAACAACACTTGAGTTGGCAGCTGAGTTGAGATCAGGTAGTATGATGGGAACATATTCTTCATTCTTTCCAACATTCAACTTCTGTAAATCAGTAGACAGATCTTGATTAGTATTTTGATTCTTTTCAGAAGATTGACTTGGCTCATCAAATACTACATGAATGGATTCTTCTATTAGTAATGTTCTTTTGTTGAAAACTCTATAAGCTTTACTAACAGTAGAGTATCCTACAAAAACAGCTTCATCAGCCTTCTCTGCAAATGCAGTAAGGTGATTTTTCCCATTATTTAACACAAAGCATTTACAACCAAAAATTTTAAAGTAATGAAGGTTTGGTTTTCTGTTGTTCCAAACTTCATATGGAGTCTTGTTCTGATTTTTGTTGATCATGCATCTGTTCTGGGTAAAGCAGGCTGTATTTGTTACTTCTGCCCAAAATCTTTGTGGCAGCTTAGCTTCAGCTATCATGGTTCTGACAGCTTCCTTCAGTGTTCTGTTTCTCCTTTCAGCAACACCGTTCTGTTGAGGGGTTCTAGCGGCTGAATACTCATGATGTATTCCTTTGATATTACAATACTCTTCAACAGTAGAGTTTGTAAACTCTGTCCCTCTATCTGATCTGATCTTCAATATTTTTGTGCTTTTCTCATTCTGGATCAGTTCCATCAGATTAGTAAGATGTTCCTTGGTTTCACTTTTCTTCTTCATGAAAATTACCCAAGTATATCTTGAATAGTCATCCACAACAGCTAGGCAGTATTTCTTTACCATTGCTGACTGGATCAATGGGTCCAAATAAGTCCATGTGTAGCAGCTCCAAGATTCTTTCAGAAGATTGGTGCTTCTTGCTTTTGAACGATGACTTGATTTGTTTCCCTTTTTGACATGCGTCACATAGCTTGTCTTTGCTCATGACTGTTTTTGGAATCCCTTCTACCAGATCATTCTTTATCAATCTGTTGATGGTCTTGAAGTTTAAATGATTCATCCTTTTGTGCCATAGCCAGCTAACTTCACTTGGTTTTGATGCCACCAAACAAATGTTTGAATTCTTGTCAGCAGAATTCCAGTCGACTATGTAGACATTTCCTTGTCGTCTTCCAGATAAAATTACCTTCTTTGTACCAATCTGTTCAACATAGCACTTATCTGTTGAGAAGATGACTGAATATCCTTTGAGGCCCTTAACATATGAGAAGTCAGATATCTCTATGTTTCCTCTGATCAATCTTACTTTAGCTTTAATCTTGCCTTCTTTGCTGTCTCCAAAAGTGACTTTTGGACCATCCACATCAATAGCATCAGTCAGCTCATGTATGCTTCCACACATGTGCCTTGAACAGCCACTGTCCAAGTACCAAATCTTCTCTACTTTACTCCTACTCCTAATCCTAACCTACAAAACAAAATTAAAATTGTTTTAGGTACCCTTATTGAGAGGGTCCTGGAGGATTAGTTCCACCTTTGACAACCCAAGATGTTGAAGTCTTAGGCTTCTTAGGCTTCTGAGTTTTAACAGGAGCATGAACAGTTTCATCTTTATCATAATTAGCAGATAAGTCATGTTGATGATCAGTATGATAAGAATAATGTTCATAAGCAGGGTAAGGTGCATGATAAGCAGGGTATGCATGCATTGGATGAGCAGGGTACGGTGCATAGTAAGTAGGAAATTGAGGTGCATGATACATATGAGGATATGCAGCAGGTTGCACATAATAAAACTCATTTCCATACCAAGCAAGGTGCATGATAAGCAGGGTATGCATGCATTGGATGAGCAGGGTACGGTGCATAGTAAGTAGGAAATTGAGGTGCATGATACATAGGAGGATATGCAGCAGGTTGCACATAATAAAACTCATTTCCATACCAAGCATTTTGATTTTTCTTGTTCTTATGCTTCTTTGGTTTACTAGCGTTTGCTCATTAACAGACACTCTAGTTTTACCACTAGTTTGATTCAGTTTAGCTTTATCAGCAGATTTCTTAGGACTCTGCTGTTTGGCCTTACCAGTCTGTTTACCTACACTAGGCTCTTTGCTCTTTTTAGCCTTAGGAGATTTCTTCTCCTTTAACACTTTCTCAGGTGAAGCAGGTTTAGTAGTTTGAACATACAATATGACCTTACTATTGTCAGCAGATACAAATTTTTCAGTATGATTCAATTCTATCTTATCCTGTTCTAAAGGCATCTTCTGTTTACTAGATGTATGCGTGGATGCAACAGATGATTTCTCATGAGACTCGATAACTTTTTCAAGTTCCATGATTTTTCCTTTATAAACTTCACATTCAGCTTTCAGAGACTCATATTCTTGCTCAAGTTTTTTATAGTCATCTGATTCTTTAGGCTTTTCAGCTTTAGGTTTCAGTGAGCTGTTTTGCTCTTTTAACAAGATCATCTCTTCCTTAAGCTTTTTATATGCTTCAGCAATACTAGTATTGTTGAGCATCATTTGTTCAAATGAATTAAATAATTCATTATCAAGAGGAGTTACCTCATCCTCAGAGTCATCAGATTTCTTTGCCATCAGGCACATGAGAGCAGGGTTTTTTTCATCAGAAGATTCTTCATCAGACATGTCTGAATCTGAATCAGATGAGTAGATAACAGCCAGCTTTTCTGCTTCAGCTACCATTGCCTTGCCTCTCTGATGCTTTCTTTCTTTTCTGATTTTCTTCTCTTCCTCAGTTTATTTCTCTGCTTTTGGATATGGGCAGTCTTTGATGAAGTGTCCCAATTTCCTGCAGTTATAACACATTAGTTTGGCTTTATAATCATCTTTATCTTGAGACGAAAAGTTAGGTTTAGAAGTAGAAGCATTGTTGTATTTGTTCTTCATTTTTCTTTTGTAGAACTTCTTGAAATTGTTTATCAGCAATGCTACATCTCCAGCTGTGTACTCCTTTTTGTTGAGCAATGTGGCTTCATCAGATGAGTCCACTTCTTTACTTTTCTGTGCTGGTCTTCTTGGATTTTCAGCAGCAACAAGTGCAGCTGTGGGTCCTGAAGTTGAGGTTTCTTCAATTCCCATTCTAGGCAGTTTATACTCGAATGCCTTGAGTACGGAGAACAGCTCTGTAAAAGAAATCTTCCCCAGATCTCTTGATTCTTCCATTGCCGTCACTTTCATGTTGAACTTAGGAGGTAAAGCCTTTAGTACTCTGACTGTGATTTCTTTGTCAGTAAAGGTTTTTCCCAACTTTAGAACTTCATTGAGTGTTCTGGTAAACCTGGTATCCATCTGATCAATGGTCTCTCCAGATTTCATCTTGAAGTTATCCAGTTTCTCCAAAGCAACAGTAAGCTGATGCTCTTTTATGGCATCATTGTCTTCGCTCATATCTCTGACTTTATCCCACATCTCTTTTGCAGTCTTGCAATGTTTGACTTTGTCAAACCGATCATTATCCAGGGCTTTAGTCATGATGAATCTTCCGATTTTATCCAGATTGAAAAGCTTTATTTCTTCTGGTGTCATCTCATGAAGGTCTTTTTCCACAACCGTATCAACTTAATTTATTTTTATGGTCTTTGTGAATCTGAATGGACCTTTAATGATACATGTGTACATGTTGCCATTATAGGCAGCTAGAAAAATCTCCATCCTGATTTTCCAGTCTTCAAACGACATACCAGCAATGTGGGGAACATGGCTGATACAATCCATTTTTCAAAAAGTTTTAATTTTTCAAAAATATGCTCTTTTGAAAAGTTTTGAAAACCTTTGAAAAACACTTGGATCAAGCTCGTTGATCAGGCAGCTGATTCTAATGAACCACCTGTTCTGATACCACTTGTTGGTCCCAAGTGGTCAGATGAGGTCTAGAGGGGGAGGGGGGTGAATAGAACTCTGAAAATTTTTGACTTAAAAACTTTTCAGTCTTCTGTCAGCACACTAAGCTTATGAAGAACAGTAAGCTGACTATGCTGATCGTGAACAAATCTAGAACAGCAGAGTGACCACTCTTCTTATAACTTACTTAGCTGTTTTTCAGCAAAACAGTTTTTCAAGAGTATACTTGCAGCGGATATTTTAAAGTGTTTTTCACAAGTAACTAAGTTCTTTAAAAGATTTTATCCCCAGTTTAAAACTCCGTTAAAATCTTTTCAAAGTAATTCAAAGTGTAAAGTTATGCAAGTTTAAAATATGCAATAAAACTTAAATGCAAAAACAACACAAAGAATTTTTATAGTGGTTATATGGAAAAAAATCATTTAGTCCAATCTTCCAGATCACTTAGATTTTGGGTTATACTATAAACACAAAGTTTACAATATGTCTCCACTTATACCTAAACAACAAATGAAAAGGCTTTAAGCTCGCAATAGGAAATCACTCAGAAATCCTATCCTCTGAAGTTAAATCACTCACAAAGACGGATTTAAACTTCGCACAACACTCAGCTAAATACAATTTCACTCAGAAAGTATTTTCAATTTGTGCTTCAACTGGGTTTCTGTCAACAGATGACTTCCACCAGACGAGTGAGCTGTTCGAGGTTCTTGAGACTTAGAATAATTTCTGCTTCAAAGATGAAATCTCAGAATGTTGTTGTGTGTCTCTCTCTTCGAAATCAGCACTATTTATACTTGGATTTGAAAATATGACCGTTGAAGAAAATCAAACTTCAAATCCATAGCCTTAGCCCAATTTCAGAACAGCTCCCTGCTACAGTACCTTTTCTGCTGTACTTTCCTGTAGCTGCATTAAATGCACTCTGCTGATCCGAGAGTAAAATCCAATCATTTGCCATTACTACCATTCTCTTTCAGCATTTATTACACCAGGTGCATTTATTACCGTTGGACTAATCGCTTGATCTCTTCTACTCTGCTGATTGAGGCAACTCTGCTGATAGATACTCTGCTGATCAAATATTGAACTAATCTGATTTGAGTCAGCTGATGGTCTACCCTTCTGATTGCAGTTTCAGCAAGAGATCAGTAGTCTTCTGGGCTTTGAACTTTGAACTCTTCTGATGTCTTCTTTACTTGTTCAAAATTCTTCTAAGGGAACTAAGCTCTCCATACTTAGCTGATTTTGACGTTTTGGAAGTCATCAAAACCTTCCCTTATCTTCTTATCTTCTTTGCACTTCATCTTCATCTTCATCCAACAAAAACCCTGTGGGAAAAATCCTAAGGAAAAGAGTGCTACGCTTCATAGATGGTCGTTTCTCTTATTCCAATCATGAATCGCTACGTGTCCCTTTGGGGAAGCGTTTCATCCTTTTCCGTTTGGCGGGAATGTGATTATTCGTGAGGAGTTCGAAACATCTTTTCACCTCTCACTATAAATAGGTGACCGTCATATTGGTCATACTTTACTTTATACTTCCTTTAATCTTGCAATTATTTTCTTGCTTGGTCGTTTATACTTTCAAATCTACTCTTATCGACTCGTTTTCTTCGAGGATCCTAAAAATGGCTTCCATCTCAAGAAAATCTTCTTCGTTGATCAAATAAAGAGTTACTCCTAAAGTCGAAGAGAAGGTTTTCTCGAGCTCTCCGACATAGCATATCGGAGCGTCTGAATTCACTGTCCCCGACAAGGATAATTTTAGTGTGAAAATTATAACTGATACGGATGTTGCCGCCAGGGCCAAGAAAGGCAAGGGTACGGCTCCTCAAATTTCTGAACCGATTGAGGACCTCGCTTGTATCTATACCGAGGAGACTTTCTATGAGGTCGTGGATAATTACACGAAATACTTTCCGGAAGGTTCTAAGATTATTCTACCTTCTCCTTCGGACAGGGTCACTTCTCCGCCGGAGGGTTGTCGAGCCTTCTATACTGTTCATTTCAATTATGGCTTGCGTCTTCCTTTGTCTGCTTTATTTCTTGACATTCTGAAAATATTTAGCGTATCTTTGACGCAATTGGTCCCAAATTCTGTGGCCTTCGTGGTGGCCTTTTCTATTTTGATGATAGCAAAAGGATTCCAGCCTTCTTTCCATAACTTTACGCAATTGTTTCATTTTAATGTTTCTAGTTCTTCCAATCACGGATATTTCTTTGCCAGCCAGAAGACTAGTCGTTCCATTTTTTATTCCCAGGTTTCTAGTAATCCTTGCTGGAAGTCTCATTTTTTCTTTGTTCAACCACCCTCTAATGTTTCTTTGGCGGACGGATCAACTTGGGCCTTTTCGTGGGACCATGATTCCAAATGGACTTATGGAGGTCGCTTCCCGACTGGCGATCTTGTCCTAGACGACCCTCAGCTGATTGACGACATTCAGGGAATTCGAGCCGACAAATATCAAAGTGCTCTTCTAATTGGTGAGGCCTTTCTTCGTAAGGCAGGACTGAGTGTGCACATTTTTCCCATTTCCTCACCCTCTCAATCGTTGGGTAAGTATTTATTCTAATATTGTGTTTTAATAACTCTTTTTAGCACTAAGTCTAATTTTGATTTTGTTTTCTCCTCAGCTCTTATGGTAGAAAACTCCCGACGCTCTTCAAAGGGAAAAATGGTGCTGTCTAAATCCACCAAAACCATAGAGAATGTTCCTATCGAGCAGAGAGCATCTCAGAAGAGAAAACTGGATTTGAGTCATGATTCTGAGGAGAACAGAGAGGAATCTCCAGATTCTTCTCAAGAATCTCCTGTTCGCCAGGGGTCAGGATCGGGTTATCCTCCTTTCCAACTTAGGACATCTTTAGGTATACGTGGATGCCGCAGTTGGTCGATGCCTCATCCTAATAATAATCCGGTGGAGAGAAAAAGGAGTTACTATGGTCGTTTCGGTAACGCTCTTTCTCTACTCGGCGAGAATCATCCAAAACCCAATTTGGTCGAGATGATCGAGGATCATTTAGAGGGAAAAAGAGCCGCTGGCTATCCCAAGAATGATTCTTTAGTTCATGATGAAAGCGAAAATGCAGTGGATAAGGCAACTCGGGTTCTTCTGTCCGGCGTTTTTACTCGTGACATGAATAAGCTTCTTAGGAAGGATTCTTTAGAGAAATTTCAGCGAGCTTCTCTTTATGCTGAAAAGGTGATCTCCTTTATGTGTGCTTGCAGGATACTTTTCCTCGATGAATAGTTTAGCTTGCTAATTTTGTTCCTTTTATCCTTTCCTCTTTCAGACTAAGACTTGTTTGGCATCGTATGCCTATGAAGCTTCTCTCTGGAGACAACAATGTGAGTTTCTGGATGAGAAATATAAGGCTTTACTTCATAAGACTTCTGGTACAGAGGTAGGTCCCTCAATGACTTCTTCTCTCTCGGTCGTAGAGACTCGGACTACGGGGACTGATGACCAGGAAATCATAGATAGGGTTCTGGAGACTTCTCGTGCTCAAGAACAAGCTAATCAGTTTGCTAAGAAGTTGGAAGAGTATCAATTTCAGAGTACTGCTCGAATTAGCGAGTTGGAATCTCAAGTATCGAGTCTTCAGGCTTCTTTAGAGGAGTTTGAGAGGGACACTCCTCTTAGTGGACTCAGGGATCGTTATGGCCGAAATCCTGATGAAAAAGTTATTCGTGAATTCCTTAATTCTCCTGTTCATACGGCGTTGGTATATCAAATGGTCGGTCCGCTCCTGGAGAGTACGTTTAAGAAGGCGATTCATCAGTTGGTCATTTTTTAACTGATAGATGATCGTCGAAAGGAATATTTTAAAGCGGCGCACAATCGGTTAAACCGTTATGGCGAAGAATATTCTCCTTCCGAGCTGCAGAACGTCGTTTATCAAAAGTTTCCCTTGGCTTACCTTGTCAAAGAGTTCGGTAGGCCATTGCCGATTCCTCCTTCAGATATCAATGATGAAGTCGATAATAATTTTATCGATCCTGAGGAAGAGGAGGAAAATACCGAACTAGCGAATGGAGGAGACGTCGCTGGCGAGCAGGAAGTTCCAGAAGGCGACCAAGTTGTATTGAATCAAGGAGCGATATGTTGATCTTGTGAAATAACCTTTGTAACTGTTATCGTAAGTTGAGTTGTAATATTACTCTTTTATCCCTTTGTAAATTAGATGATTCAAATTCTGACAGTTACGTCTTTTCGTCTTCTCCGTAATAATTTAGACAAGACATAACTTTGCCGTAATCATAATGCGTATGTCTTTTCGAATTCTCGCATCAATTCCTAGGCTTAGTTACGCGCCCATTCTTTGAGTCTCTTGCGTCTTTTCGTATAGTATAAATACGGAAGGTAAAATTTTACTCGCTATTTACAGCTTTTACTCATTTCCACCAGACTATCCTTTCGTTATCAGATCGATAAGCTTTCTCAATAATTTAATTTTCTTTTTAGAATTCCGATCATGAGTAATCTGTTCGGTAATACTTCAAAGCGCCCTTCCCGCGAGAGCGCTAGGAATGTCAAGCCAAAAAAGTCTCGAACAGAGGGGCCCTCGATAGAACCTCCTCGTTCGTCTTCCAATAGTAGGTCGTTGATCGACACTCCTGTCGTTCCTTCTGAACCTTTTCCCGTAGTTAGTTCGTCTTTCAGACAACAAAACTTTTCCTCTTCTGGTGAAGCAAGAAGGAGGCCTTCCCCTGGTCGGGTGGCCTTTGGCGATTCGTCTTTTATGGAGCAAGCTTTCGACGTACCTTTCACTTCAGGCATTTCTTCTTTCGAACATGGCACACACGAACATGTTCCTGTTAGTTCCCTTCCTTTTCTACTTTCGTTGCCCCGATTGTCAGCGGAGGCCAAGTGGGCGCTGTCTCGGAGGTGATTAATGAGGGTTTCTTTGTAAACCCTTCCTCAACACAACCTATTTCTCAAGATTTCCGGGATTATTTATTTAATGATACTACTGTGATGACCACTTCTTTTGAATCCGGCGGGCCTTCCGGAGGTTGGACCGGATCAAGGTCCGGTCGGCGAACTGTTATTTCAGCTTCAGGAAAGGAGACCTCGGTTAGTCCTAACGAGAGAGAATCTCCTCGCTTGTTAGATGACCGATGTATTCTCGAGCAAGTTAAGGATATCATGCAGTCGGTGACTCCGCGTCCCGACAATGTTCCTTCTGGTAGTGAACTACCTGGCTCTGTCGACCCTGATGCTTTGTCGTGGGACCTTGGCTTAAGCACTATTTTGCCTGGCGAGTTGAGGAAGCTCGAGGGTACCTCTAATGTTCGCCTTGTTCAGTCGCTGGTGAAGCTATGCGAGCAGGTAAACATATTTTTGATTATTTCTCCCGCTTTTATTTTGATTGCCTTGTTATGTAAGGGCTTTTTCTTTTTCCTTTTCTCTTCCAGGCCAAATATTTTGCACTTCAGTTGGGTGTGCAAAATGATGATATGTGGATCCGTAAGGATGCCTATCAACGTCGTTTGGAGTCGGAGACGGCAAAGGCCACAGGGCAGACCCTGCAGTTGCAGCTTGCCAATGATGACCTCAAAAATTACAAGAAGAAAAGTATGTCTGGGAGAAGGAGAAAAGTGATTTGGTTCAGGCTGCTGCCTTAGCAGAGGAGTCTCGACGGCAGGCCTATGAAGAGGGGTTATGATGCCGGTTATCTAGAGCGTCAGGAGGAATTGATGGCGTTTGCAGGTAACTTGACTCCTCGGAAGAGTGCTTCTGCTAGTCGGCCTGTTGATAACAATCCTTCTCGGTGACGTGTTCGACCCGACTTTTATTTTGAGTTCTTTTTTTTTTTTTTTTTTTTTTTGGTAGTGCCCCGACCTTTTGCGCGGTTGTTTTGGGCTGAGTTTTTGTATGGGCAGAATGAACTTAATGAAAACGATGATCTTTTATGAGCAGATCCATGTTTTGATCAATTTCAATCAATAGATATATTTTGTTATGCCTATTTTGCTGTTATGAATAAACATAATTTCTCGAAATAATCAGTATAGATTAGCATACTTATCTGACGTTGATCTTCTGGGAGAATATGCTTTATTCGAGAGAGTAGCTTAGTCTGGCTTGATCAGTTTTTTAAGTAACTGAGTGATATAACGTTTGTTCTGCAAATCAAACTTCTTAAATCAAATATGAAAATGATGATCGACCAAGTATGGTCCCTTATGATTGTCCCGTAGTCGCGTTAGACACTTAAAATGTGGACAACGGGCCATCCGTGTAGATAGTTGATTGAATAATTTGTTACGGAACATTTTAGAGTTGTCGTTGATGCTCGACCAGTCCTTGTAAATTTTGTCCTTTTGCTAAGGATATCTTATTTAAGGACGCTGTCATTTCCTCTGTTGAGCTTTGCTTTTCTTTTCATAGGTTTATGTTCGTTGAATCTTGTAAAAAGATATCGTTCTCGGTGTCTTCTTAAAATCCATGTTTCTCTGTACTGATTGTGAGTTCCATGTTCCTCAAATAAAACAACCAATGTATCAAATATGTCAAATCTCTTGATATGGGAGGAATTGGAAAATGTAGACTTATTATTTAGATCCAGCCTGTTCAGACCTCCTTCAGCAATTCTTTGGAATGTTAGGAAGTGGCGATAGTGCAGACTGAAATGATGATAATTATTGCCTTAATATCGGTGTCAGGCTTCTTGGACTCCAGTGGAGTTCTTGTATGGCCAATAAATTTCCATATGATATATTAGGCAGTGACGACCCTCGTATACTGGAGGGTTAAGTCTTTCCACTTCTAAGCGAACCATTTTTTTTTATAATGGTGTAAACTTGCGTGCCTTTGTTGGGGATTCCAAGCTGTTTATCGGGCGACTAGTATATGTGAGCGTGCAAATTTTTATGGTCTGGAGCTCTTTTAGATCTGCTTTTATTGTGCAATGATCGCTTCGATCTGGATTTTCTTTTGTCATCGATTTGTTGAGTCGGTCAGAGAGGTGCCGTTCCAACTTACTCGCATTAATTACCGGCAGTCAAAATGGCGCATTTTTATCTCGTGATTAGTGCTTCATCTGACCGTTGGATTAGCATCACCTTTTCCCTATAAAAGGGGGGTGGTTTCCATATTTCAATTGTAACTCTCAAAAAGGATGGAGGCCTCAGTTTCCTTGAATTTTATTTTGCCTTCTGATCACATAATATTCAAAAAGTCACACTATCGTGATTCATATCATAATATCTTAAACTTCTTCTGTCTTGTACTGACGGGTCCCATGGAAGCCCTACCTTGTACTAACGGGTCCCATGAGGCCTCAACCTTTGTCTTCACGGGTTTGAGGTCCGTGGTTTCTGTTTGCACATGGAGGGTTCATACTTACCGGGCATCCCTGCACTTGGATGTTACCTCAGGAGTGATCGTCTGCTGGGGTGTGCTGGTAAGTATGCTCACGTCATCGGTCCCTCGAGATGCTGCTTCAGGGTAAAATGTTTTAATTCTTAATGTGAAAGCAGTATCTTGTTGTGGATGAATGAGTATTTCCAGTTATCTGGCTGGTAATGCTCATTTCGTCTGGAACATTTGGTCTTCAGAGCCTGGCCATCGAACTAAAGAAGTCGACCATCCTGAGCAGCATGCTTCTAAGGTGGTCAATTCCAACCATCGAGGTACCAGGGAGGAGATTGATGTTTCCGTGGACATTGTCGTGAAAAGCACCAATCCATAGAATAGGACTTATTTTGTCTAAGCAGTTGTAGCGATGTATAGGAAATTCTTGTATTCTGATCGGAATGTCATATGTAATTTTTATACTTGTTCTTTTGAACTCTGATGAATAAAACTTTACTTATTGATAAAACCTTACTCTTTTTATTTAGACTTAGGTTTTTTTATAACAAAAGCCTTTTTAATCGTTAAAAATGGATCGAGGAGCGTTTATTGAGCGAATCAATTTATACTCAACTCTTTTTGTTTAGACTTAGGTTTTTATACCAAAAGCCGTTTTAATCGTTAAAAATGGATCGAGGAGCGTTTATTGAGCGGATCAATTTATACTCAACTCTTTTTGTTTAGACTTAGGTTTTTATACCAAAAGCCTTTTTAATCGTTAAAAATGGATCGAGGAGCGTTTATTGAGCGGATCAATTTATACTCAACTCTTTTTATTTAGACTTAGGTTTTTATACCAAAAGTCTTTTTTAATCATTGGAAATAGATAGAGGAGCATTTATTGAGCGGATCAATTTATACTCAACTCTTTTTGCTTAGACTTAGGTTTTTATACCAAAAGCCTTTTTAATCGTTAAAAATGGATCGAGGAGCGTTTATTGAGCGGATCAATTTATACTCAACTCTTTTTATTTAGACTTAGGTTTTTATACCAAAAGTCTTTTTAATAGATCGAGGAGCGTTTATTGAGCGGATCAATTTTTACTCGACTCTTTCGCTGCTAGATCGAGGAGTGTTTATTGAGCGGATCAATTTTTACTCGACTCGTTTTTTTTTCGCTGCTAGATCGAGGAGTGTTTATTGAGCGGATCAATTTTTACTTGACTCGTTTTTAGGATTTAGGTATTTAACCTTTTATGGAGACCGAGGAGTGTTTATTGAGCGAATCAATTTTACTCAACTCGTTTTAGTCGTCGTTGGATATAGATCGAGGAGCGTTTATTGAACGGATCAATTTATACTCAACTCGTTGTACTTCATGATCAATACGTTGGTTTAAACAAAGTTGATTGTAGAAACCCGAGGAGTGTTTATCGAATTTGATCGATTCTTACTCAACTCTTTCTTTAATGCTTTACTCAAATAAACTTCTCATTTTGTATTAAAATTTTTTGATAATAATTTCCAGGCCAAAGCCTTTCATTACAGTCAATAGAAGTAACATGAAAAATAAAACAAAGGAAATAAAGAAAGATAATTTACTAGGATTCATCTCCCATAGTATTTCCGGAGGTTGATCGCATTCCAAGTCCTTGGTAGGGGTGTTCCATCCAAGTGTGCAATCTTGTATGAACCTTTCTTCCCGACACCGGTGACAATGTATGGTCCTTCCCAATTCTGTTGTAACTTTCCCACATGCTTGGATACCTATACCTTTTTCAAAACCAGGTCTCCTTCTTTGAAGGTTCGGATGCGTACTTTTCGACCTTTTCTATACTTGATTTGGTGGCTTGCAAACGTACGGCCGCTTTTTCTCTTAAAGCTTCTGTTAAATCAATATCATTTTCTCTTGTCTTTCCATTTTCCTGGTCATCATACATTTCAATTCTTGGTGTTGGAATTAACGTTTCAACTAGAATAACAGCTTCCGAGCCATATACTAGATTGAATGGGGTCTCCCCGGTTGAAGTTCTGACCATGGTCCGATTAGCCCATAGTACTCCTGGGAGTTCATCTAGCCATTTTCCTTTGGCTGCCCCTAATCTTTTCTCCAAGGATTTTATTATTTCTCGGTTCGCTACCTCAATCTGTCCGTTCGCTCTAAGATGCCCGACCGAAGTGAAATTTTGCTGAATTCCTAGCTTTGAACACCATTCTATTACCTGTTTTCCTGCAAATTGGGTTCCATTATCAGAAATTAGAATTCTCGGGATGCCAAATCGACATACTATGAATTTCCACAAGAAGTTGATCACTTGGAACTGAGTTATTCGGGCAAGGGCGATGCATTCTATCCATTTGCTGAGGTATTCAACAGCGACTAGGACATATGCTTTCTTGGATCTAGCCGCTGGGAAAGGTCCCACAATGTCAATTCCCCATTGATCGAACGGCCAACATATCGGTATTGGGTGCATGTTTTCGGCTGGTTGATGACATACATTAGCATGGACTTGGCAATGATGACATTTTTGGACATATTGTACGGCATCATTGTTGACAGTAGGCCAATAATAACCTGTTCGGAGGTACTTTAAAGCCAAGGCCTTTGCTCCGTTGTGATTCCCTGCATCTCCTTCATGTACCTCTCGGAGGATATTGTTGGTTTGTGATTTGGAGACGCATTTCAGAAGAATTCCTGATACTGATCTTCGGTAAAGTTTTCCTTCTACCAAAGTATATTTTGGAGCCCGATATTTTATTTTCCGAGCTTTGTTTTGGTCAAGCGGCAATTTTTCTTCTCGAAGATAGTCTATCATTGGAGTCATCCAGTTTTCTTCAGCTTCTTCGATTTTCATCATTTCGGCGACCGGTGTCTCATCGATATCGATTGCCGGCGCATTGGAGATTAACCAGTTGATCACCCTTTCAGTTTTTCTGTCGTGGGATCCCGTGAACCTAGACAGTTGATCGGCCCATTTATTTTTCGAGCGTGGAATGTTCTGTATACCGAAACTTTCGAATTTTTCAGCCAATTTTTTTACTTTGGCAAGGTATTTGACTATATTAAATTCCTTAGCCTCATATAGGCCTTCTATTTGTTTTTGCACCAACTCCGAATCGGTTAATACTTTAAGGCTTTTAATGTCGGCCTTGATCGCCATTTCCATTCCTGCGATCAGCGCTTCATATTCCGGCACCTCCTCCTTCTCGGCACGAAGCACCGTCGACATGCATTAACCAGGTTTGATTTTCTACAATCAAGATATCGTTGTTAAGGCTGGTTGATTCGCTATGTTCGGTTGCCTGGGTCGGAGTTTCTAGTAGGAAATCAGCTAATACTTGGGCCTTAATCGCAATTCTTGGTTTGTACTCGATTTCGAACTGACCGAGTTCAATCGCTCATTTGATCAGTCTTCCGGAGGCTTCTGGCTTCGCTAAGACCTGCCTTAGCGGTTGGTTTGTTAAAACCACGATTTTGTAGATTAAAAAGTAAGGTCGGAGTTTTCGTGCTGCCACCACTAAGGCCAAAGCGAATTTTTCAATTTACAAGTAGTTCTTCTCTGCCCCTTGTAATAATTTGCTTAAGTAATAGATAGGCTTATGCTCTACACCTTCTATTTTAACCAGAACTGAACTAATGGCCACATCGGAGATTGAGATGTAGATGTATAATGGTTCCCCTTCGATTGGCTTGGCCAACAACGGGGATGTCGTCAGATATTCTTTTAGCTGGTCGAAAGCCCGATCGCATTCATCGGTCCAAACAAAGTTCTTTGCTTTTCGAAGGGTTTGGAAGAAAGGCAAACTTCTGTCAGCCGATTTGGATATGAATCTATTCAACGCTACGATTTTCCCTACCAAGCTCTGTACTTGGGAGATGGTTTTGGGAGGCTTCATTTCAGTTATGGCTCGAATTTTTTCTGGGTTGGCCTCAATTCCTCATTGATGTACCAAATAGCCCAAGAATTTTCCCGACTTAACACCGAAGGTGCATTTTGCAGGATTTAGCTTCATGCGGTACTTTATCAATATTCGGAAACATCGATCAGGATGTCTTACGTGATCCGCTTCATTCATGCTCTTGACCAGCATGTCGTGTACGTAGACTTCCATTATTTCTCCAATTAATTCTTTGAACATTAGGTTTACTAACCTTTGGTAAGTGGCCCCGGCGTTCCTCAACCCAAATGGCATAACTATGAAGCAATATACTCCTTGCTCGGTTATGAATGCAGTTTTCTCTTGGTCTCGCTCACATGTATATTTGATAAAAACCTTGGAAAGCATCCATCATGCTGAAGATTGCAAAGCCAGCGGTTGAGTCGACTAATAAGACGATCCTTGGGAGGGGATATGGATCGCGCGGGCATAATTTGTTAAGATCGGTGAAATCGTTGCACATTCTCCACTTGTTATCCTTTTTATCCCCTTTTGCTACTAGAACAACATTACATAGCCATTCTGAGAAGTGTATTTCCCGAATTTGTTTTGCTTTGAGTAGCCTTTCTACTTCTGCCTTGATGATTTTATCTTTTACTGGCCCATGATTTCTCTTCTTTTGCCTAGCAGGTTTCGCCAAAGGGTCGATTTTTAGCGAGTGATTGATTACTCGAGGGTCAATTCCCTCGATGTCGTTTGCGCTCCAGGCGAAGACATCTACATTATTTCTGAGAAAGTCGATCAACATTACTTCCCCTTCCTTGCTTAATTCAGTACCTATTCTTGTTGTTTTTGTTGGGTCCCCTTGTACCAGTATGACATCCTTATGTCCCGGTGGTTTTAAAGCTAAATCCACCGGTTCTTTTCCCTTTTTATCAATTCGGTCAGTGCTAGGGATTTCAACCTCGTTTCTATCAACATCGTCTTCGAGCTTTCTTTTGCTCGGGGTAATTGATTCAGGGCGGTTTTTCAAAGTTAATGATGTGATGTAGCAATCCCATGCCATATAATGATCATTCACTATTTCTCCGATACCTGTGTCAGTCGGAAATTTTATCTTCTGATGGTAAGTTGAAACAACGGCTCGGACCAGGTTGAGGGCTGGTCGCCCTAAGATCGCATTGTAGGCAAAAGGAGTTTCTACTACTAAAAATTTTACCAGCTTCACTGTCCGATGTGGTTTCCTCTCGAGTGAGACACTTAAAGTTATTGTGCAGCTGGGGACAATTTCGGATCCTCCAAATCCCACTAAAGGCGTGGCTACCTTTTGGAATGTTATTTGTCCCAAATTCCATTATCGATCAGGATCCTTTTGACGTTGTAATTTGCTATTTCTAGCGACACCACCATCGGGAAATCGGGGCTATCCTCTTTTGTGTCCCAAACAAGGTTTTTGGGTACTTCGCCCTCGTTAAAACTGATCAGCTGGTTGTTTGTTGATTGCTTTCTAGAGTCCATACTTTCTTCGGGTATTTTAAGCCTTCGATTATGGATCTGGCGGTCCTTCGTCGAGCGTTACGACTATCCCCGCCGGCGGGTCCTCCAGAAATTGTATGGATGGTACCGTTGATCTGGTCATGGTTCAACTCCTGTGCAGGACCATTCTCGGGTGACCTTCGACGGGAATTCCTTCTTTGATTATTATTCTGAGGGCTCCTACTTCTTCCTCTCTTGCGGTTATCCCGCTCTAAATAGTCGTCTAGTTTTCCTTGTTCGATTAGTTTTTCAATTTCTCTCTTAAGGTGAAAACAATATTCAGTTCGATGCCCATGTGCCCGGTGATATTTGCAGTATAGCTCATAGTTTCGTGATCCTGGTCTGGGCTGAGCGATTCTCTTCGCTTCCGGGATCCAATTATTCCTTTCTAGTACTACCAAGATTTCTTCTATCGGAACAGTTAGCCTTGGGTGTTCTACTTGATTTACCCTGCTTCTGATTGCCGGCTCGATAGTTCTAGGTCTTTTATAGAAGTTGGGTCGTCTGTCCTGGTCGTTTTTATTGTATTCCAACCGCTGGAAGACGTTGCCTTTTCTAAAAGACCGTTCATAGTCCATGGATCTTTGGGCAGGAATTCTATCTTGCCGTTTGGAGCCTGAGGCTGTGACTTTATTTTTGTTCTTATCTTTAAAAGAATTCATCTCTTCCTGGGTCATATATTTAGACGCCAAGCTCATGATGTCAGCGAACGTTCTTGGTTGCTTTCGACTGAGGGCATTTCCGAACTACCTATTTTTCGTGAGGTCGAAGAGAATGGAGATTATGTAATCGATATTTGGGGAATCGATTTTGAGCAATTCTACATTAAATCTTGCCAACCAGTTCCTTAGGGATTCACCCTCTTGTTGATAAATGGTTCCCAAATAGCTCATTGGAAGTTTTTGCCTCTTCTGACTAGCAAATTGCTGTGTCAGTTTGTTGCATAATTCCCGAAAACTAAATATGGAGTTGGCTGGTTGCTTGGCGAACCAGTCCAAAGCAAGTCCTTCTAACGTGGTCACCATTAACTTAGCGGTGAATTCCGCTGAGTGAGCATATAAGTTCATTATGTTTGTGAAGCTAAAGATGTAGTCATCTGAATCAGTGGTTCCGTCGTATCTGGGTAGTCTTCCTGGAACCTGTCCGGTCGACTATGCCTCTTTTATTTCTCTGCAGAAGGGAGAGCAGGCCGCTAAGCTCTCCTGGAGATCCGCGGTTCTGGCCCATGGATTTTGAATTGATCGTAAGCGTTGCTCAAGTCATTCCTGTACCATCTTTTCGATTTCTTTTTCCGAGAAACGCATAGTTCGTGGTCGATCTGGGATTGCATCACCTACGTCATCCTCGATGGGGATTATGGTATGTTCCTTGGACCCGCTGCGTCTCGGCTGCGGTCTCCTTTGACCCAGTTTTCTTCGGGGATTGTTATCGGAGGGTTTTGAGTTCCCCCTTTGCGGACTGTGTAACGAGCGCTGCTCGCTTACCGGGCTATCAGCTTGTTGAGAGATTTGATCATTCTGCCTCGGCGTCCCGTGAATTGGATTTGCCCTAGTAGTTCTAGGGTTTCGAGGAACCTGTTCGAGTACGAGTAGTTCCTCTGGGCTGAGTGATTTAAAAAGCATAGCGATCTGTCGCAATTTCTCCTGAGCATCTGGGAGGGGAACAGGGATCGCTGGAGCTACAGGTTCCTCCGGTATCGTACCAGTAGGAACCCCTTGTGGTTCCTGTTGGTTCTGAAGGTGTCCCTGTAAATTGTCGTTGTTTTCAGGGGCGTTATTATCAGTATTGCCCTGTGGATCTTCAGACGTATTATGGGTGTTAGTTGTGTTACTCCTTGCCCCATTACGAGCGCTCTTCCTTGGGCGAGCCATATGTCGATCGAATAATTAACCTAGCCCCACGGTGGGCGCCAACTGATTAAGCCGAATTTCGTCGGGTACGATTTAATCAGTAAGTTTTGTGATTAGGGGTTTTTAATATTAATTAAAGGGCTCTGTTACTTTATTCTGGATGGATCTATCTCAAGGAAGAACAGATAAATAGAACAATCAGTAATCAAGACAATCAATGAATGAAATAGTATAGCAAGAGCTTTTCTATTCAATAATCTTTGGTTGCTTTTTGTACAAGCGTAAGTTGAGTATATCCAGAAAAAGTTGTCTAATACAATGATTAACTAGGTATTTATATCACTATTAACCTAGTTTTACAAGGAAACATAATTCTAATAGGACTCGGCCCAGTTGTTCTTCTCGAGTTCGGAGTGTAGTCTGCTCGTTGAGGAGGGTCGTGTTCTACTGGGTCGATAGATGCTCCCGAATGGGCTCGTCTGGTCGAACCGATCCCATAATCCTTAGTCGATCCGAACATTACAAGAGGTGCGAAATAGCCCCCATCAGCTCATGACTATTTTTGGAATTCCCTCTACCAAATCATTCTTGATTAATTTGTTTATGTCTTGAAATTCACATGATTCATCCTTTAGTGCCAAAGCAAAACTAATTTCACTCGGTGTTGATGCCACCAAGCAAACATTAGAATCCTTGTCCGCAGAATTCCAGTCGACATAAATAAATGTTTCCTTGTCGTCTTCCAGATAAGATGACCTTCTTTGTACCAATCTGTTCAATGTAGCACTTATCCGATGAGAAGATAACTGAGAAACCTTTGTCACAAAATTGACTAATGCTCAGCAGATTGTATTTGAGACCTTGAACATAAGAGACGTCAGATATCTCAATGTTGCCTTTGAATAGCTTTCCGCATGCTACAACCTTGCCTTCTTTGCTGTCTCCAAATGTAAATTTCGGACCGTCCACATCAACCGCATCTGTCAGTTCATGTATGTTGCCACACATGTGTCTTGAACATCCATTGTCCAAGTACCACTTCTTTTCTACTTTACTCCTACTCCTAATCCTAACCTACAAAACAAAAGAAAATTGTTTTAGGTACCCTTTATTGAGAGGGTCCTTGAGGATTAGTGTCATCCTTGACAACCCAAGATGTTGAAGTCTTAGGCTTCTTAGGTTTCTTAGATTTGGCAGGAGCATGAATAGGTTTATCTTCATCATATTCAGCAGATGTGTTATGTTGATAATCAGTATGATAGGGATGATGTTCATAAACAGAGTATGGTGCATGATATGCAGGATATGCATGCCTTGGATGAGCAGGGTATAAGGAGCATAGTATTGTGGAAATTGAGGTGCATGATATATAGGTGGATATGCAGCAGGTTGCACATAATATGATGACTCATTTCCATACCAAGCATTTTGATTTTTCTTGTTCTTATGCTTATTTGGTTTACTAGATGCTTGCTCATTAACAGACGACTTAGTTTTATTACGAGTCTGGTTGGTTTTACTTTTATCAACATACTTTCTAGGATTCTGCTGTTTAGCTTTACCAGTCTGTTTTTCTATTTTTGGCTCTTTGCTCTTCTTAGCCTTATGAGCTTGCTTCTCCTTTAATTCTTTCTCAAGTGAAGCAGGTTTAGTTGTCTAAGCATACAAAATAACCTTACTATTGTCAGAAATATGAATTTTTCAGTATGATTCAGTTCTAACTTATCTTGTTCTAAAGACATCTTCTGTTTGCTAGATATATGCGTGGATGCAACAGATGACTTATCATGAGACTCTATAATCTTTTCAAGTTCCATGATTTTACCCTTATATACTTCACATTCAGCTTTCAGAGATTCATTTTCTTGCTCAAGCAGTTTGTATTCGGCTGATTCTTTCGGTCTTTCAACCTTAAGTTTCAGTGAACTATTTTGCTCTCTTAGCAATATCATCTCTTCCTTAAGCTTAGCAAATGCATCAACAATACTTGTATTATTAACAATCATTTGCTAAAATGAATTAAATAATTCATTATCAATGTGAGTTACCTCATCCTTAGAATCGTCAGATTCCTTGGCCATCAGACAGATAAGAGCAGGGTTCTCATCTTCAATAGATTCTTCTTCAGAGGTGTCTGAATCTGCATCAGACGAGTAGATAGCAGCAAGCTTCTCTGCTTCAACCATCAGCACTTTGCCTTTTTGATGTTTTCTCTCCTTTCTTATTCTCTTCTCTTCTTCCGTGTACTTTTCAGCTTTAGGATATGGGCAGTCTCTGATGAAATGTCCCAATTTTCTGCAATTATAACACATTAATGCCATGATGAAACGACCATCTTTATCAAGGTTGAACAGCTTGATTTCTTCAGCTGTCATCTCTTGAAGATCTTTATCCACCACTATGTCTACTTCATCGACCTTGATAGTCTTGGTGAATTTGAATGGACCTTTAGTGATACATGTGTACATGTTATCATTATAAGCAGCTAAGAAGATCTCCATTCTGATCTTTCAGTCCTCAAAAATCATATCGCCAATGTGGTGAACATGGCTGATACAGTCCATTTTCAAAAAGTTTTAATTTTTCAAAAATATGCTCTTTTGAAAAAGTTTGAAAACCATTGAAAAACACTTCGATCAAGCTCGTTGATCAGACAGCTGTTATTAATGAACTACCCGCTCTGATACCAATTGTTGGTCCCAAGTGGTCAGATGAGGTCTAGAGGGGGGGAAGGGGTGAATAGACCTCTTCAAATTTTAGACTTAAAAACTTTTCAATTAACCGTTAGCAGACTAAGCTGATCGTAAACAGTAAGCTGACTAAGCTGGTCGCACACAAAGTTTGAGCAACAGAGTTGACCACTCATCAGATAAGTACTTAGCTGATTTCAACAAAATCAGTTTTAATTCAGATTACTTGCAGCGAATGTTTTAAAGTGTTTTTCACAAGTAAACTAAGTCTTTTAAAGATTATATCCCCAGTTTTAAACTCCTTTAAAAATCTTTAAACAATTTTGGTTCAAGTGTAAACTTTTGCAATTTTAAAGTATGCAAGAAAACTTATGCAAAATGAACACATGAATTTTTATACTAGTTATATGGATTTAATCCTTTAGTCCACTCTTCCAAGTCACTTAGATCTTGGGTTATACTAGAAAACACACAGTAATCAGTATACACTGCTTGCGCCAATCAACAAATGAAAAGGCCACAAGTTCGTTACAGGAAATCACAGATAAATCATATACTACAAAGCTTTATCACTCACAAAGATAGATAACAGCTTCTCACAACACTCTTCTTTACAGATTCACTCAGAAAATGATTTATCTTTTGACTTCAACTCAGCTTTAGTTAACAAATAACTTCAGCAGTCAAGTGAGCTGTTCTTGAGCCTTTGAGACTTAAAAGATTTTGCTTCGCAAAATGATCTCAGTTGTTGTGTTGTAGCTACTTCTTCTCTCAAGCTCTTGAACTATTTATACTGTTGGTTTGAAAAGTGTCCGTTGAAGAAAGACAAGATTCAAATCCTCGAGTACTGGTCCTTAAACTCTGCAAACGGTTCTCTGCGACTGCTACAGTACAGTCTGATGTACTTTCTGTCAGCTGCATTTAATGCACCAAGCTGATACGAGGATTTCTTCAATCATTTGCCATAAATACCCTCCTTCTTCAGCATTTATTATTCCAAGTGCATTTATTACCGTTGAGGAGACTTCCTGATCTTCTTCACTTAGCTGATTAAGATCTCTCGTCTGATGACGTACTGAGCTGATCTCAACTTTAACTAATCTGATTTGAGTCGGCTGATTTTCACCAAACTGATTTGTTCCTTCAGCAGATCAGTAGTCTTCTGGACCAGATGGAATTTTGACTTCTCTGATATGTTTTTTAAGTTGGTCAAAATTCTTCTAAGGGATTTTACTAATATTCCTTACTTAGCTGATTATGATGTTTTGGAAATCATCAAAACCTCCCTTTAACTTCTAACTTTCTTGTCCTTCAATCTTCATCTTCATCCAACAATTTCTCCCTCCAATTTTCAAACCCATACATGCATGGGCCTTCTTGTAACAACCTCCTTGATTTGGCCTCCATGTAATGAATTGGGCCTCCATGTCCTCCAAGGTTATGGGCCTCCATGTGGATCTCCAAGTCTTCATGAGGTCTTCTTGGCTCCAAGCCTAAAATAAGTCTAACTTACAAAAAATGGTCCTATTCTATTACATTCGTTTACGCAAGCAAGGGCACCAATCAGGCATATTTAATTACAACCCATAAAATAAATAAATCAAAACTACATAGCAGAATTTAATAATTTTTAGGACCTCTTACGGAATCTTGACAGGATACTACTCTAGTTGTATATATATGAATATTAAACTAAACGACATTAATAATAAGATCCATGTTATACCTGTCTCCTTGCAAATCCAATCAACTAGCAAAGTCAGTTTTCTCCCTCGGGTTGGTCGATCCAAAGCCCTGCTACAGCGCCCCACGTGTTGCGCCTCTATGAGTTGATACACCACAATATCACGAAAATAATATATCCTGATCGGCTAGAACACAGGATATATTATGATCTAGGGTTAGGAAACGAGTGTCTAAATTTGTCGGTGAAGAAATTAAGGCCTTTTATCGGAAGAAAGGGATGATGCTTTTTGCCTGGCTATTGCCCGATGTAAAGTGTCTAAATTTGTCGGTGAAGAAGCCTCGAGCTCCTCATCAAGTTCCTCATCCAAAATTGATTGGCCAGGAACAACTTTGGGATGTTTTACTGAAGCCTGTTTTTCCTTTTTAGTCTCCCCGCCCTTGGAAGTTTTGGGGGAAGCTGCAATTGTTTTTGGGGAAGCCTTGGAAGATTTGTTCTCTTTGGTCGATTTTTGGTCTTTAGATGGACCTTTGCTCTTGGCACCACCCAATAGCAATTTGGGGTTGATGGGCTTACCCAATATCTGATCCATAGCAAGCAAAGTTTGAAAGATCGAAAATAGATACTAAGCGTAAAGCTCCGATCTCAATGATTATGAATTTTAGATGAATGATTTGAAACAGCCCTGATATTTATAGAAGCGACACCTTATTTCAGCAATAATTGAACCATTGCGACTATTAAGAAGCTCAAAAAAGGGAACGATAAAGATTCGATCGTAAACAATAAAATTCGTTCAAACATTAGCTTCTACAAAGTAGGAAGGATATACAGGTCATGAAAAGAAAATCGCTGGAAAAGGACCCTATTACAAAGATGTTACCTATATTACATAACTATTATAAACAGCCGACCCCTAATTTTCGAACTATGAATTGGTTATTTTCGAGGAATCGGATCAGCCCCGAAGGATGTACTCAACTACAAGAGTGATCATTCGGCTCGCCATCTGACTCGCCTCCTAAAGTAGATTCGGATTGTCATCGGACAGCTCAAGCTCATCAGGGTTCGGCATCGGAAAACCAAATTCCTCAACAAAAGGGGCAAAGTGATGGTCCTGCCAATCCGTATTTGATTTAGGCAAAGAAGAAGCTTTATAGTCCTTCCCTTTTGCATTCTTATAAGGGTTCATATATTGAAGATATTCATGCATCTTATCCGGAATCCTCTTGGTCGAAACTAGCTGTTGAACCCCTTTGTAAAAAATCGTTTGAAGAATCCCACCCACTCTTTTCGGAATTAAGGGATCTAGCACAGGGGACTTCAAAAATTCTCGGATAGCTGGAATAACGGCTTCTTCCCGGCCTTGGGCATATGCTCGCTCGGAATCTTGCTTTGCTTGCTCGAGTTCGATTTTCACTTTCTTGAGTTCTTCCTCGAGGGCACTTTTCTCTTTAACGGTGGATAACAGGTCCTCTTCCACGGATGAGGTATGTTTCTTATTGGCGATCTCCAACTCCTCCTTCACCTTTGACAATTCTCGATGACTGGCCGATAATTTGCTTGTGACGTCATCTAATTGGGCTCGAAGAGTTCTATTCTCCGACGAAGCCTGCGCGAGTGCATTGTGAGCTTCTTGCGACTCTTGTTCCAACAATGACAAGCGATATGTCTGAAGCGCGAAGTAATCCCCTGCCTACGAAGGAAAAATAGTATCAGCATAATAGCTAAGAAGACGTATGGAATATTCAGACCTAAACAATTATTATCTCCTGGTAAGTTCGGGAAAAGTTGCTCAGGACTTCAAAGTCGTTTTTAACGGTGTGATCAAGCAGATCCTGTTTGAAACGTCCAGCCATAAAAATCCGGGTGGCCTTGTCAAACTCGTTTTCACCATCTTGTCCGAGGTCGGATAAAACAGTTCCTTCTTCTGGATAATCAGCAGCTCTACTCCCTCGAAGATGATCATTCATAAAGTCAGCTACATCCGGCTCCGATCTGCCTGGTCAACATGGAACCAAGTCTGAACTTTTGCCAAATGGTTTTACTCTTCTCAAAGGCCCTGGGTGTTCGGCGTATCGTTTCCGATCCATGCGTCTCTCGTGTTCTTGTTTGCCCAAAATGCGGGTCCAGGAATATTGACTATAACCAGCGGAGGACGAGTTAGAAGTATCGATCGAAAATACAGTACGCAGAGGACCAACCACTGTGGGATTTAACAAACTGGAGCTCCCAACCCCTCTCAAAGCAGGGTATACTTCAGGGATATCGATCGGGTCAATGACCAGTTTATCTGCTCCTGTTCCTAGCTCCGTTTTTCTCTTTTTCGATAGATGAAGGAACAGGCTATGCGTACCCCTGGGGCGAGCAGCCCCAATTGACGTAACCACGGATAGACGAAACTCCTCAACGAGTTGACCTGTAAGGAAAAGGACGATATACTCAGAATATTGAGTGAGCATGTGTAATCTATGACACAGTTAAGCAAAAAGATTAATAGCATACTCAAAGGAAGCAATGCACGGGACAGAGCGGCTGATTCGGACGTGCGTCTAAAGGATGGAGTAGACCCGCAGATGATTGAATGGGCAAAGGAAGACAGAATTCGACCGATGGGGCTGGATAATTACATTTGCTTAGACCAGCCAATCTCAAAATCCTTTCTTGTATAAGGAGCATAGTCTGAAAAGGATCAGATCGAAGCTGGTTCAAAAACTCATCAGAAAATTGAGGGTTGACCTTTTCCTTGATCTTGCGACGACCGTACACCCAAGGCCCTTCACCATCCCATCGATATGGTCTAGTCTTCGAACTACCTGCGGAACGAACATCGGGACCTTTTACAAAGAAGAATCTTCTTTTCCAACCTTTGGTTTTATCCAGAGCCACGGTCGAAAGAATAGGCCGGTTCGACCCCTGTGAGAAAGAAACGAACCCCGCATTGGAACCCGTGGACATACTCATCTGAAATACCTGCCAAAATTTTTGAAAGGAAGCCTCTTCTCCTTTGGCCTCCATGAGGACGCTGAACGCGACAATATAGGCTATAGAGTTCGGAAGAATTTGGGCGGGGGTTAGAGAGAGAAAGGAAAGGATGTTTCTTAATAGAGGAATAAAGGGAATACGCAACCCGTGCGAAAATTGTTTCTCGTAAAAAGCCTGGCACCCAGGCGGGGGAGAGGTTGCGCGATCACGATAAGAGGGAATGACAATCGAAAACCCCTCCGGAAGAAATTTTCCGAACCCTTTCTCCAAATAAGTGCGATCTTCCTGAACAAAAATGCAAGAAGTTTCTTCTACGCCAAGCTCAGCCCGGTTGTGACCTACTGGTCCGGAAGGAGCTTTAGATCTATATATCCTGACAAAAACATTATCACCAATGTTACGTTTCTCTACCTCATTCTCTTCGAGATCTTCAGCCTGATTAGCATCTTCGCGCTCGGGATGGAATTCCCCCTCTTCAAAGTCATCGATAAGCCTGAAATCAGGATCGGAATCGGGATCCTCTCCGACTATGCCCTTGCCCCTTGAATTTCTCGAACTGGACATTATAAACAGATATGGTTAAATGAAAAGGACAGCTTACGCGATCTTGACGCTCCGATCTCCAGAAGAATTGGCTCTAGAGGTAATTTACGGCAATATAACATATATATACAAGGTAAAAAAGGTGAATTGCAAACCGGTCCCCGAGTAATCACGACGGTTTGGTTCCCTCAAAATAAAATCAAAAACCACCTTCCAGATATTTACATCTTAGACCCCTATACCTACTGTAATTGCGAGTATCACGGCGAACGAAGCGAAAAGACATCACGACCGAAGATTCATTTTAAGGACAGGGCAAGAAAGTTTTTATTAACCTAAAAAATTTTATATCTGGGCAAGTTCATCTTATGGTTTTCGAGATATGCACTCTTTTTCCCTAATTCGGTTTTTTTCCCAATGGGTTTTTTCGAATAAGGTTTTTAACGAGGCATATCCGGAGAAATATCAGAACGATTTGCTCATCACGACGTTCGAAATAAACTTCTTTGAGCTTAAGCTTCACTTTGTGCTCGAGAAGTGGGGGAGTATTGATGAAGGGTATGTTGGGACTCTACATTGGGAAGTCCGAGCGAGATCGAAGAGTGTAGAATCCGACCTCGCGAATGTAAAACCGAACTCAAATCGCGGCCTTTACAATCCGATCACCCAGGGAATGCTCGTGGTCGGAGTTTACTGTTGGGCCGATCACAGGCCCAAGTCCTTAGGCCAAAGAAATGTAACCCTGAGGATGGAGTAGCTAGCTCACCATTATTCACTATATATACCACCTGCATTTATGACGCCAGACACGCATTCCCAGGTGCACTTCACTCGAAGCTACCGCTCGGATAGATTAGCTCGGCCATTTTATATGTATTTCGCCCTCTAGCTTGTACGGCATGTTGGGATTCGGTAAGATAAACAGCCCTAGGCACAGCGGAATTTAATAATTTTAGGACCTCTTACGGAATCTTGCCAGGATACTACTCTAGGTGTATATATATATATATTAATTAAAACGATAGTATAAGTTTACACGTTATACCTATCTCCTTGCAAATCCAAGTTGGCAGTCAGCAAAAACGGACTCTGAATTTCTCCTCAGCAAAATCGATCCAAGCTCTGCAGCAGTGCCCCACGTGTTGCGCCTCTACGGGTTGATACACCACAATTACACGAAAATAATAAATCTTGATCAGCTAGAACACAAGATATATTATGATCTAGGATATAGGAACGATTTTGGAACACTAATCGAAAACGAAAATTCTTCCAAAAGAAGAACAGGGTTCGGTCGATTATAGCTTGGGAGAGGGAGAGAAAATTTTGCTCTTGCTCAATTTTTGCATATGGAGTTGTGTGAAAAATAACTACAAGATAGCTACTTATAGTTATCTCCCTAACCTAGTCCTATTAGGTCTAGGGCTCTTCTCTCCTACATGGACAATGACCCTCTTTAATTAGAAGACCAAGTCTTCTAATTAATTCATGGCCCAGTTAATTAATTTGAACAGGCTTTATTTAATCTCCCAATTAAATAGTCCAATTAATTAACTTAATCTCCCATTTAATTAAATCAGACTCTAAGTCCATTTAATTAAAATCCCTTCTAATTAATTAAATCCAACTTAATTAATTAATCCACAAATTAAATTCCAATTTAATTTATGATCCTAATTCAATTCCAATTGGATCTCATTTTGTTCCAATTGGGTCGACCCAGTCGACCCACCTATAATAATCGACCCAGTCGATTATTTACCCAGTCGACCCAGTCGACTCGGTCGTTCTTATTTCCTCGCTTTCGCTTCATGTGTATTGTGTATGCCCCCGTAGGTTCACCACATAATTGGTCGTGGGTTATAATTAAATATTATTTAATTATTCGAGCAAGACTTACTCTAAATCAATCGAACACTCTGTCGATTGATCATTCCAAAATTAGCACCCCTGCCAATTTGGGAATTCTCCCACACTCCACGGTCGATGTCCAGCCACAAGCCCATGGAGCCCAATCACTGGTGAATTAATTCAGTGAACCTTTTATCATTTATAATTTCCATATACGACATAATCTCTCCATCGATCAATCTCCCAGTCGAGACTTAAGGGTATGGTCTTTCATCGGATTCCTTTTTCTTTTGTCTTGACCTTATGTACTCTGGTCTCGAAATAAATTCTCTTTGACTTCATCTTTATGAGCTACTTACATAAAGTCGTAAGATACCTTGGCCAAGGATTTTACCAGAATTAATTTCTCACAGAAATCCATAGGAGAATTTCCCAACCTATCAAGTCGGGTCAATAGATCCTTTGTTGATGATATGAATCTGCATACGAGTTCCTCTATACCCAATATGAGTCCACAGAGACTTTCTGGCGATCCCCAGTCAGTCGGAACTCATATCAAAGCATAGACGTTCTCGCACCAGATAAACCCAATCACCTCAAGTAGTTAGGGATCGTTCCTCGTATACTATTATAAATTTGGAATAACTTCAACCCCGATATGCGACTACCGCTTCCATGGTGAGTTATTTCCTAATTGGGGTATTCAGTGCGCTTGCCATCCCAGTAAGCCACCCACTTATGTGTATCGACTATCCCAGTCACGCTCGTGGACCCCAGCGTCCTCCAGTTCATCGGAGTATACACAATAGTGAGAGTATAACCGAATCCAACGATGTCCTATCTCGATTGGATCTACGACTCTTGAATATGTTCTAGATCACGGCCTTGGAGATCAGTCCACGGGTTGTCCCATAGCCCTGTGATCTAAGGACTTCTATCCTTATGCTTAGATAATTATTACATAAGATAAAGATGACCATTTAATAAAGTGCATTTATTAATCGAAATTGAATAGTTCCTCATTTATTACAATAAATGCTCGCCATACAGCTGGCTTGCAGGACACTATTTCTATCAATCTCCCACTTGTCCTAAAGCCAGTCTTTTATGTTCTTGAGTCCCATCTTATGCAGATGTTTCTCAAATGCCTTTTGAGGCAGAGGCTTCGTTAGCGGGTCCGCCGTATTATCTTCTGAGTCGACACGTTCCATCTTAATGTCTCCTCTACCAATGATATCTCTTATCACGTCGTATCGTCTTTGTACGTGCTTGGATTTCTGATGAGATCTCGGCTCCTTTGCTTGCGCTATTGCCCCATTGTTATCACATAAGATAGTAATGGGCTCCGCGATGCTAGGTATCACATCCAATTCCTGGATGAAGTTCCTCATCCAAACACCTTCATTTGTTGCATCACTCGCAACAATGTATTCTGCTTCGGTGGTTGAATCTGCGGTTGTTTCTTGCTTGGAGCTCTTCCAGCTAACCGCACCACCATTGAGGCAGAACACGTATCCTGATGTCGACTTGAAGTCGTCTACATCACATTGGAAGCTCGAGTTTGTATAGCCTTCCAATTTCAATTCTCCTCCACCGTATACCAAGAACAATTCCTTAGTCCTTCTCAGGTACTTCAGAATTGCCTTCACGGCTATCCAGTACTGCTCACCTGGATCAGACTGGTAGCGACTTGTAACGCTTAGAGCGTACGCTACGTCTGGTCTAGTACATAACATACCATACATTATGCTTCCTATCGCTGATGCATATGGTACTCGAGACATATTGCTTCTCTCTTCAGGCGTCTTTGGGGCCATAGACTTAGAGAGTGCAATCCCATGTCTCATTGGAAGCAATCCTCTCTTGGATTCTTCCATGTTAAATCTTTTCAAGATTTTATCTATGTACTGGGATTGGGAGAGGCCCAGCAGTCCTTTTGATCTATCTCGGTAGATCCTTATACCTAGTACAAAGGATGTTTCTCCCATATCCTTCATTGAGAATTGTGTAGATAACCATGCTTTAGTTTTGGACAACGCTTTCACATTGTTTCCAATGAGAAGAATGTCGTCAACGTAAAGCACCAAAAATTCAACTGTACTCCCACTGATCTTCTTGTACACGCAAGGTTAGAACATGTTTCTGATGAATCCAAAAGTTTGGATTGTTTCATCGAAACGAATGTTCCAACTTCGGGAAGCTTGCTTCAGTCCATAAATGGACCTCTGGAGTTTGCACACCTTGTGTTCATCTCCTTTGGATGCATATCCTTTTGGTTGCTCCATGTAGATCTCCTTATCAATGTCCCCATTGAGAAAGGCAGTCTTTACATCCATCTGCCATATCTCGTAGTTATACCACGCAGCTATGGCCAGCAAGATCCGAATGGATTTAGGCATTGCGACGGGCGAGAAGGTCTCCTCAAAGTCGATACCTGGCCTTTGAGTGTATCCTTTTGCCACTAGTCGCGCCTTGTAGGTTATTACCTCTCCGTTTACTCCAAGCTTTCGCTTATAGATCCACTTGCAACCCACGGAAGCCACTCCCACTGGTGGATTTACCAAGGCCCAGACCTTGTTTGAGTGCATGGAGTCCAGTTCGGATTCCATGGCTTCGCGCCACTTTCCCGAGTCTATGTCTAGCATAGCCTCTTCGTAAGTCCTTGGGTCGGTCAGAGACTCTCCAGTCTCATGCAGCAGACCGTAGTACCTCTCGGGTTCTCTACGTTGTCTTTCTGACCTACGAAGAATCGGTGTACTTTCTAGTGCACTTTCATGCTCATGTTCTCCCACTGCCTGTGGCGATGGGTCAGCTTGATCGACCTCTTCGGCCTTTTCAGCTTCAGTGACCTCATCCAGTTCTATGTTATTTTCCTTCTTGTCCACCAAGAAATCTTTCTCCAAGAAGTGAGCGTTCCTCGAGACAAACGTAGTTTGTCTTGTAGGATTGTAGAACTCGTATCCTATTGAGTTTTCCGGATACCCCACGAATTTGCACAAAGTGGATTTAGTTTCCAATTTATCTCCCACTAGCCTTTTAACGTAAGCGGGAGATCCCCATATGCGCATGAATGCGTATGAGGGTGCCTTGCCAAATCATAATTCGTATGGTGTCTTTTCTACGGATTTAGAAGGTACCATGTTCAGTATCTTCGTTGCCGTGAGGAGGGCATGTCCCCAAAATGAAAGAGGTATGTCAGTGGCACTCATCATGGATCGAACCATGTCCATCAATGTTCGATTCCTTCTCTCTGCTACTCCATTTAATTGGGGTGTTGCAGGAGGAGTCCACTGCGATAATATTCCATGCTCTACAAGATAATTCAGAAATTCATTACTAAGAAATTCTCCACCTCGGTCAGAACGAAGAGCCTTTATCGTAAGACCAAGTTGATTCTCTACTTCCATCTTGAATTCTTTGAATCGCTCAAAGGCTTCAGACTTGTGTTTCAACAGGAACACATATCCATAACGACTAAAGTCGTCAGTGAAAGTGATGAAGTAGTCATAGCCACCTCGGGCGCTTTTCTTAGTGGTCCACATACGTCAGTATGTATTAAGTCCAATGTTTGCTTGGCTCGCTCAGGGTTTCCCTTAAACGGCAACTTAGCCATTTTACCCTTTAAACATGGTTCACATGTTGGCATTTCATCAATGCGATTGATTTCAATCGCGCCAGAAGATGCTAACTTTTGAATCCTTGACTTAGAAATATGTCCAAGTCGAGCGTGCCATAATTGGGCAGATATTTCATTATCTTGTTTCCTTTTGTTTTTTTGTTCGTGCATGACTAACTTAGGTGGTTTTATGATGTAAAGTCAATAATTCAATGTACCAAAATGAAAAACGAAAACATGAGTTTTTATTAAAATCAACATTATTCAATAACATGAATACAAGTTTTTCATTAAAAAACTAGGTACATATATGAAAGTTTCCTAATGACTTTATCAAACCACCTAAATCTACTTTTGCCTACGGCCTTGGTAGCAGCTCCAGCTCCATTGCCTTATACAAGGATCCAATCCTCAGGCTCCAGTTTCCTTGATGCTCCCATCACCTACAAGGATGAGAACTCCAGTCAGTGTCTAACACCAAAAATGCACAGTTAATTGTAAAATTAACTTCAACAAGGAATATACCTGTTCGAACTCTCCATAGGTTCGAATTTAATCCTTTCCCTTGACCTCGTGCAGTAAGGAGCTCTGGTTTCCATTTGCCTTGATTTTGAACGCCGCCCAGTCCTTTCGCCAACCCTCGCTTTCTTTCCAAAAGAAGCTTCGTGTTCCTCGAGCATTTGTCGCATGACATGCACAGTGATCTCTCGCCTCTGGAGATTCAAGTCCGCGATAAATCGGTCATATGATCTAGGAAGAGATTGTAGAATAAGATCTACTCGGAACTCATTGTCCATCACGACACCCATATCATCGAGTTCAGACAGAAGTCGAATCATCTTGTGTACGTGGATTCCGACAGGAGTTTCCCTTCTCTTTCTTGCTTGCAAGAGTTCCCTCGTGATCGCGAATCTGCGACGACCAACTCTAATCCCATAAAGGAATTTGAGATTCGAGAGAATCTCTTTCGCGGATGCCATATGCTCATGTTGCAAACGCAGATCAAGTGACATATATTCCAACATGTATTCACGAGCTAAGCCATCATCCAGTTTCCATTTGGTGATGCTTTTACGAAGCTCATCAGGAACATCATGTGAAATAGTAATGGGTGGTTGCACAGACAAAACATAGGATATGTTTTCGACTTCAAATAATCCATTCAAATGATGCGTCCAGAAATGCAAGTTGGGTCCAGTTAAAATATTACGTTCAAGTGATGAGATGGACAAATCTCTAAGTGCTCTAAACTCTTTTGACATCATATCTATAAAATGACGAGAGAAGAAATAAATACGCGAAAGATTAATTTAAAATGCACAATTTACAAACATGGTTTTTATTTGTAAATTACTCCCACTATTTTAATCAAAATCTTATGCCCCCACATAAGTTTCGGGAATTTAAAATATCCTAGCGGGCTTAAGGCCCAAATGCAATCTCCTAGTACCCACGACTCGTTGGCCATACTATTTGATTCACTTGGTGGTCGATTACGTCGACGGTTAACCATCGCAGCTAACCCTTAAGTTCATTTAGCCTCGTTTTTCGATATGGACCCACGACTCGTGAGACATCCATACTTACTAGCGTTAAATCATGTCCAATACTCGTGGAGAGAAATAGTTTAATCCTAGACACCCCACGACTCGTGAGACAGCGCCTAAAACCTTGTTATCCCCTCCCTTGGCACTAAACTCGTGCATCGAGGCAATAGACATATCATCTTCCTATAGCTCGACCCACGACTCGTGAGACATCGAGATATATTCGTACAATATGCCTAAGACCTAGTAATTGGATAGGCTCGGACCATAGACTCCATTCATATGTGCCCGTTATTCGATTTAATATTCTAATTGAATTTTAAGTTCAATTGGAGGTTTTAAGTATTCTTGTGCGAGGTCTCATCAGATTATGCTTATCTTGTTTACGTGATCTATTCTAAGCATGCATAACATACATCAAAGAATAACAGTAAACAAACATCACCTAGCAGGATATGATTGATCGATTGCCCATCCTATGCGATTCATCACGAGCCATGTGATGAATCAATTGGTCATTATAGGGTGGAAATTAAATGTCCTAACTATTACAATTTTCAAACCCATACATCATGGGCCTTCTTGTAATATCCAGCTTGATTGGGCCTCCATGTAATGAATTGGGCCTCCATGTCCTCCAAGGTAATGGGCCTCCATGCGGATCTCCAAGTCTTCATGAGGTCTTCTTGGCTCCAAGCCTAATCTAAGCCTAGCTTATAAAAATAAATGGTCATATTCTATTACATTTGTTTGCGCAAGCAAGGGCACCAATCAGGCCCATTTAATTACAACCCATAAATAAATAAACCAAAAACTACACAAGGCTTAAGGGCAAAATCGATCAATCCACACATTCACTCAAGAACATGCATAAATTCACATAAGGGCATAAATGTAAATTTACCGGCTCCATTAATTTTAATTCGCAAAAATTCATCCAAGTTAATTAATTTTGAATTAACAGTTAATCTCTAAGATTAATTAGCTCTTACTTGAGCTCTAAGTAATCTACAAACTTATCTTGATTAAATTGGTTAATTAAGGTAATCTAAATCTCTAAGATTTTTACCTTATCCAAAACTCTAAGTTTCCCAAAGTTCCCAAATCTCCAAGATTTTCAAGATAATCCTATTTTGTCTAGATTAGTTTAATTAAGGTAATGTTCACATCTAACAAGATAACTACCTTATCCAAAAACTCCAAGTTTCCTAATCTCCCAAAATTCTAGATTTTCAAAATTTTTCAAAATAGGCAGAATTAGAGTCCAACCCAAACATGACCAGTCGAGACCAATCACGGGCTGCCACGTGGACAACCCACGCGCGACCACCAGGTGCGCGTGAGCTGCCCTCGACAACAGCCGCGGCGCGTGGGCTGCGTGCGGCAGCAGGCTGCCGCGCACAGCTGCACGCAGACAGTAGCCCGTGGGCTGCTGCTGTGCGCAGCAGGTCGCGGCTCGCGGTGGCCGCCCAGCCGCGGTGCGCTGCCGCGCACTGCCGCGTGCCACCGCGGGTTGGATCCAATAAAAAAAATTTTTTTTTGTTTCTTCGATTACTTATGATTTAATTAAACAAACCCAGTCAATTAAATCCCAATCCAAAATAACATCAACATGATAAAATTTTTCGAATCTAAAATTATCCATTAACTCCAAGTTAAATAACAAACGTCCTAAAACATGCAAAGTTAAAGAACTAGCCACACATAAATCAAACATATGATTTATAACACAGAATTTGCAAATTCATATATATACAAAGCCTAGACCTGGCTCTGATACCACTGTTGGGATTCGGTAAGATAAACAGCCCTAGGCACAGCGGAATTTAATAATTTTAGGACCTCTTACGGAATCTTGCCAGGATACTACTCTAGGTGTATATATATATATATATATATATATTAATTAAAACGATAGTATAAGTTTACACGTTATACCTATCTCCTTGCAAATCCAAGTTGGCAGTCAGCAAAAACGGACTCTGAATTTCTCCTCAGCAAAATCGATCCAAGCTCTGCAGCAGTGCCCCACGTGTTGCGCCTCTACGGGTTGATACACCACAATTACACGAAAATAATAAATCTTGATCAGCTAGAACACAAGATATATTATGATCTAGGATATAGGAACGATTTTGGAACACTAATCGAAAACGAAAATTCTTCCAAAAGAAGAACAGGGTTCGGTCGATTATAGCTTGGGAGAGGGAGAGAAAATTTTGCTCTTGCTCAATTTTTGCATATGGAGTTGTGTGAAAAATAACTACAAGATAGCTACTTATAGTTATCTCCCTAACCTAGTCCTATTAGGTCTAGGGCTCTTCTCTCCTACATGGACAATGACCCTCTTTAATTAGAAGACCAAGTCTTCTAATTAATTCATGGCCCAGTTAATTAATTTGAACAGGCTTTATTTAATCTCCCAATTAAATAGTCCAATTAATTAACTTAATCTCCCATTTAATTAAATCAGACTCTAAGTCCATTTAATTAAAATCCCTTCTAATTAATTAAATCCAACTTAATTAATTAATCCACAAATTAAATTCCAATTTAATTTATGATCCTAATCCAATTCCAATTGGATCTCATTTTGTTCCAATTGGGTCGACCCAGTCGACCCACCTATAATAATCGACCCAGTCGATTATTTACCCAGTCGACCCAGTCGACTCGGTCGTTCTTATTTCCTCGCTTTCGCTTCATGTGTATTGTGTATGCCCCCGTAGGTTCACCACATAATTGGTCGTGGGTTATAATTAAATATTATTTAATTATTCGAGCAAGACTTACTCTAAATCAATCGAACACTCTGTCGATTGATCATTCCAAAATTAGCACCCCTGCCAATTTGGGAATTCTCCCACACTCCACGGTCGATGTCCAGCCACAAGCCCATGGAGCCCAATCACTGGTGAATTAATTCAGTGAACCTTTTATCATTTATAATTTCCATATACGACATAATCTCTCCATCGATCAATCTCCCAGTCGAGACTTAAGGGTATGGTCTTTCATCGGATTCCTTTTTCTTTTGTCTTGACCTTATGTACTCTGGTCTCGAAATAAATTCTCTTTGACTTCATCTTTATGAGCTACTTACATAAAGTCGTAAGATACCTTGGCCAAGGATTTTACCAGAATTAATTTCTCACAGAAATCCATAGGAGAATTTCCCAACCTATCAAGTCGGGTCAATAGATCATTTGTTGATGATATGAATCTGCATACGAGTTCCTCTATACCCAATATGAGTCCACAGAGACTTTCTGGCGATCCCCAGTCAGTCGGAACTCATATCAAAGCATAGACGTTCTCGCACCAGATAAACCCAATCACCTCAAGTAGTTAGGGATCGTTCCTCGTATACTATTATAAATTTGGAATAACTTCAACCCCGATATGCGACTACCGCTTCCATGGTGAGTTATTTCCTAATTGGGGTATTCAGTGCGCTTGCCATCCCAGTAAGTCACCCACTTATGTGTATCGACTATCACAGTCACGCTCGTGGACCCCAGCGTCCTCCAGTTCATCGGAGTATACACAATAGTGAGAGTCTAACCGAATCCAACGATGTCCTATCTCGATTGGATTCTACGACTCTTGAATATGTTCTAGATCACGGCCTTGGAGATCAGTCCACGGGTTGTCCCATAGCCCTGTGATCTAAGGACTTCTATCCTTATGCGTAGATAATTATTACATAAGATAAAGATGACCATTTAATAAAGTGCATTTATTAATCGAAATTGAATAGTTCCTCATTTATTACAATAAATGCTCGCCATACAGCTGGCTTGCAGGACACTATTTCTATCACGGCATCCTATAATGCTCAAATAGGATCCTCGATATTTGTAATATGTATCTCAATGTTCGGAATATACACATACATTGATCTTTCCTCTATTTTATAGTGTTTACTGTATTTATTTTATTACTATCGATCATACCACGAATTTGCGTAAGATCACCAATCTATCAAGTCGGGTCAATGGATCCTTTGTTGATGATATGAACCTGCATACGAGTCCCTCTATACCCAACATGAGTCCACAGAGACTTTCTGGTAATCTTCAGTCAGTCGGAACTCACATCTAAGTGTAGACGTTCTCGTACCAGATAAACCCTATCACCTCAAGTATTTAGGGATCGTTTCTCGTATACTATCGTAAATTGGAATAACTTCAGCTCCGATATGCGACTACCGCTTCCATGGTGAGTTATTTCCTAATTGGGGTATTCAGTGCACTTGCCATCCCAGCAAGTCACCCACCTATGTGTATTGACTATCCCAGTCACGCTCGTGGACCCCAGCGTTCTCCAGTTCATCGGAGTATACACAATAGTGAGAGTCTAACCGAATCCAACGATGTCCTATCTTGATTGGATTCTACGACTCTTGAATATGTTCTAGATCACGGCCTTGGAGATCAGTCCACGAGTTGTTCCATAGCCATGTAATCTAAGGACTTCTATCCTTATGCGTAGATAATTATAACATAAGATAAAGTTGACCATATAATATAATGCATTTATTAATCAAAATTTAATAGTTCCTTCATTTATTACAATAAATGCTAGCCATACAGTTGGATTGCCGGACACTATTTCTATCAAATAATAATAATAATAATAATAACTTTTAAAAAAAAAACAAAACAAAACAAAAAAAAAGGAGGAAAGGCGCTGGAACTTGGACAAAACAAGGAAAGGCACGACAGCAACAACAGGCAAAACAACAAAACAAAAAAAATAAGAAAGAAGGAATGCACGGCAGCAGCCAATAAGACAAAAAAAAAAAAAAAAAGGAACAGTGCCCGTGAACCTGCTGGCAGGCAAGCAGGCAACCAATGCCCATCTCCCCCCGGATGCCTGCCAACCAACTCAGGGGGGAGCTCTTCTCCAGCCGAAGGGGGGGTTGTTGCTTGCCTCCCCCTTGAGCTGGAGATGGCTTTATACGTATATAGATATAGATATAGAATATAGAATATAGAATATAGAATAGATATAGATATAGATATAGATATAGATGAAATGACGTATTCGTCTTTAATATACGGTTTGTTTGAAAATTGCATCTTCTTATTTCTAATTTTTGATGTCCACTATGAATCACTTACACGGAGATAAAAAAAATTGATAAATTTGATTTTTTTTATGATATAATATGAAGAACGCCATATACAAATGCAATTTTATTTTATTAAATTATACTTTTCCAGACAACTTATTTTATAATATTAATTTTATTTTGAATTTGAGCAAATAAAATAGTCTAAATACCACTTAACGAGTTTCATTACTAATTAAACTCAAAATCTTCGAGCCCCCATATTAAATCATGCTTTTATAAAACTATACATAAATAGCATCGTCCTAAAACAATTAGATGACAAAACTCCAAACCCTGCATCAACCAATCAATAAATTAAAACAATCAATCCAAATTTACATTATAAAGATCAGGAAGAAGTCTACTCGACGAGGACTGATCCTTAGTTTCATCTTTCGTACTCGAAAGTGAAACCGAAGAATCAATCCAAGGTCCATCCATCGAAACTTGTTCATGGCTATCCTTAGATATATTTGAGACGCGTGTTTGACTGTCCTGTGATAATACCTCAATAGCTCTAAACCTCATATCCTCGACATTCATAGCACCATCACGTTTGACGACCGGTGCTTGAACCGGGATTTTTCCTTCAAGCATACTCACAACTGACGACATAGACGGTCTAAGTGTCGGAGACGGATTAGCACACAAGAGTGACAAATTTAACATCCTCATTGCCTCTTTTTTGGAGTAGTTTGAACCTAAGATTGGATCTACAAGTTCCAAAAGATTACCTTGCTCCGCTAGGACATAAGCCTTCACAATTTTATAAGATAATGTGGTAAGGGAAAAAAAATAGAGTAAGAGAAAAGAGTGAAATGTACAATTCTTTATAAGCAAAAGACCCCCTTTTAAGCCGAAGTACTTATTTTGCAAGAAAATGAGAATCATACCCCTAACAAAAAATGCGAAAAAACCCCTGTTAACTTCGAAATTTGCAAGAAGCTCCCTATTGATCGATTTAGGAAGGAATTTCAGATGGGATTTTTTGCTAATAAAAATAACATGGGGGCTTTTTGCCAATTAGGAAAAGCATAAGGTATTATTGCATGTAGCTCTAAGAGAAAATAGAAGATAAATCGAGTAAGTAAAAGAAGATTTACCCAGTCAAGAAGGTAAACAAACTCCTCTTTTGGTCTGTAATTGGTGTTGCTTTTGCCACTGACTATTTCTAGTGCCACGATTCCGAAACTGTAGACGTCTGCTTTGTCTGTCAAGTATCCCCTCATTGCATACTCGGGAGCCATATAACCTCTGAAAATACGAAAGGTAAATCGTCGTTTATCAATTTAAGAACAAAGGTACACTTAGCAAAATGTTTTTGTAGCTCCAAGTTATGTTGTATTTTGTCCCCTTCTCTCTAATAAAACCAGATATCAAGAAGAAATAAAATCAATAGACTTACATTGTCCCCGCGATACGTGTGCTAATATGAGTGTTCTCTTCCTCATCAAGCTTAGCCAAACCAAAATCAGATATCTTAGCATTAAGGTCTTTATCCAGAAGAACATTTGTAGCTTTTATGTCTCTGTGAACAATTTTCAACCTCGATTCCTCGTGAAGATAAGCCAGACCTTTTGCTATACCTAAACATATCTTATTTCTTGTTGGCCAGTCAAGGTTTAGTCTTTGTTCCGGGCGACCTAAACGTAAAAATAGGGGAAAATGTAAGAGAAGGTAATCAAAATTTACCTTGAAAAGTAAATGGCATAGGAAAAAAATGGAGTGAATAACCCCCTTTTCACTCCCCGTGTTACTTTATCAAAAATCTCCGTGTTCCCCTCCCATGCCGGAGTACATATTTTACAGGAGAAATAACAATCACAACCCCACAAAAAATGCGAAAACACCCATCTTAATCTAAAACATATCCAGTATTCTCCCGATTAACTTTACAAATTAGTAGTAACCCCCTTTTCACTTAAAGATTTAATCTCTCTATTGATTTATGAAGGAAATTTTAAATGGGGTTTTTTGCTAATAAAAAAGAACACAGGGGCCTTTTGCAAATTGAACAAAATATAGGGGTGTTTTTGCGTTTAGCTCAAAAGAATACTCACCGAAAAGTGCACGAGCAAGACAATTGTTTTCAAGGTACTCGTATATTAGCAGCAACTGATTTCCTTCAATACAACAACCAAAGAGCTTCACAAGATTTGGGTGTTGTAGAGCAGATATCATGCCTATCTCATTCACAAACTCGCGGTTTCCTTGCTTAGACTTCGCGGAGAGCTGCTTAACTGCAATTACTGTACCATCGGATAATACACCCTAAACCAGAGAATTATTTCAAAAGTTATTAAACGAATGACTCATAATTATACTTCACAAAAGTAGAGTTTATATATTTCACTAACCTTGTACACGGACCCAAAACCTCCTTCACCGATCTTATTAGAATTATCGAAGTTATTTGTGGCAGCTTTAATCTGCCTTAGAGAATAATAACCCGTTTGTAACTCAAGTGCTCGAAGTTCTGTTTCAAGAGAACAATACATATATAGTTTAGTTCGAGGTTTAATGATTTTCACAGTTTAAGTAATAGAAAGAGAACAAGTTGAACAACATTTTATTTATCCCCTTGTGATTAATAAAATGGCAAAATACTTCTCTGTGTTTTTGTTAAAAAAGCACATTATCTCCCTCTTGATTTTTACATTTTTACAAGGGGTAAACTGTCCATTTAAGCTTATCACATGGAGATAAATGTCAATTTACGCATATTACAGGTAGGTAAAATGAAGTAAATATGATATCAAGGTAAGGTCTCAATCGCATTATAGAACGTGTGTACAACACCTTCAAGAGGAAAGAGGTAAAATTGCTCATTTCATATCACAAGGAGGTAACTTGCCAAAAACCCCAGTAAACTCGATGTATATGTTTACGATTCATGTTCATTATTATCTATCTCTGAGCAGTAACTTACCTTTATCTTCAAGGTCTCTTCCTCCAAAACACCCTTTCCACCAAAGGAGTAATAAAATCAACAAAACGACAACGAACGAAGAAATCACAATTCCTATAATTGCCCCAACAGATAGCCCTGTACTGACATCAAAGTCTGCAGAGAAAGAAAAAAAAATAAGTTTCATGATTGAGCAGCAGTTTGAAATGCAAAAATTCCCCTTACATTGTTTAATTAGACCCTTAGGTTATTTTTATTACCAAAACCCCCCTTGTGCTAACTATTATTAGCAGAAAAACCCTCCCAAGTCAAAATGAAAATTATATCCCCACCAAAGGATCAATGAGGAAATACCCCTATTTACTTAAAAAGATTGACAATAATCTTCTTGTTAACTTTGAAAATTGGCAAAAACCACCATATGATTTATGAAGGAATTTCAATTGATATGTTTCCATTTAGCTCAATAAAAGCACAAGGGATATGTTTCCATTTAGCTCAATAAGAAAAGATTGTGGTAGTCACTTACTTGGTGTGATAGCAATGGCGGATATCAAGGGCCCGTATATTCCCCTTTGAGGAATGGCCGTGGTCCCTTTCCCCGTCCAGTACAAGTGAATTTCCAAAGTGCTACCATTCACAAGAACATCAAAATCCCTATATATACCTATTCCAGTACCATTAGCTTCATTTGCAATATTAAAGTCAGTCAAGACCACCTCCCCCTGTTAAACAAGTTCAATGAATACAAACTATCAACTAAAGAAAAGCCTCTCTGTGTAAAGGGTTTATCGAGAGATTGAAATTGTGGTTGAGTTTGGTTTGGCTTTTTTAACAGAATGAACGAGCTTCAATCTATCCGAACATGAGTAAAGCTCGAGTAATATTTTGTTTTTAATTTTAAGCTTATCATGTAGAGCTATTAATCGATGAATGCTTTCCAAACTTCTTGTATTTCAACACAATCTTTTGCTGACTAAACTCGAATTGAATGAATATATAGCGGTTTGGCTTGATTTTCAGTCTCCGTGTGAGTTTTTATTTTCACAGGGACTTCAATGGAATTGATGGATTCGGATTTGATGAAGAATTTTGAGAAAGGATTTCAAATAACTACAATATTGGGTGGATTTCAAATCCATCATTTTGGTTAAAAGGATAGCACAAAATGAAGACCTAAGAATTTGAAATACATCCAAAATCAAAGTGCTCCAAACAAGTCCTATGGGTTTGTTATACGGACTTCATTTGGATTGATGGATTTGAGCTATGGATTTCAAATCCATATTAACAAATACAAAGCAATTCTTTGGATCATTTTGATTCGGAATGAATTTCAAATCCTTTAGTCATTTTATACTATATCTTCAACAAGAGTGATTGATTCACAAATACCCATATTGGTGTTATTTGAAATCCTTTTCCAAATACCTCCACAAATTCAAATAATTCAATCCAAAAAGTGAAGTTAATTAATTGTCTAAATATTTGATAAAAATTTACGGGATCCACTTACTTGGATGGCTACGTCAAACATCCTTCTTCCAACGCTTCTAAAGGTGGTATCGTTAGAAAACATTATTTCAGCGAAATGAAGACGCACTCTATAGCTTCCTCTTCGCAAACAAAGACCATAAAACTTGAGTGAAGAAGCCGAAAGGCGGGCAGTTTGGTAAATTTCATCTCCACCAGTTGATACCATTGGTGAATCATTTCTTGCGATGAATCTACGGCCGTCATCTCCCACAAATATCCCCGTGCTACTATATGCCCATCTATCATTTGATTCAAAATGTGCTGGACCTTGATCACTTGCATTCTCGTCATATTCATTACCATCAAAGTTAACTCTAGCCCCTCCACAATTTATGTGCAATGAATGATCTGCAAATGTAATGACCTTAAGTACATTGGTCTTAAATAAAGACAACATAAAACTTGGATACTATAATGGTAGAAGTTGTTACGGTTGTTGTTTCTAGGGCAAGGGAGGTCCGGCTGCACACACCAAGGAACTCTGCCAAAACAGAAAGCGTTAGAACTTCCAAATTATGATGTATTGAGAACCGAGAAAATGCACTTTTAGTCCTACAAAACTGGACATTAGGCAATTTTAGTACAATTTAGAAATAACAATCTTGGTCCCAACTTCTAACTTTTGGGACTAAAAGTGCAAAACAAATATATCCTATGGGATCAAAAGTAGAAATCATCATGAATGTCATATGGGAAAAGTGCAAGCATTGCATGAGAAGGTGGGAAAAGGGTGAAATGTCCCAAAAAAATTTAAAAGTTGGAACATGAATTACTAGGGTGATTTACACTCAGTCCCCCTCCGGTAAACCATAATTTAATTACAGAAAACCCCCTGTGGTTCCAAAAATTACAATGACAACCCAACAGGAGATTTTTTGTTAACATTTTCATAAGTTGCAGAGAGTGTCCTTGTAAGGATTGTTGAATTTGTAATAAGTCCCTAAACCAGTCTCTTTCTAATTTTTGAAACTTCAAGAGGTTCCTTGTAAGACAACTAAACCTCAGGGGTCCGGTCATGAATCACCTTACTACTATTTCTGAGAGCACGGAAGTATAGTGTTTAGTGTTCAATTGAGAACTCTAACAAGGAAAAAAAATGATATGAGAGAGGAACTCACAAGTTGCTCGTTGAAGATAATTGACTAGCAACTAAATTTCTGCAAAGATAAAAGATTAATTTAAGAAGAAATATGATGAAATTCCAACTCAAATTCACACACACACACAACAACAAAAAAAAAAAAAAAAACTTACACGTTTGGAAACTGGCAACCCTGTGCACCAGACTGATTAAAGTTGTTGTACGATAAATCACTACAATGAGTTATAGTATAAGAACCATTATGAAATTCTCATGAAACTTGTATTATATATTAAAGGTCACATATAAAAAATAGTCTTTATAAATTGAATAATAGCTCACATATAATCTCGGCTGCCCAAAATCCAACCAGGAATTTCTCCAGTTAAAGAATTATGAGACAGAAACCTACAAGTAACATATCAAATTTGAACTTTGTTAAGAAAAAGAAAAACTAAAAATCGTAAAATAAAGAAAATTTGAAGCAATCATGAAATCATTGTTTTACATTCTATTTATAGAGGTTAGCCGCTGAAGGCTACTTGGGATTTGACCATTCAACATGTTGAAACTCAGGTCTCTGCACAAAAAAAAAAAAAAATATTCCAAATAAATTTTAAACAAAATACCATGAATGATAAAAACACAAAAGTTAACATATGGATATTTATTTTTTCACTATAGGATATGTTAAAGTACTCACAGTGTTCTTAGCTCATTCAAGTCTCCTAAGTATATTGGAATTGGACCAATAATCGAACAATTTCTTAATATCCTGCATCATATATAGGTACTTGAAACATTACACTGCTGAAAATTTATTATTTACATAAAAATTTTCCGAGCTTTCTTCGACTAAATAAGTGATACTCACAATTCCCTCATGTCACTCATGCCCTCCAAATTGGGGAAATTCATTCTTGATGCATTGAGATCAGATATTCTCCTGAAAACCAAAAACCCGAAAATTAATATATGAACAAGATAGTGCACTATATAAAAGAGCTAAATGCAAAGATACCCATGTGCTTTCCCTGATTAGCAAAAAACTCCTGTATTATTTAGCAAACCCACCCCGTTTTTCCCTTAAATTCCTTTGTATATCATAGGGAGGCTATTGCCAATTTTTTAAAGTTAACCGGGAGGGGGGGGGGGGGATTATTGTCAAATTTATAAGCAAATAGGGGTGTTTTTGCATCTTTTATGGGGCATAATTATCATTTTGGCATGGGAGAGGTTTTTTGCTAATTAAAATTAGCACGCGGGGAAGAGGGGGGTGAAGGGGTGGTTGGTAATTAAAGCAACACGGAGTTTCTACTAATTAGGTAAAGCACAAGGGTTATTTTTGCATTTCACTCATATATAAAACTTTCACTAAGCTTGTTTGGTTGTAAGGAAAGTGAGGGAAAATTATTGGAAAAGAAAAAGGAAAGGAAAGGAAAAGAAAAAGGAAAAGAAAATCATTTTCCTCTACATGTTTGGTTATGAGGAAATCTATTTTCTTGCAATTGTTTGGTTGTTAAGAAAGTTTAGGAACATAATATTTTTGCTAAATATTTTTGTTTGATTATGAATTACATTTTCTTTGTTGATAAAATATTGTATGAATAATCACGTTTTCATTATATTAACTTTATTATAAATTAATTTGACGTCATTTTATATTTTTTAGTCATCGAATTTATATCAATCTTTAAAGTTAAAAGGGGGTTATTGTCAGTTTTTAAAGTTAACAGGGGGTTATTGATAAAAATTTTAGTTAAAAAATGTGTTTTTACGTCATTTTGTGGGGGTATAATTGTTATATGACTTGAGAAAGTACTTTTTTTGCTAATAATAAATAAGCACAAAGGGACTTTCGGTAAGAAAAAACCACAAATGAGGGATTTTATAGTTAGACAAAGTACAGGGGGTGTTTTGCAATTTACTGTTATGTTTTTCCAAGATTTTCCCAGGATTTACCCATCAAATTGGTGGGGAAATTTTTTCTTCACAAAATTTTTATGTAGGAAAGTTGAAGGAAAATAATAACTTCCTTTCCTACCAGAGGTGGACCTAGACGACTTTCGTTGGGGGGGGGGGGGGGGGGGGGCGAAGATTTTTTTTGTAACAAACCTTGGTATTTTTTCAATGTTTTGATAAAATAACAAAAATTAATTTATGATAAAGTAATACTATTATTTTATTCAAGAACAAGTGAAAAAATATATTTTTCATATTTCAAGAATACGGATTTTTAAACACTCAAAACAGATGTTTAAGATGCAATGTAACTGACCTAAAAACAAATAAATGTTGTTTAACCAAGTCATATAAATGTCGAATGTCCAACTAATATGTATAATATACTGTTAAAATCATATTCCGACTTCTGTAAATATAGTATAATTATGATCTCATAATTCAATAATATTATATCTATTAAAAAACTTGAATCTTGCACAAAGACAAAATCCATGAGAAACATCAATTATTGGATACTTTAAAAAGGAAAAACTAAATAAACTTTAGGGCGAAATAAAAAAGTAAATGTAATAGTGCATGAGTAGATGTGTTTATGTCAATTGAATTTTTATAAAAAGAAATATATATATATATATATATATATATATATATATATATATATATATATATATATTCCACCTGGACAAGATGAAGGAAAAGATTTAGTTTTCATAAAAACATTAATCTTAATAGGGCTTTTCTAAAATTAGTACCTCTTGTGTTTTGTACACATTAGGTCTCCCTTTAATGACTACTAGATCAAAGTCATTTTGATCTCATCCATTTAAATTTTGGAAGGGTAACTTGTACAGCAGGCTATTCTACTTTATATATTCCCATCTTTAAAAATGTTAAAAAACTTAAATTAGTAAAATACTCCTCAATTAAAAAAAAAAAACACTAAATCATCATTCATCCCAACAATCCACTATTCCCCACCTCAATCCCCAGTCGCAGCACCTTCCCCCTCCCCCGTCACGACGGTCGCGATTCATAACCAACACTACTGCCTAATTGTCCAATGATTTAGTCAATAAGTTTACTTAATTTGGATGGTTCAATGACAAAAATAAATTGCAAAGAAAAAGAATATTAGTTGAGTGAATTACTAACAGTTGGCCGCTACGAAAAGAGAGTCAAGTAGGTGGATGGGGCTGCGTCAGGGGAGGGGATGCAGAGGGGAGAAGGGGTGGGTGGATAAGTGGGGTGAGCTGATGGAGATGAGGGCCTTTTGGCCATAATTAATGGAGAAGAGGGTCTTTTGACAATAATTAAAAAATAAAACTTTTGGAAAATTATATATTTAGTCCTACTTTTTAAATATTTATTTATTTAGTCCAATTTAAACTATCAATTAAGTATAAAACTTCTAAATAAATCGATTTTATTTCATACATTTTAAATCTTGCGACCATCAGGTGAAGTGTTATTTTTGAAACTTCTTTGTGATGTCAAAGATTAAATTAATTTGACTCGATTTATGATTTAAATCGTACTTATCAAATATTTTAAAAATTGGGGTTGAATGGTATAATTTTTAAAAAAATTGATTATTTGCAAAAGAAGACCCTTTTCTCCCCCCCACCCACTAACCCTCCCCATCCACCATCCTCATCCCCTCCCTCCAAGTTGCAGCCTCTCCCCCTTTCCCCAGAGCGACTGCAATTTATAAATAACTGTCTTGGAATTTGTTTTTTAAAAAATTGTAAAGCTTTAAAGAATTTTAAAATTATTTCTTAATGAATTAATGAAAGCTTTGTTGTGCCTTATGTGGAGAAAAGAAAAGGCAAGCCCATGTGACATAAATTTACCTACCGTTCCATTCTAGAAAATCTAGAGGACTAAGAAAAGACGGCCATGGAATTTTTTTTGGGGGGGGGGGGGGGGGGGGGGGGGGGGGGGTTTGGGAGTTTATTTCTTTCTTTTCTTTTAAGTAATTACTTGTAATTAATGGGTTTTTTGTTCCAACATTCATTTTTTGGTTAACTTTTATTCCAGGTAGCAGCTAAAAATATTTGTCCAAATATTATAATTTTAAGGTAAACCTAATGTCAATTACTACAATCGGGACCTAAAAGTAATTAAATCTCCACAAAGAATGGAGGGGGAAAAAAATTAATTCTCCATGAAATTAATAAAAAGAAAGTTAGTAGGCCAAAAAGGGGGTTTTTTGCACTTTGCACCCTCGAAACATGGGAAATAGGCACTTTGCACCCCTGAAACTTAGATTTAGCACTTTGCACCCTCAAAATATGAAAAATGCGGCACTTTGCACCCTCTTTTATTTTCAAGCAAAAACTCAAGGGCAAATAGGTAATTCTATTGTAAATCTTGGCACTTTGCACCCCCAAAATAAAATTAGCACTTAACACTCCCTAATTAAGAATAAATCAACAACTTGCACCCCCGAAACACAATAAATTAACACTTTGCACCCCAAAACACAAAATTAACACTTAACACCCTCAAATTAAAAAAAAAAAAAAAAAACTCGAACCCCTCGTTTTTTCAGGCAAAGATGACCATTAAGGTGAAAAATTTTAAGGCAAAATAGGTAATAATTAATGGTCTTTGATATTTTGAAGTAGACAATGAGTCTTCGAGAATCTTCGAGAAGTTTACTTGTACTTTATTTAGTTATTTATGATTATATTGTTGAAAAGAAAGATGGAGAGAGAAATGAGTATTCGAGTATTTATAATTGTATTTTGCAAAATTTAAGGGAAAAAAAATGAATTACCTATTTTGCTAGATTTTTTTCACTCCAATAGTCAACTTTGACGAAAAAAATGAGGGGTTTGAGTTTTTTTAATTTAGGGTGTTATGTGTTAATTTTATATTTTGGGGTGCAAATTGCCCATTTATTGTGTTTCGGGGGTGAAAGTTGCTTATTTGTTCTTAATTAGAGGGTGTTAAGTGTTAATTTTATTTTGGAGGTACAAAGTGCGAAATTCTCAAGTTTTGAGGGTGCAAAGTGCCAATACTATTGAATTACCTATTTTGCCCTTGAATTTTTGTTTGAAAATAAAAGAGGGTGCAAAGTGCTATATTTTTCATATTTCAAGGGTGTAAAGTGCTAAATCTAAGTTTTCGGGGTGCAAAGTGCCTATTTCCCATATTTCGGGGGTGCAAAGTGCAAAAAACCCCCAAAAAGGGCAATTAAATATCAACAAAGAGGTTAAAATATATTCAGCTCTCCAAACGAATCGAACTCCCGACCCCCTAGCTTCTTCATGATGCCTAACCACTTCACCAACTATAAGTTCATGTTAACTTTTACATATATATAGTATAAATATATTTTTTTCTGGGGGGATCATGCCCCCAATCCCTCTTGAGGTCCGCCTCTGTTTTCTACTATCCACACAACCAAACAATACATAAGAGAATCCATATGGTTTGACTTACAGAAATGTCAAGTTTCTCAACTGGGCTATTGTTTCAGGAATAGGACCCTCCAATGATGTACCTTGCATATCTCTACAACAATTTAAATTTATATTTATAATTTTATACATTAAAAAAACCAACTAGAAATTGATATAAGTTCCAATCTAGATCATATACTCACAATCTTTCAAGTCCGGTCCAGTTTCCAATAAAATCAGGTATCTGTCCGGATATTCTGCTCCCATCTATCCTACTGCACATATAATATAACAAAATTTATAAAGAAGTACTCTTATAATGATAATTTCATAATTAATTGGTTTTATAATTGCCATGGATCAAAATTTCGTTTCGAATGTATGTTTTGATCAGCTAAATATTTGAAATTTTTTGAGACTTTTCGAAGATATTTATCAAACAGTAAGGAAAATTGTAAAAAATGTTACTAAATTAAAAAAAATAAGTCAAATAAATAGTTTCAAAATTACATCTTTCTTTTTGTTTCGCTTTATTCAAAAACAAAAACTTTTTGATATTTTCGACGGAAAAGATGGAAATTTTGATCCATGATAATTGCACTTGTCTTATTAAACTTTAATCCAATGCACTCTAATATAATTACTTACAAATCTGTCAAGTTCCTTAGATTGGCATATGTAACTGGAATCGTTCTAATATAATTACTTACAAATCTGTCAAGTTCCTTAGATTGGCATATGTAACTGGAATCGTGCCATTGAAATCATTCGCAGAAAGCAAGCTGCAAGGAAAGACTGTATTAAGAAACTCATATTCATTAGAAGAGCTAAATCCGTAAACATCGCTTGTGCTTTGCGTAATTGGTAAAAAAAACTTCGGTGTTCTTTTTTATTAGTAGGGAGGTGATTGCCAATTTTGAAAGTTAACAGGGAGATTATTGTCAATTTTTAGTTGAACAATGGTGTTTTTGCATTTTTTTGTAAGGGTATGATTGCCATTTTTCCTACAAAATATGTAGGTGGGATTTTTTTTTCTAATAATAGCACATGAGGGTTTTCGGTAATAAAAATAGCACAATGAGGTTTTTTTGCTAATCACGCAAAGCATAGGTGGTATTTTTGCAATTCACTAATAAAATTGAACTTATGATGATATATCTTACAGCCTCCTCAAATTTCTCAAATTTCCAAAGTTTGCCGGTAGATTTCCTTCAAGCAGATTGTTCTCCACAACACTAGAGTTCACAAATATATCAACGCAAAATCAGATGAAGAAGGTTTATTTTGAATTATTATTTTTTGCTATTTATAACTTACAGCTCTTCTAGAGTAGTAATATCAGCAATTTCCTCCGGGATTGTACCGCTAAGACGGTTTCCAATAAGTGACCTATGAACCAAAACATAGTTACATCCGAATATCCAATAATTTTCATTTGTAAAGGAAAAAAAATAACAAGAACTTACAATATTACGACACGAAGCTGTCCGAACGCTGTTGGAATTGATCCACTGAGGTAATTTCGTGCAACATCTCTAGAAGATGATCAAGAAGAATTATTTAGTAGTCTTATTTCAATGAAACTCAATTTTAATGTTTAGAAAATTGATTTCGGTACTCATTTGTTAGGGTGACTTACACTCGGACACCCTAAGGTTTACCATAATTACAGAAACCCCCTGTAATTTCAAAAAATTACGAAGACACCCCTTACAAGGAGTTTTTTAAACATTTTCGAAAGTTGTAGGGTTATTATTTTAAGGATTGTTGAGGGTTTTTTGCACTTTGCACCCCCGAAATATAGAAAATAGATACTTTGCATCCCCAAAACTAAGATTTAGCACTTTGCACCCTCAAAATATGAAAATACAGCACTTTGCACCCTCTTTTATATTTAGTCAAAAACTCAAGGGCAAAATAGGTAATTTAATTATAAATCCTTGGCACTTTGCACCCCCAAAACTTGAGAAATTGACAATTTGCACCTCCAAAACAAAATTAACACTTATCACCATCGAATTAAGAACAAATTAGCAACTTGCACCCCCAAAACAAAAAATGGACACTTTGCACCCCGAAACACATAATTAACACTTAAGACCCTCAAATTAAAAAAAAAACTCAAACCCCTCATTTTTTCGGACAAAGCTGACCATCAGGATGAAAAAAATATATGGCAAAATAAGTAAGTATCTGATCCGATTGAACAACCTACATTTATATACATATATACAAATTAAATACCATGAATTTGGAATGATTATATCATATAACAAATTAACAATCATGAATTACAGCTTGTACAAATTAAACGTGCTATGCAAAACAATTGAATAAGAAAAATTGGTAAGTTCAGCTTTGCCTTAGATCTTATTCACCCCGATGGTCGACTTTGTAGGAAAAAAGGAGGTGTTTGAGTTTTTTTTTTTTTTTTTTTTTTAATTTGAGGGTGTTAAGTGTTAATTTTGTGTTTCGGGGTACAAACTGTCATTTTATTGTTGTTCGGGGGTGCAAGTTGCTGATTTGTTCTTAATTCGAGAGTGATAAGCGTTAATTTTATTTTGGGGGTGCAAAGTGCAAAAGATTTAGCACTGAATTACCTATTTGCCCTTGAGTTTTTGCTTGAAAATAAAAGAGGGTGCAAAGTGCTGTATTTTTTCATATTTTGAGGGTGCAAAGTGCTAAATCTAAGTTTTGAGAGTGCAAAGTGCTTATTTCCTATGTTTCGGGGCTGCAAAGTGCAAAAAACCCGATTGTGAAAGTTGTAAAGGGTGTTTAGGTACATATATAGTCTAAACCAAAAGGTTCTTGTAATTTTTGAAACGTCAGGAGTTCCTTGTAAGACAACTAAAGCACATACATCTGCTCGTAAATTACCCAAATTAGAATCAGGAAATATTATTACCACATAATACTCTATTTTTGGTATCAAAAGCATAGAAGTTTAGTCGTCAATACTAACAAAAAAAGGATATAAAGGACCAGCATTGACATTGAATTAATGGTGAATGTATAAGTTTTTACTTACAACTCTAGCAAATGAGTAAGATTTGCAAATTCCACAGGCAAACTTCCAGTCATATTGAGACCTCTCAAACGCCTGTACATACAAAACATAAGATTTATATTAAATAAATAAATAAAAAGTTGTAAATTAACACTTGATCATTGAAATGCGAAGAAATATAAGAGTTTGAGTTTAAACTTTGAGTGAAAAATAATGAGTTAATGGCAATTTATCCCCTGTTTTATGCATAATGTCAAATTTACTTAATTTGAAAAATAATACATTACCCCTCTATAATCTGATAAAAATTCTACACTACCATCCTAACATTTTTAAACTCAAAAAATATGAATAGACAAAACTACCCATCTTATATGTGGCACTTACCCCCTGTGTTATGATAAATGTTATAAAAACATTTTTCATGTCTATTTTCTCAGCGAGTGAGTTACACTCTCCAGTTGAAGGAGGTGAATTACTCTTTTAAAATTTCCACGTGAGAGGGTAAAGTGTTATTTTTCAAATCACAGGGAGGATAAATTTAATATTATGCATACCACAAAATATTTCACTAAAGAAGGAGATATTTAGATTCATTCAAAATAACCACAAAATACCAAATTGCTTGTAAGAGCATACATGCGGGTAACATGGCATAGAGTGTTGTTGTTAAAGGAACAATCGCAAGTCACATTGCTTTCTATGTCTCTAGAAACAGAAGTGTTATTAAATGCACTAGCATCAACACAAGAGCTTCGGCTAATATTCAAGTAGTTGTATTGTAGCCCGGATGATATTCTTCGAAGAACTTGCACTGTAAAAAAAAAAACACAGTTGAAAAGTGAATATTACGTATCAAAATGTTCTATACATGAATCTATGGAGTAGCATCAACATAAGGCAGATGCCTCAAAACAGAATTAATGGTAATTTATCTCCCTGTGATTTTCATAATGTTCAATCTATCTACCTGTGATTTGAAAAACAGCACTTACCCCTCTATAATCTCATAAAAGTTTCACACCGCCTCCTTCACATTTTTACAAGTGGTCCTTTACTCCTTTACCCCCCATCATGTGTTATAATAAAGTTGCAATATACCCCCCTGTGTTATAATAAATATGGCAATTTACCCTATGTCTTTTATGATAAATATGGAACTCTCCTATGTTACACAAACTCTTTCATGCTAACTCTCGATATCGGCTAGTGAATTAAACTCGCCGGTTGAAGAAAGTAAAAGCATAAAGTTTCATGGGGGGTAAAATGCTATTTTTTAAATAACAGGAAGGTAAATTGATCATTATGCATTTCACTTGGAATAAATTGTCATTAACTCTCGAAATAATGTTTTCTTACATAAAATAATTATTTAACATAAAGTAACTTTGTGCCACCATACTTTTAAGAACACAAACAAACAAAAGGGTAAATATAATTCTAATCTAAAACTATGCTACAACCAAAGAAATTAGAAGAAAGTATTTTCTGGCAAACTAGATAAAAGGATTTAATTTCACAAATAAAGACGTGGTTAATTAATTGGTTTGTAGCCTCTAAAAGTCAAATATCTCATTTAAGATCGATACTTCCATATATCTGTACTTCATACATTTAATAATACGACTATATTAGACTTTTTATCTTACCAGTAATTGCCTTCATACATACTATTATAATTTGCAATAAAATAATATTATCAAAAGGTACAATAATTGCCATTAAATGACAATCAACCTATATGACATGTTAAAAGCAATACACAAACCACCAAGTGATATTTCTGCATGATTTACACAAAAAGTGAAAAATGTACCCTAGATGTCATTTTTTTTCGAAATAAAATACGAAAACACCATTAAATAGTTATAAAAATTGGTGATGGTCATGATCTTAAAAAATTGGCAATAATCTTCATGTTCTCTAAACATTAAACAATAGGACCAATTGTCACCTCTTGATTTTCAAATGGGATCAACTAGCTGATAAAACGATAACAGAGGCGATTTTGCTAATAAAATGTAAACATGGAGAGTTTTTCGCTAATAAAAATAGCATAAAGCCAATTAGAAATAAGGCAAAGGGTACTTCTTCATTTTACACTTTTTTTTCCTTTTTTTTTTGGAGAAGTTTCTTCATTTTTCTCATAAATTTTATTCTGCAAATCAATTTTCTCTAAAATTGCTTATTTTAACTAAAATCAAATTATGTAAAAAAGAAAAAATTCAAACCCATTGCCAAACTCGTCCTCAAAACAAACCATTTCCTGTAAAATCGATTATTTTAACAAAAATAAAATCATATAAAAAGAAAAAAATACAAACCAATTCCAAACTTGCCCTCAAAATAAACCATTTTCTGTAAAATTGCTTATTTTAATTAAAAATCAAATTATATAAAAATAAAAAATCAACCCACCGCCAAACTCATCCTCAAAACAAAAAAAAAAAATCACACCAAACGGGGAAAATGCATATTACTACCCTGTGATATCGGAAACCTGCAAAAAACTATCCTGTGAAATGTTTTTTGCACCAAACTTCCTTATATTTCAAAAATCCTGCAAATTACACCAATTCCGTCTCCCTCTTTCAATTTTTTGACGCGCAAGTATTTTACGCGCCAAAAATGCGATTTTTTTTGTTTCTGACGTAATTTTTCATTCAAAATGACAAGAATACCCTTGTACCTTTGAATCTTTGCAGAAAACTTCCTTGTGTTTTTTAAAGTTTGCAGAAAACTTCCTTGTGTTTTTTAAAGTTTGCGTAAAAGTTCCTTGTGTTTTCCACCGTTTGCAAAAAAATTCTTTGTATTTTTGGAAGTTTGCGTTAAATTTCCTTATGCTTTAAAATGTTTACAAAAAACTTCTATGTTTTTCTTAATGATTGTAGAAAAGTAACTCATATTTTTTAATGTTTGCGCGAAAAATTCTTGTACTTTTAAACGATTGTTCAAACTCCCTTATACTTTTATACTATACCCATAATTTTGTATCTTTTAAACTTCGCACATAATATCTCTTATTTTCTTTGTTTGTTCCATATGAGAAGCGAGAGAGAAAAATTAGTGAGAGTTTTTTGTAATTGTAAAAATTTAATTTTTTTTATTAATATATAAGGGGTAATTTAGGCAATTCAATTAAAAATTAACGGTGTCAATGATTAACGGAGAATGAGTGTAATTTGCAGGATTTTTGAAAACACAAGGAAGTCTGGTGTAAAAAAAATTCACTGAGTAGATTTTTGCAGATTTTCGATATCACAGGATAGTAATATGCATTTTCCCCATTAATAAAAATATAATTTTTTTATTAATATATAAGGGGTAATTTAGGCAATTCAATTAAAAATTAACGGTGTCAATGATTAACGGAAAATGGGTGTAATTTGCAGGTTTTTAAACACACAAGGAAGTCTTGTGCAAAAAAAAATTCCACAAGATAATTTTTTGCAGGTTTTCGATATTACGTTATATGCATTTTCCCCACACCAAACAAAAATTACAAAATCCATAAATCAAGCGAAAAAGAAACCAGTATACTCATCAGGAACAGTTAAATGCTAATTTAAATTAAATAGCAAACCATAGTTACCTTCAGGAACAGTTAAATGCTAATTTTAATTAAATAGCAAACCATAATTACCTTCAAGAACAGTTAAATTCTAATTTAAATTAAATAGCAAACCATAATTACCTTCATCTTCAGGCAAGAGTTGAGCGAGTGTCAAAACAAAAGTTGCAAACACAGTGACAATAAATATCTTCGCCCAATTTGCTCTCTCAGAATAAAGAAATCCCATTGAACAAAAAAAAAAAAAAAAAATTAACAAAATAGAAATCTTCGACAAAATAAAATCAAAATCCGGAAATGGGTTTCATAGAAGGAAAGAGAAGGGGTATTTAAGAATTGATGGCGGGAGAAAAGTTATAGCAGTTGAAAGGTGGATTTAACTTTTATTCGGAGATTTTAGTTGAAGGATTCGAAATTTATAGTTTTATTTTAAAAATAAACAATGAATTTGAAGTACAGAAATTATATAAAAATTGACCGTTGTCTGTTTGGCCTTTTTCAAAAAAATTCGTGTTTGAAAATGTCAAACAAACATGTTTTTTTATTTTCTGAAATAAATTTTTCATCTCTCAATTTTCTCAAACTACTCTCTCAAAATTCAAACAAGAAACAATTTTCTTATCTCTAAACACAACATTTACAAACTATACTATGATTTGACATAAAGTAACATATCTCTTACACAATTTATCTCATAATAAACATGATTTGATATAAAGTCTTACACATCTTACACCTACAAACTAACTCTTCCAAAAAAATCTATACCTACTTTATTTCTCAAATCACTCTCTCAAAACTCAAACAAACAACACTACGCAAATTGAGATTATTTCACAAACCTCCACCACTCTCCCAAACTACTTTGAAACATCAAACAAACATGCCCTACCAATTTGTCCAAATGGTTTATAATTAATTAATACTTCTTCCCTTTTGTCCGATTGACAGTAAAAGGTGGGTGGATCCGTAGCATTTTTCAGTCTATCTCTTTTTTTTTTTTTTTTTTAGGATATTTGACTAGTTCTTCAACTTTGTTCACATTTATTTCTGTTACTATTAATTCTTAGAATGATAGGTAATGGATTTTGACATTTCGTATTAAATGTCATCATATAAAATGTTTCTTTTATTCATCTATAGTCTGAGAGAAAGTTTCGATTAAAAAAAAAATTGGAACTAATGTCAGAATAATGTTTAATTTACCCCTGTGATTATAAAGATCATTTTATATTTTTTGTGAAAATTTTAAAGAAGTAATTTATATCTTCCAGTGAGAGTATAGTTAGCTTGCTGAATTGAGACTTGAGAGTGGACATGAAAAATATTGTTTGTAACATAAGGGGTAAATTGTTATATTTATCATAACATGTGGATGTGAATTGACACATTTATTATAACACAAGGGAGTAAAATGCAACATATAAAAATTTCAAGAAGGCAAAGTGAAACTTTTATAAGATTACAGGAGGATAAAGTGTTCTTTTAAATTACATGAAGATAAATTAAAAATTATGAATATCACAAGGGGCAAATAGTCATTAACTCCAAAAATTTGTAAAGAAACACACGATGATCTAAAGGTCATGGGTTTGAATCTCACCTGACACGTGAGTATTTCTCTAGTTTAATATTTAAGTAGATTTGTTAATAAAATAAAAGGACTTTTGGCAGCTTGCACCCTCGAAAATGGACCTTTTGGCAGATTGCACCCTCGAATTTAAATTTTGGCAGATTGCACCCTCAAAATACATAGCTTTGGCGGATTGCACCCTCTAAATTTTTCCGGCCAAATAATTCACTGGAAAATCAAAATTCTGATGTTTTCAATGGTGTAATTGTCTTTTTAATTCAATTTCCACCAAAGAAAATTATTACCCACCAAAAAACTAAGCCAATTAAATTAAATGTGTAGTTTAGGGGTTAATTTGTCTATTTACACATTAATTTAATCTAAATTCCTAAAAGAAAATATAAAAACCTTGTTCGAGCAACATCGATTAGGGCTTTATCACATTCTCACTTCAATTTTGACCTATTTTTGCGTCACATTTACTATAAAATTGAAGTTATATGTAATATTAGGTATTATACACCGTGTATTGATCAATGGGGTGGAGATTACAAGTAGAAAAAGATGAAAATTATGAGTTCCTCATTCCCTTGGGTTGTCAAGCTTCACATTATGGTAACAAAATCGATTATTAATTTTTTTTGTTATTCACACATATTTTCGGGCACTGTTCATTTCATAGTACTATATTTATGTATAATTCTTTGTCTCTTACATACACTAGAGCCATGTTTGTTTGGGTTTTTTTTTTTTACTTATGTTGACCTGGATTGTTTTTTTTAAATATATTTGTTACTTTAATGATGTTTTTGCATAGAATTTATTGTCGTGAATGTTTGAACAAAGTATGATGTTTAGCATGTGCAGCCAAGACATATTTGTTGCTAAAAAATGGCTGAAATATTTAAATGTGTTGTAAGAAAAATAAAAACTTAGGCACATAATTTGAATTTTTGGAGGGAATTGAATTAAAAGACAATTATACCCCTGCCAACATTAGAATTTTGATTTTCCGGCGAATTATTTGGCAGGAAAATTTTAGAGGGTGCAACCTGCCAAAGCTTATGTATTTCGAGGGTGCAATCTGCCAAAAGACCCATTTTTTAGGGTGCAAGCTGCCAAAAGTCCAAAATAAAATGATGTAATTATTGTTTGACTAAAAATAATAACTGTAAGGAAACATATGAAAAATAAAATAAGATATGGTTTGGTTGTCTGATCATTTAAACAAGTATTGATCAATAAATTGTATTGTTGTTAGTTGTTATTATCTTTTATTTATGAAATTATCAAAGTGAATTATTTAGTTCTCATATATTTAAATGACACGTTTGGTTTCCTAGATAATACTATTTATTTGAGTTTATTAGATTTTTTTTTTTTTTTACAATAGCAGTTCAAATAGGGCCCCGGCATAAATATCATTATAAAGTTGGATAAATAGATAGAAGTTTAGTTCCTACAAGGTAAAATTGCAGAAAACGTCCCAAACTAATTACTTATTTTGGATTTTCGTCCCGAACTATTTAACTTGGCGAATTTTATCTCGTAATTTAATATTTTTTTGGAATATCGTCCCAAATTAATTACTAATTTTGATTTTTCGTCCCAAACTATATCAACTCGCCAAATTTCGTCCCATAATTTACCATTTTGTATGAATTTAGTCCCAATATTAAAATTTTAATTTAATGAAAATGACGTTCAATCTTGTAATTAATTTGGGACGAACTCTGCAATATTATATAATTATTTTCATGTTAAAATTTATCATGTCATGACACTTAAGCAGCCATGTGATAATTCATCGGCAAATGTGCAATTCCGTCTTATAATTATGGTGGGACGATATTCCAAAAAAATATAAAATTACAGGACAAAATTCGCCAAATTAAATAGTTTGGGACGAAAATCCAAAATCAGTGATTAATTTGGGACGATTTTTGCAATTTTGCCTTCCTACAATTACATTTAAGATAGTTCCTCAAAAAAAATATTTACATTTAAGATAGGGTCCGAAATAAATAAAGGCGCGGGGATAAACACTTTTTTATTAATGGAGACTACACCCCGTGATATCAAATCTTTATGTAATTCGACAATTATAATGGAGACTACAAATCATGATTATATAACTTATCGTGTTTTTAATTTAAATCATGGATCAAAATTTGGGCTTTGGCCACTATACGTCCTGGAATTATAGGGTTTTATCACTTTGTACTCTAACTTAAAAGTTTTGGCACTTTACATCATGGAAAACATAATTTAGTTAGCACTTTACACCCTAATGTGTTTTGAAGAAAAAATTCATTGATTAAGGGTGTAATAGTTATTTATGAATATTTTTGACACTTTGCACCCTAAAATTATAGGTTTTGACACTTTGCACTCTGAAATATAGAATATTGGCACTTTGCATCCATAAAATATAATTTTTGACATTTTCAACCCCGACTTAATATGATAATCTAAATAATGTAAATAACATGCAATATAATAATATGTTAGATATGTAAACGTGTATTTAGATATAAAGTAAATAATTTAGAGGATACTTGAAATAAAATGAAGATAATGTCTTTTTTAATCTAAATTTTACTGAGAGAAAATGTTAAAATAAATTATTATAAAGTAAAATAAATTTAGAATAACAAGTTTATGATTGTTGTGCATAGAAATGACCATTTTATCAGTACATCGCCGACATTCATGAGTTTGTTTCTTTTAAAAGAAAATACATTAGGGTGCAAAATGTCATACAAATTATATTTTTAGGGTGCCGAGTACCAATGATTTAAATTGGGGTGAAAATGCTAATATTTTATATCTTTAGGGTGCAAAATACCAATATTTTAGATTTTAAGGGTGCAAAATTTATATTGCCAAGGTGCAAAGTGAAAAAAAATTGAAAGTAACTATTCTACCCTTCTACCAATGAATTTTCTCACTAAAACACACACTAGGGCCAAATAAATTATATTTTCAGGATGCAAAGTGCCAAAACTTTTAAGTCAGGGTGCAAAGTACCAAAACCCTATAATTACAGGGTACAAAATACCAAAAACCCATCAAAATTTCCATATTTTCCGTCGAAAACATCGAAAAGTTTTCGTTTTTGAATCAAGCGAAACGAAAACAAGATGTAATTCTAAAACTAGTCTGTTAATTTTTTAAATTTAGTAACTATTTCTACAATTTTTCCTAATGTTTCCAAAACATTTTCGAAAAGTTTCCAATATTTGACTGACCGAAACATATACTCGAAATAAAATTTTGATCCATGATTTAAATGAATCATGCGAACCAAACATGATAAGATAATTTATCAACAATTATATCAAGAATACGATCAATCATCTTCATTAAAAATAAACATCTGCGAAAGATGAAAAATTAATCCTACTACATTCAACACCTCCATTTGAAATACTAATATAAAAACTATCCACCGACAGTCACAAACGGGGGCAAGGCAAGGCGGCCAAGCCACCCCTAGTTTAAATCTAGAAACAAATATTTCGTCGCTTGCTATATACGAAAAATTATATAGTCTTACTAATTTTATTATTTTACTCCATACATTAGTATTTAAATAATGAGGAATCAAATCAATCGATCATAAAGTAGGGCAAGGCAATTATTAACTAAAAAGTTCAAGACAGGAAGTTGCATCAACTCAAAATTTTCAACAAACATTGAACTTACTACAGGGAACAATTCAGAACAAGAATGTTAAGGGAATCCACATCACTACGGATAATCATTTTAGAGTTTCCAAGATGTGCACTTTTTTTTCCTGGTTCGGTTTTTAACCCAATGGGTTTCTTCGAGCTAGATTTTTAACGAGGCATATCCGAAACACTAAGTAATGATTCATCCAGTCATATAGCAACATTTACTTCTCCGAGCTTCAGCTTCACTTGCGCTCGAGAAGTGGGGGAGTATTGATGAGGGGTACTTTGGACGCCCTACTTCAGGAAGGTCCTCTACGATCGGAAATAGCAATACCCGACCCCGCGACATATCGGCCGATCACCAATGCTGTACAAGCTTACTCCGATCACAGGGCAAGGGGTTCATGCTCGGATTCTACTGTTGGGCCGACCCCAGGCCCAGGCCCAGGCCTGTGGGTCGAGAAATACACCCCTGCGGATGGTTCAACTGGCACACCGATTCTGTTATAAATACCGAAAGCATTTATGACGCCAAATATCGCACATTTCCCCACGTGCTCCTAGTTCGAAGCTACCGCTCGAAGCCTCCTCTAAATTGTATTTCGATCACATTGTATGTATTAATCTCTAGCTTGTACGGCATCCAATAATGTCCAAGTAGGACCTCGAAATATATTGTAATCACGTTCGGAAATATACATATTCGACCCCCTCATTGTCAATTTAACAGCTCTACTATCTTTATATTTCCTTATTGACCCCCTAACGAAACCACGTGAGATCAATTGGCGCCCACTGAGGAGCCTTATTTGGGTGTTAGATCGAAATATGCCTACGACGAGACGAAATACATACATGCGAGGAGAGCCTTCACAAGCAGCTGGAGCACAGAACTCCGTTAACAAGGAGCCCGATAATCTTTCTCGAGCGGCTTGTCAACAAGAAGCTCCGTCGATCGTGCCACAAGAGGATATTCCGATCTGCACGACAGTGGCCGACCTGAGATCCATTATAGGGACGATGTGCAGGGAATTCTTGAACAGTGGAAGAGCCGATCAATCACCGGTGGATCAACCCATAATGCATGGGAGGCCTGAAATTCCATCCTCGAATATTCAAAAGGAAAAAAGTGTGCTTCGGTCGATATCAAAGGACCTACGGCAAATCCTCTCCAACCAGCTCCGTCGAAGTCTAACGTTCGATCGGTATTACCATCCAAAGCAGTACATGATGTAGAGGATTCGGTGGTTAGGGAAAGTCAACCTTTGGGAGTTGAGAAGGCAAAGAAATCGACCTATAAGAGAGTCACAGAGTCAGCCTTTGGTGTTGCTCGAATTCATGGTCGAGAGAATTGATCTGTTCGACCTATGGGAAAAGTACACAAAGCCAGCGTTCGAAGACGTCGAAAGGCTCATCTGAAAAATTTGCCAAAAATGCTGGAAGGACGCCTCATTCCCCTTAGCCTGCATCAGAACACTAAACGCGACGATGTACGCAATCGAATTTGGAAGTATCTGGGCAGGTGCGAGCGAAAAAACTCCCAAAATATCCCTAAGCAATGGGATGAACGGAATACGCAGCCCGAAGAGAAATTGCCTGCTATAGAAGGCTTGACAACCCACGGGTGGATTGGTAACTCGTTGCCCGGGAGTAGGCGCAACGATGGTGTAACCTTCCGGAAGGTATTTTCCGAACTCAATCACCAAGTTTGCCCAACGTTCCGCTGTGTTGTAAATGGTAGGAGTCTGATCGGCTCTGCGCTTTGTTCGGAGTTGATTGGAGCTGCTTGAGGGTTCTACCCATTTCTTGATAGTGACAACTACCCTGCCACCAACCTGGTACTTCACAGTTTCATCCTCACGAAGGGGCGCGACTTCGGCCCCGACCGCTTCATCCTTGAAGACCTCTTCTCCTGTCCCTGCTTCATCGTCACTCGAACCCTGACGAACTTCTCCCTCCTCTGTCTCGGAGTTCGATGCATCGCCAGAGTTTTAGGCCTGCTCATCGTCGGAGGCCTTATATTTGTCTATAAGCAATAAAGGATAACTATCCGACCCTTCTCCTACTTTAGTTTTTCCTTTTCGATCTCGCGAATAAGACATGCTTTTAATGGAAGAATGTATGTATTTCCTGGTTGTTCGAATTTCACGACTCTTCTATAAATTTCAAACACAATGCTCCGATCAAGTCTTTGGGAATCTTTCGTAAATGAATCTTCTACGGTCAACGTATATATATACGGGGTTAAAAAAGTAAAATTGCAAATCGGACCCCGAGTAACCGCGACAGTTGAGCTCCCCAAGCAGTAATTTTCAAAACAAGATTTTCAGGAAATTGCTCTTTCGACCCCTACACTCTATGAATTTAGACAACTACATGGCTGATTGACAAGACACGTCTTTTCAATATCGGGATGAACCTACTTCTCCGAGCCCAGCTTCACTTACGCTCGAAGAAGTGGGGGAGTATTAATGAGAAATCAAATCAATCGATCATAAAGTCAGGCAAGGCAATTATTAACTAAAGAGTTCAAGATAGGAAGTTGCATCAACTCAAAATTTTCAACAAACATCGAACAATTCAGAACAAGAATGTCAAGGGAATCCACATCACTACGGATAATCATTTTAGAGTTTCCAAGATGTGCACTCTTTTTCCCTGGTTCAGTTTTTATCCCAATGGATTTTTCGAGCTAGGTTTTTAACGAGGCATATCCGAAACACTAAGTAATGATTCATCCAGTCATATAACAACATTTACTTCTCCGAGCTTCAGCTTCACTTGCGCTCGAGAAGTGGGGGAGTATTGATGAGGGGTAATTTGGACGCCCTACTTCAGGAAGGTCCTCTATGGTCGGAAATAGCAATACCCGACCCCGTGACATATCGGCCGATCACCAATGCTGTACAAGCTTACTCCAATCACAGGGCAAGGGGTTCATGCTCGGATTCCACTGTTTCGCCGACCCCAGGCCTGTGGGCCGAGAAATACACCCCTGCGGATGGTTCAGCTGGCACACCGATTTTACTATAAATACCGCAAGCATTTATGACGCCAAATATCGCACAATTCCCCAGGTGCTCCAAGTTAGAAGCTACTGCTCGAAGCCTCCTCAAGATTGTATTTCGATCACATTGTATGTAGTAATCTCTAGCTTGTACGAAATCCAATAATGCCCAAGTAGGACCTCAAAATATATTGTAATCACGTTCGAAAATATACATATTCGACCCCCTCATAGGCAATTTAACAGCTCTACTATCTTTATATTTCCTTATTGATCCCCTAACGAAACCACGTCAGATCATTAAAATATTCAAAACTTCGTATATAGAAAAGTTCAACTTAACAAATCACTTAAAAAATTTGAAGGTTTGACTTCGTGATAACTTTGTTTTTGGTATATTAATATTTTATAGTCTATGTCCAGGTGTCAATTCAAACACTACACTTCAATATGAGGACGAGCAGGTCAATCAAGCTTCTCCTCGTTTGTATAGGGGGTCCTAACCTGGAATCAATGAGTACTATGTTAAGTTCATATCGGTGATGACCCGGTGGTAACCCTCTGATGCCTAAGTCAGTGATGAGGAGTACTTTGAATATTCTATTTTAGGAAGGACTTGTCTGATCGGAAGTCGCGGAATCCGACCTCAAAGATGTATCATCCCATCCCCAATGCAAATTAGCCCGGTCCGATCTCCAATCAAGAGGCCCAGGGTCGGATTTACTGTTAGGCCGATCCCAGCCCAGGCCCTTGGGCCGAGAAATACACCCCTGCGGATGGTTCAGCTAGCACACCGTCTCAAGTATAAACACCACAAGCATTTATGACCCCATACACGATTCCCCAGGTGCTCCTTGCTTGAAGCATCCTTGGAGGTTAGATTAGATCACTTTGTATGTATTAGCCTCTAGCTTGTACGGCATCCTGTAATGCTCAAATAGGACTCTCAATTGTACTCTTTGTAATCAAGATCGATAATGTACATATTCGAACCCATTATCAGCATTACCGCACTTTATTTGTCATTATATTCTATTATTGATCCCGTAAGAACCACGCTAGATCAATTGGCGCCCACCGAGGGGCCTTATTTGGGTGTTTGATCGAAAAATTTCTACTACGAGGAGAAATACATATATTCGAGGAGAGCCTTCACATGTGGCAGGTGCACATAATTCTGTTAACAATGAGCCCTATAACCTTTCTCGAGCGGCTCGACAACAAGAGGCTCCGCCGATTATTCCCCAAGATGATATTCAGATTCACACAACTGTCGCCGATCTGAGGTCCATTATCGGCACGATGTGCAGGAAATTTTCTAATAGCGGGAGAGCTGATCAGTCGTCAGTGGATCAGCCTGCGGCGCATGGGAGACCCGAAATCCTATCTTCGAACATTCAGAAGGAAAGGAGCATGCTTCGATCGATATCGAAAGCACCTGTGGTGAACCCTTCCCAACCTGCTCCATCGAGGTCCAACATCAGATCAGGATTGCCTTTTAAAGCAGTAAATGATGTGGAGGATTCAGTAGTTGGGGAGAGTCAACCTTTGGGTGCTGACAAAGCGAAAAAATCGACCTACGAAAGGATCACAGAGGTGGAATTAGAGAGAATTGTGCAGGAAAGAGTGGCCAAAAAACTGGACAGAGAGGAGTTGGTTAAAGAGGCTCGACATACAGGTACGACAATCAGACGTACCGAAGTAATGCAAAATAGAGAAACTTTTCGAGAAAATATCAGAGATAGAGAGATCGAAAATAGTATCATGAGATGTTCACCTTTCTGCCAAGAGATTCGAGATGCTCGAAACATTGAGATAGTGCCAACGAGATTACCACGGTATAACGGGACTACCGACCTCGGGGAGCACAATAACAACTTCATTAATGTGATGAATTTATATGGACATTCAGAAGATTTCTGCTGCAAAATCATGGTTACCACATTCGAGGGGATTGCCCTTGATTGGGTCGGGAAATTGCCATCGAACTCTATCTTCTTTTTCGATGAGTTTTGTGATAAGCTAAAACATCAATTTGCGAGTCAGAGGAAGCTAAGGTTGCCTGCGAACCATCTAGGACTGTCAAACAGATGGAAGATGAAACTTTGAGGCAATGGTTGGCTAGATTCAGTATCGAACTTCGGAAGGACCACCAGCCTCAAAAGAAGTAGTCTTATCGGCTGCGTTTTCCTTGTCATCATGGATCAAAGAATCGTGATAAGAGTAACCCGCCACTCTCTTCCCCACAAGGTGATCCTCTATCATTTCGACAAGGGTAGGTTTGGGATGCAGCTCGCCAAGTAAAGTAAGGTCTTCACCGGAACGATCATAGACCTGCTTCCTTCTTTTAGCCATAGAACTAGATGAATTGGGTTGCGACCAATTACGGCAGCCCCGAATGCCTAGGGAAGTCCTTAGTTGCAGGGGAGGAAAGCCTTGTCCAGTCCTTGTGGAACCTAGATCTCGGGAATAAGAAGGTTCGTCGTGAGTTTGGGAAGGATCTGGGGACTCTTCTCTATTATCATCAGAATCTTGGCCTAATTCCAACTTTCTTTTCCTTGACACTCTTTGCTCAATGGGATGATTCTCCACCGTCTTGGTAGACTTTGAAAGAACCATTTTTCCTTTTTTAGAGTGCCTGGAGTTCTCAACCATGGAAGCTGAAAAGAAAGAAAAATCCAGTTATAAATATCATTGGGAATAATGATAAAGGGAATATGGAGGTTAAACATAATACTTACCGAGTGACTGAGAGGAGGAGGATATAGGATAAGTGTGAGAACTTAGGCCAGCCTTACGAAGAAACAGCTCGGTAACAACATAACGAGTCTTTATGAAACATTGCACTTTTTTCCTTGCGTAGGATTTTTTCCCATAGGGTTTTTTCTGAGTAAGGTTTTTAATGAGGCACAATTCATAAGAAGTCAGTCAAATAAGGCCTAATACTTCTACGAGCTTCTATTGTGAGGGATTACTGATGGGGGCTATTTTATACCCCTTTATGATATTCGGATCGAGACAAGCATATGAGGTCGGCCCGACCATATAGGTCATGCACTATAACGGATTGACCCGTTTAGAGTCAACCCTCCACGGCGAACAAGCTGCAATCCGAACTGAAGAAGGATAAATGTTCCGAGTCCTAATAGGGCTATGTTTCCTTATATGGCTAGGGTTTGTAACATATAAATACCTAGATGCATCATTGTAATAAAAAACAAGATAAGAGCTTACGCCTACATACTTGGGCAATCTGAGATTAATAAAAGAGCTTTTGCTATACATATTGATTATTACTCTATTGCTTGCTCATTAACGTTGTTACATATTGTTCTTCCTTGAGATTGATCCATCCGTTATAAAGTAACTAGGCCCTACAATATTCGTATAACTTTACCATAAACCATTATTATTGATTTAATCTAATTCCACGAAATTCGGTTTAATCAAACTGAATACATAATATCAGGTCTGCTAGCTGTTAAGTATAACAGTGACCCTATTATGCCTTTGTACTTGGTGATGTCAACTGATTTGCCATCTTCATCTTTATCCAGACGAAATCCAGTAGACATAGGAACACGAGCAGATGAGCTAGTTTCCATACCAAATTTCTTGAACAGATCTTTTGTGTACTTAGCTTGGTTGATGAATATACCATCAGACAACTGTCCAACTTGCAATCCAAGAAAGTAATAAAGTTCTCCCATCATGCTCATTTCAAACTTGTTATGTATCAGCTTAGAGAACGTTTCACACATCTGTTGGTTAGTTGAACCAAAAATAATATCATCCACATATATTTGCACGAGTAATATATGATCTTCCCAATCCATAGTAAACAAGGTTTTGTCTACTTTACCTTTTCGAAATCCTTTAATTAAAAGAAAATCAGATAAAGTATCATACCATGCTCTTGGAGCCTGTTTCAGTCCATAGAGAGCTTTCTTCAGATGATATACTTTATCTCCTTCTTGATAGACTTCAAACCCAGGAGGTTGTTCAACATAAACTTCTTATTGAAATTCTCCATTGAGAAATTCAGACTTCACATCCATCTGATAGACAATGAAGTTCTTGTGAGCATCATAGGCAAGGAACAGTGTAATTGCTTCAAGCCTTGCTACTGGTGCAAATGTCTCATCAAAGTCAATGACTTCTTCTTGACAGTAATCCTTGGCAACTAGTTTTGCTTTATTTCTGGTAACAATATCATCTTCATTCATTTTATTACTGAATACCCACTTAGTGCCAATAACTCTTTGATGATTTGGTCTAGGAACTAAGTAACAGCTTCATTCCTTTTAAATAGATTTAGCTCTTCTTGCATAGCTTCAATCCAATGAGAATTACTAAGTGCTTCTTCAATTTGTTTGGGCTCTATTTGAGATAGGAATTTGACAAACATTGCCTCATTTGCAGCAGCTCTTCTAGTCTTTACTTTATCCGGTGGATCCCCTATCACTAGATCAGGTGGGTGATCTCGGAGCCTTCTGAGATCAGGTTGCAAATCTGGGTGTTGTCCCCTTGATTGATCTAGCAACACTACTGTTGGAGTTCCAGTAGTAGTATGTTGAACAGTGTCTGGTCTGTCAGCTGTTTGCAACTCGTCTATTAGACAATCAGCAGACTGATTTTGAACAGCACTTAATTTAGCAGTTGAGTTGAGATCAGGTAGTATGATGGGAACATATTCTTCTTTTCTTTCAACACTCAATTTCTGAAAATCAGTAGACAGATCTGAATTTGCATTTTGATTCTTTTAAGAAGTTTGATTTTGTTCATCAAATACCACATGAATAGATTCTTCTACAAGTAAAGTTCTTTTGTTGAAGACTCTATAAGCTTTACTAACAGTAGAGTAACCTACAAATACAGCTTCATCAGCCTTTTCTGTAGATGCAGTTAGGTGATTTTTCCCATTATTCAAAACATAACATTTACAACCAAAAATCCTAAGATAATGAATATTAGGCTTTCTGCTGTTCCAGACTTCATAAAGTGACTTGTTTTGAATTTTCTTGATCATGCATCTGCTCTGGTTGTAGCATGTTGTATTTGTGGCTTCTGTCCAGAATCTTTGGGGCAGTTTTGCTTCAGCTATCATTGTTCTGGTAGCTTCATTTAGAGTTATGTTTCTCCTTTCAGCAACTCCATTTTGTTGAGGGGTTCTGGCAGCAGAGTATTCATGGTTGATTCTTCTGGTGTTACAATACTCTTCAACAGTAGAGTTTGTAAATTTAGTCCATCTATCTGATCTGATCTTCAATATCTTTAAGCTTTTCTAATTTTGGATCAGTTCCGTCAGTTTGATTAGATTACCCTTGGTTTCACTTTTCTTCTTCATGAAGACAACCCATGTGTATCTTGAAAAATCATCCACATTAGCTAGACAATATTTGTTCCCACCATTACTGATTGGATCAATGGGTCCAAATAAGTCCATAGGTAATAGCTCCAAAATTCTGGTTGAAGATTTGTGCTTCTTGCTTTTGAATGATGACTTGATTTGTTTACCCTTCTGACAGGCGTCACACAACTTATCTTTGCTCATGACTGTCTTTGGAATTCCTTCTACAAGATCATTCTTGATTAATTTGTTGATGGTCTTGAAATTCACATGATTCATTCCTATATGCCAAATCCAGCTAATTTCACTTGGTGTAGATGCCACCAAACAAGCATTATAATTTTTGTCCACGAAATTCCAGTCGACTATGTAGATATTCCCTTGTCTTCTTCCAGATAAAATAACCTTTTTGGTTCCAACTTGTTCAACATAGCACTTATTAGATGAGAAGATGACCGAGAATCCCTTGTCACAAAATTGACTTATGCACAACAGATTGTACTTGAGGCCTTTAACATGAGAGACGTCAGATATCTCAATGTTGCCTTTGATTAGCTTTCCACATGCCACAATCTTGCCTTCTTTGTTGTCTCCAAATATAACTTTTGGACCGTCTATGGCATCAGTCAGTTCATGTATGTCTCCAAACATGTGCCTTGAACATCCACTGTCCAAGTACCATTTCTTCTCTAGTTTACTCCTACTCCTATTCCTAGCCTACAAAACAAAATAAAATTGTTTTAGGTACCCTTTATTGAGAGGGTCTTGATGGATAAGTATCACCTTTGACAACCCAAGATTTTGAAGTCTTAGGCTTCTTAGGCTTTTGAGTTCAGCAGGAGCATGTGCTATTCTGTTTTCATCATAATCAGCAGGCATATTATTTTTATAATCATTATGATGTGAATAATGCTCATAAGCAGGGTAGGGTGCATGTTAAGCAGGGTATGCATGCATTGGGTGATGAGCAGGATATGCAGCATCGTAAGATGGAAATTGAGGTGCATGATATAATGGTGGATATTCAACAGGTTGCACATAATATGGTGACTCATTTCCATACCAAACATTTTGATTTTTCTGATTTTTATGCTTCCTGGGTTTACTTTTTGCTTGCTCATTAACAGACGACTTAGTTTTATTACTAGTCTGTTTGGTTTACTTTTATCAGCAGACTTCCTAGGACTCTGCTGTTTAGCTTTACCAGTCTGTTTTTCGATCTTAGGCTCTTTACTCTTTTTAGCCTTATGAGCTTTCTTCTCCTTTAGTTCAATCCCATGTGAAGCAGGTTTAGTAGTCTGAACATACAAAATGACCTTACTATTGTTAGCAGATAGGAATTTTTCAGTATGATTCAGTTCTATCTTTTCCTGTTCTAAAGGCAGTTTCTGTTTACTAAGCGTGTTATCTAATGTAACAGAAGACTTATCATGAGACTCTATGACTTTCTCAAGTTCCATGATTTTACCCTTATAAATTTCACTTTCAGCTTTCAGAGATTCATTCACTTGCTCAAGCAGTTTATATTCAGCTGATTCTTTTGGTTTTTCAACCTTAAGTTTCAGTGCAGTATTTTGCTCTTTTAGCAATGGCATCTTTTCCTTAAGCTTAGCAAATGCAGTAACAACACTTGTGTTATTTAAAATCATTTGCTCAAATGAACCAAATAGTTCACTTTCAGAAGCAGTTACATCATCATCAGAGTCATCTGATTCTTTGGCCATCAGACACAGTAGTGCCGGTTGCTAATCTTCAGTTGAGTCATCTTCTGATGTCTCTGAGTCTGAATCAAACGAGTAGATAGCATAGCTTCTTAGCTTCAGCCATCAACACCTTTCCTTTTTGATGTCTCTTCTCCTTTATGATTTTCTTTTCTTCCTCAGTGTACTTCTCAACTTTAGAATATGGCAGTCCTTGATGAAATGTCCCAATTTCCTACAGTTATAGCACATTAGTTTGGATTTATAAGAATCCTTATTATCATGAGAGTGAGAGGTAGGGTTAGAAGTACAAGCATTGTTGTATTTGTTTTTCATCTTTCTCTTGTAGAACTTCTTGAAGTTGTTCAGCAGCAATGCCACGTCACCAGCAGTGTACTCATTTTTGTTGAGTAGCATGGTCTCATCAGATGAGTCCATTTCTTTATTCTTGTTTGCTGATCTTCTTGGATTTTCAGCAGCAACCAGGGAAGCTGTGGGACTAGAAGTTGAGGTTTCTTCTATACCCATCCTTGGCAGTTTATACTCGTATGCCTTTAGTATAGAGAACAGATTGGTGAGAGAGATCTTCCCCAATTCCCTTGATTCTTCCATGTTTGTAATCTTCATGTTGAATTTGGGAGGTAGCGCCTTCAAAACTTTGACCGTGATCTCTTTATCAGTAAAAGTCTTTCCCAACTTCAAAACTTCATACAGTGTCCTTGTAAACCTTGTATCCATCTGGTCAATGGTTTCTGCGGACTTCATTTTGAAGTTCTCCAACTTTTCAAGAGCTATGCTCAAGTTGTGCTCTTTAATGGCGTCGTTTCCTTGGCTCATATCACGAACCTTGTCCCACATTTCTTTCGCTGTTTTGCAGTGCTCGAGCTTGTCAAAACGGTCATTATCCAGGGCTCTGGTCATGATGAAATGGCCAACTTTATCAAGGTTGAACAACTTTACTTCCTCAGTTGTCATCTCCTCGAGTTCTTTGTTCACCACCATTTCTTCGTCATTTACTTTGATGGTCTTGGTGATTTTGAAAGGACCCTTAATAATACATGTTATCGTTGTAAGCAACAAGGAAGATTTCAATGCGGATCTTCTAGTCCTCGAAACTCATACCACCAATGTGGGTAACATGATTGATAGAATTCATTTTCAAAAAGTTCTGATTTTTCAAAATATGCTCTTTTGAATACTTTGAAAACCTTTGAAAAACACTTGGATCAAGCTCGTTGATCAAGCAACTGATTCAGATGAAATACCTACTCTGATACCACTTGTTGGTCCAAAGTGGTCAGAGGGGGGGAGTGAACAGACCTCTGAAAATTTTAACTGTAAAAATCTCTAACTTTTTCTACGAGCAGAATGAGCTGATCGGATTCGTAAGATTACTAAGTTCATCGCGCGCAAAGCTTTGAACAGTAGAGTAGACCACTCTTTTGATATGACTTAGCTGATTTTGAGAAAATCAGAGTTTTAAACAGATTACTTGCAGCGGATTTGTTAAATGTTTTTCACAAGTAAATTTACTTAACTTAGAAAAGATTTTATCCCCAGTTTTCACAAACTCCTTTTTAAAATCTTTTTCCAGTTATCTTAAGTGCTTAAGATGCTTTTGAAAATATGCAAGGAAAAATGTAAATGTATGTTGGATGAAGATGGAGTGCAAAGAAGATAAGAAGATAAGGGAAGGTTTTGATGATTTCCAAAACGTCAAAATCAGCTAAGTATGGAAAGCTTAGGTCCCTTAGAAGAATTTTGAACAAGTGAAGAAGACATCAGAAGAGTTCAAAATTCAAAGCCCAGAAGACTACTGATCTCATGCTGAAACAGCAATCAGAAGGGTAGACCATCAGCTGACTCAAATCATATTAGTTCAGTATTTGATCAGCAGAGTATCTATCAGCAGAGTTGCATCGATCAGCAGAGTAGAAGAGATCATGAGATAGTTCAACGGTAATAAATTCACTTGGTGTAATTAATGCTGCAAGAGAAGGGTAGTAATCGCAAATGATTGAAGAATATTCTCGGATCAGCATGGTGCATTTAATGCAGCTACAGGAAAGTACATCAGAAAAAGTACTGTAGCAGGGAGCCGTTCTAAATTTGGGCTAAGGCTATGGATTTGAATTGTGATTTGCTTCAACGGTCATATTTTCAAATCCAAGTATAAATAGAGCTGATTTCGAAGAGAGAGACACACAACAACATTCTGAGATTTCGTTTTTGAAGCAGAAAATTTCTAAGTCTCAAGAAGCTCGAACAACTCACTCGTCTGGTGGAAGTCATCTGTTGACAGAAACCCAGTTGAAGAAATTAGAAAATACATTCCGAGTGATTTTGTATTTAGCTGAGTGTTGTGCGAAGTTTGAATCCGTCTTTGTGAGTGATTTAACTTCAGAGGATAGGTTTTCTGAGTGATTTCCTATTGCGAGCTTACAGCCTTTTCATTTGTTGTTTAGGTGTAAATGGAGACATATTGTAAACTTTGTATTTATAGTATAACCCAGAATCTAAGTGATCTGAAAGAGTGGACTAAATGATTTTCATCCATATAACCACTATAAAAATTCTTTGTGTTGATTTGCATTCAAGTTTTTCTCGCATATTTCAAAATTTCATAAGTAAACACTTTGAATTGATTGAAAGATTTTAAAGGAGTTTTTAAACTGGGGATAAAATCTTTTAAAGACTTAGTCTACTTGTGAAAAACACTTTCTAATTATCCGCTGCAAGTAAACTCTTGAAAAACTGATTTTGCTGAAATCAGCTAAGTTGCTGTAAGATAAGTGGTCACTCTGCTGTTCAAGATTTGTTCACGATCAGCATAGTCAGCTTACTGTTCTTCATAAGCTTAGTCTGCTGACAGACGACAGAAAAGTTTTTAAGTCTAAAATTTTTTTGAGGTCTATTCACCTCCCCCCCCTCTAGACCTCATCTGACTACTTGGGACAAACAAGTTGTATCAGAGCAGGTGGTTCATTAGAATCAGCTGCCTGATCAACGAGCTTGATCCAAGTGTTTTTCAAAAGTTTTCAAAACTTTTCAAAAGAGCATCTTTTTGAAAAACAAAAACTTTTTGAAAAATGGACTGTATCAGCCATGTTCCCCACATTGCTGGTATGTCGTTTGAAGACTGGAAAATCAGAATGGAGATTTTCCTAGCTGCTTATAATGATAACATGTACACATGTATCATTAAAGTCCAGTCAGATTCACCAAGACGATAAAAATCAATGAAGTTGATACCGTGGTGGAAAAAGACCTTCATGAGATGACTCCAGAAGAAATAAAACTATTTAATCTGGATAAAGTCGGAAGATTTATCATGACTAAAGCCCTGGATAATGATCGATTTGACAAAGTCAAACATTGCAAGACTGCAAAGGAGATGTGGGATAAAGTCAGAGATATGAGCGAAGGCAATGATGCCATAAAAGAGCATCAGCTTACTGTTGCTTTGGAGAAACTGGATAACTTCAAGATGAAATCTGGAGAGACCATTGATCAGATGGATATCAGGTTTACCAGAACACTCAATGAAGTTCTAAAGTTGGGAAAAACCTTTACTGACAAAGAAATCACAGTCAGAGTACTAAAGGTTTTACCTCCCAAGTTCAACATGAAAGTGACGGCGATGGAAGAATCAAGAGATTTGGGAAAGATCTCTCTTACAGAGCTGTTCTCCGTACTCAAGGCATTCGAGTATAAACTGCCTAGAATGGGAATTGAAGAAACCTCAACTTCAGGACCCACAGCTGCCTTAGTTGCTGCTGAAAATCCAAGAAGACCAGCACAAAGAAGTAAAGAAGTGGACTCATCTGATGAAGCCACATTACTCAACAAAAAGGAGTACACAGCTGGAGATGTAGCATTGCTGATGAACAATTTCAAGAAGTTCTACAAGAGAAAAATGAAGAACAAATACAACAATGTTTCTACTTCTAAACCTAACTCTTCTTCTCAAGAAAAAGATGATTATAAAGCCAAACTAATGTGTTATAACTGCAGGAAATTGGGACACTTCATCAGAGACTGTCCATATCCAAAAGAAGAAAAATACACTGAGGAAGAGAAGAGAATCAGAAAAGAGAGAAAGCATCAGAAAGGCAAGGCAATGATGGCGGAAGCAGAGAAGCTGGCTGCTGTCTACTCATCTGATTCAGACTCAGATACGTCTGACGAAGAATCTTCTGATGAAGAGAACCCTGCTCTCATCTGTCTAATGGCCAAAGAATCTGATGACTCTGAGGATGAGGTAACTCCTCTTGATAATGAATTATTTAATTCATTTGAACAAATGATGCTAAACAATACTACTATTGCTGAAGCATATAAAAAGCTTAAGGAAGAGATGATATTGCTAAAAGAGCAAAATAGTTCACTGAAACTCACAGCTGAAAAGCTAAGAGAATCAGCTGAATATAAACAGCTTGAGCAAGAACATGAATCTCTGAAAGCTGAATGTGAAGTTTATAAGGGTAAAATCATTGAGCTTGAGAAAGTTATTGAGTCTCATGAGAAATCATCTGTTGCATCCACTCATACGTCCAGTAAACAGAAGATACCTTTAGAACAGGATAAGCCAGAATTGAATCATACTGAAAAATTTATATCTGCTGACAATAGTAAGGTCATTATGTATGTTCAAACTGCTAAACCTGCTTCACCTGAGAAAGCGTTAAAGGAGACAAAAGCTCCTAAGGCTAAAAAGAGCAAAGAGCCTAGTGTAGGTAAACAGACTAGTAACACCAAACAGCAGCGTCCTAAGAAGTCTGCTGATAAAGCTAAAATGAATCAGACTAGTGGTAAAACTAAGTCGTCTGTTAATGAGCAAGCCACTAGTAAACCAAAGAAGCATAAGAATAAGAAAAATCAAAATGCTTGGTATGGAAATGAGTCTTATTATGTGCAACCTGCTGCATATCCTCCTATGTATCATGCACCTCAATTTCCAACTTACTATGCACCATATCCTGCTCATCCAATGCATGCATACCCTGCTTATCATGCACCTTACCCTGCTTATGAACATTTTCCTTATCATACTGATCATCAACATGACTTATCTGCTGAATATGATAATGATAAAACTATTCATGCTCCTGTCAAAACTCAGAAGCCTAAGAAGCCTAAGACATCAACATCTTGGGTTGTCAAAGGTGGAACTAATCCTTCAGGACCCTCTCAATAAGGGTACCTAAACCAATTTTATTTTTGTTTTGTAGGTTAGGATTAGGAGTATGAGTAAAGTAGAGAAGATCTGGTACTTGGACAGTGGTTGTTCAAGGCACATGTGTGGAAACATACATGAACTGACTGATGCTGTTACTGTGGATGGTCCAAAAGTTACTCTTGGAGACAGTAAAGAAGGCAAGATTGTAGCTAAAGGAAGTTTAATCAAGGGAAACATAGAGATATCTGATGTCTCATATGTTAAAGGCCTAAAGTACAACCTGCTGAGCATAAGTCAATTTTGTGACAAGGGATATTCAGGCATCTTCTCAACAGATAAATGTTATGTTGAACAGATTGGTACAAAGAAGGTAATTTTATCTGGAAGACGACAAGGAAATATCTACATGGTTGACAAGAATTCAAGTGTTTGTTTGGTGGCATCAACACCAAGTGAAGTCAGTTGGCCGTGGCACAAAAGGATGAATCATTTAAACTTCAAGACCATAAACAGATTAATAAAGAATGATCTGGTAGATGGGATTCCAAAAACAATCATGAGCAAAGACAAGCTCTGTGACGCATGTCAGAAAGGGAAACAAATCAAGTCATCATTCAAAATCAAAAAGCACCAATCTTCTGAAAGAATCTTGGAGCTGCTACACATGGACTTATTTGGACCCATTGATCCAGTCAGCAATGGTGGAAAGAAATACTGCCTAGCTGTTGTGGATGACTATTCAAGATATACTTGGGTGATATTCATGAAGAAGAAAAGTGAAACCAAGGAACATCTTACTAATCTGATGGAACTGATCCAGAATGAGAAAAGCACAAAGATATTGAAGATCAGATCAGATAGAGGGACAGAGTTTATAAACTCTACTGTTGAAGAGTATTGTAATATCAAAGGAATACATCATGAGTATTCAGCTGCTAGAACCCCTCAACAAAATGGTGTTGCTGAAAGGAGAAACAGAACACTGAAGGAAGCTGTCAGAACCATGATAGCTGAAGCTAAGCTGCCACAAAGATTTTGGGCAGAAGCAACAAATACATCCTGCTTTACCCAGAACAGATGCATGATCAACAAAAATTAGAACAAGACTCCATATGAAGTTTGGAACAACAGGAAACCAAACATTCATTACTTTAAAATTTTTGGTTGTAAATGCTTCGTATTAAATAATGGGAAAAATCACCTTACTGCATTTGCAGAAAAGGCTGATGAAGTTGTCTTTGTAGGATACTCTACTGTTAGTAAAGCTTATAGAGTTTTTAACAAAAGAACATTACTAATAGAAGAATCCATTCATGTAGTATTTGATGAACCAAATCAATCTTCTGAAAAGAATCAAAGTATTAATCAAGATCTGTCTACTGATTTACAGAAGTTGAATGTTGGAAAGAATGAAGAATATGTTCCCATCATACCACCTGACCTCAACCCAGCTGATAACTCAAGTGCTGTTCAAAATCACAGTGCTGATTATCTAACAGACGAGTTGCAAACAGCTGACAGACCAGAGAATGTTCAACAGACAAGTACTGTTCAACAGACTACTACTGAATCTCCAACAGTAGTGTTGCAAGATCAAAACAGAGGACAACATTCAGATTTGCAGCCTGATCTTAGATGGCTCAAGAATCACCCACCTGAGTTAGTGATTGGTGATCCTTTAGATAGAGTAAAGACTAGAAGGGCTGCTGCACAAGATGCTATGTTTGCCAGTTTTCTTTCTCAAATAGAGCCTAAACAAATTGAAGAAGCTCTCAGTGATTCCTTCTGGATTGAAGCTATGCAAGAAGAGTTGAATCAATTTAAAAGAAACGAAGTATGTTACTTAGTTCCAAGACCAAGTCATCAAAAGGTAATTTGCACTAAATGGGTTTTCAGAAATAAGATGAATGAAGATGGTATTGTTACCAGAAATAAAGCAAGACTAGTGGCCAAGGGTTATTGTCAAGAAGAAGGAATTGACTTTGATGAGACATTTGCACCAATAGCAAGACTTGAAGCAATCAGACTGTTTCTAGCCTATCCTGCTTACAAGAACTTCACTGTCTATCAGATGGATGTGAAGTCTGCATTTCTCAATGGAGAATTGCAAGAAGAAGTGTATGTTGAACAACCACCTGGATTTGAAGCTTATCAACAGGAAGACAAGGTGTATCGTCTGAAGAAAGCCCTCTATGGACTGAAACAGGCTCCAAGAGCATGGTATGATACCCTATCTGATTTTCTTTTAATTAAAGGATTTCGTAAAGGTAAGGTAGACAAGACCTTGTTCACAATTGAATGGGAAAATCATATATTACTTGTGCAAATATATGTGGACGATATTATTTTTGGTTCAACTAACCAACAGATGTGTGACAAGTTCTCCAAGCTGATGCAGAATAAGTTTGAAATGAGCATGATGGGTGAACTCAATTATTTTCTTGGTCTGCAAGTTAGACAGTTGCCTGATGGAATATTCATCAACCAAGCAAAATACACAAGAGATCTGTTCAAGAAATTTGGTATGGAAACTAGCTCTACTGCTACTGTTCCTATGTCTACCAGTCTTCGTTTGGATAAAGATGAAGATGGCAAATCAGTGGACATAACCAAATACAGAGGCATTATTGGGTCACTGTTATATCTAACAGCAAGCAGACCTGATATCATGTACTCAGTTGGGGTTTGTGCGAGATTTCAATCAAATCCTAAGAAATCTCATCTCTTAGCTGCCAAGAGAATTCTGAAATATATTAAGGGCACTCAAGAATTGGGATTGTGGTATCCTAGAGAATTTGGATTTGAGCTTATTGGATATTCAGATTCAGACCTTGCTGGCTGCAAAATTGATAGGAAGAGCACAACATGTGCTTGTCAATTTTTGGGCAGTCGTCTGATCTCATGGATGAGTAAGAAACAGACTTCAGTATCCATATCTACTGCTGAAGCTGAATATATAGCTGCTGGAGCATGCTGTGCACAAATACTATGGTTGAAGCATCAACTGGAAGATTACAATATCAAGATCAGTGGAATTCCAATCTACTGTGATAACACAAGTGCAATATCTCTTACTCAGAATACTACAAGTCATTCAAGGACTAAGCATATTGAGATCAAGCATCACTTCATTAGAGATCATGTTGAAAAAGGAAATGTTATGATTGAGTATGTTCATACAGACAATCAGATAGCTGATATTTTCACCAAACCTCTAAGTGAAGTAAGGTTTTCAACTCTAAGAGCTGAACTAGGACTATTAAATTTGGATGCATGAGCTGAGGGGGAACTTATCAGAAGACTGTAGTTCATCAGCACGGTCATCCATTATTATGTTCAAGAATTAACTCTCAACAGACTAGTTAACTTATGAATTCTTAAAGACAGGGGGAACGTGTAAGACTAGCGGTACTTCCGTTCTAAAGATGAAATTGGTTAATGACAGTTAGTTGAAGTTATGTTATTAGAAGATATGTTATCAATTCTTGAAGACTGAAGATTAATTTATCTTGCTGGATTGACAAACAGCAGAGTAAGATTACTAGCTATTGGCTTTCTCTAGTAATATCAGATAACAGATCACTCGTATGTCAGATAAGTTAAACTCTACTCATCTGATACATTATATAAGCATGGTTATAAATCGCATCTTTTGAAACACGCTTTTATAAGTAACAGATAAGTGTCGATTGAGTTTCCCGCCCATCTGACATTAAAATAATAAATTTGAAGTCCGCAATTCTCACCCGCACGATTTAAAAACTGTCAGATTAATCTTACGGTTCACGTTTATCACGATAACCAAAATCTAAGGAAACCTATAAAATCCGATCTGAACAGATTAGTCAACTTACGCACACAAAATTCCAAAATTCTCTAACTCTCTAAGCTATCTGTTTTCTAGCTCTCCGTTTTCTACAGATTTACATCACTTAACCTCTCAAATGGTTATTGCTGAGGGAAGATACCTTAGTTACGACAAATTCTTCAAAACCGGTACTGATCTGATGAGGGAAATCTTGGTAAAGATTAAGGAAGCATCACTGGTTCCAATCTTAGAGGCACATGAAGAGCGAGTTTACTTGGATGATGTAGAACACTTCTACAAAACCAGAGAGTTCAATGATGAAAGAACTAGCATGACTGCTACGATTGGGGGAAAGAAGATTTGCATTTCGACTGCTGTTCTAAGTGAAGTATACAAGTTGACGAATGAAGGAGGAGATGTTACTGACCTAGGGTCTGAAAAGGAGGAAGATTTTTGGCAAGTTTGCGCCAAAGAGGGAGAGGAATTGACAGGGTCTCTGATGAAAACTCAATTAAAAGATGAGTATCAGAGATTCGTTGACATAATTGCGAAGGTACTGGACTGCAGTACAAGTTCTTTGGATGGGTTGCCAAGAAAAAGGTACTACACCATGATTTGCATCCGTTATGGACTGAAGGTTAACTGGGCAGCTCATGTATATGATCTGCTAAGTGACAAGAAGAAAAACTATGGGATTCTATTGAGTCATCTGTTTTTAAGCCTGGGATGTCCATTGGCAAATGGTAAGACCATTCACGGTGGCAAAGAGTTCAAACTGTACGAGCCAGTGAGAAGTGTAGTCACTTCTAAGAGAAAGGCTACTACTAAAGCCGCTAAGGAACCTGCAAAGAAGGGCAAAAAGACTGGTAAGACCAGTAGGCCTGCTGATCAAACAGTAAGCACTACTGTTGAAGCTGGATCAGCACAGCCTGATATTGTGATACCTGAAAAGGTGATTGATGACTTCACCAAAGAGATTGAAAAGATGGAGACTGGATCATCTCCAGAAAGGACAGAATCAGAAGAAGTTGTTCCTATTCAACCTGCCAAGAGAATGAGGACAAGGAGTTCTGTGAAAGGACCTCCTAGAACCAAACCTGAAGGAAGAATTACAAAATCAAAGGCAAAGAGAAAGGTTACATTCTCTGAAGAATCACCTGAAACGGTGAGGGAGATATCTGCATCAGCAGAGAGACCAGTTGTTATTGAAGAACCTGCTGCTGAGCCTGCTGAAGACTCATATGTTGCACTGTCTGCTGAAGTTAGAGAAGAACAGCAGACTGGCACAACAAATGAAGGGGATGCACTTCTTCTGCACCCTACTCCTGTTGCTGCCACTCCACTTCAAACAGTGGAAAGTCCTGAAGCATAGAAGAGAAGGACTAGTAAGATTGTGATTCCCTACCTTACTGCCGCTGAAAAGAAGAGATTAGATGAGGCAGAGAGGAAAAGAAAGGCCGAAGAAAAGGCTGAGGAAGATCGCCTAAAGGCCCTTGAGCTCAAGAGACTGGAGGAAGAGGCCAGTAAAATGACTCAAGAACAAAGGGATGTTGTTTAAGCAGCAGAGTTGGCTGCTGCTATTGAAGCAAGCACTAAGGACTCACATGGTCCAAAGCATACTGGTGGCATTGTAATTGGTGAACAGAGAGATCCCACCAAGCCTAAACCAGTCATGCCTACTCCAGCAATACAACCTAAGAGAAGAGAAGAGGTCAAACTGGCATTGGAGATTGTCAGAGATGACCCTGATGCTTTTGAAGAGTTTATTAAAAGGTTGGATGCTGAAAATGCAAAGATCACTCGTATGACGATTTTCAATAAAGAGAAGATCAGATATAACAGATGGAGAGACTATCGTCTGACAAAGAGCAAAGATCAAATTGCAAGTTGGAAACCCTTTGCTGATGAAGAAGCCTGGGTGCTAAAGTGGCTGGAGACAGGTTCTCTAACTCAAGCACTAGACTCAGAATTCTTTCTGGATAAATTGAGACTGAGGATCAATCATATTGTAAAGGCTGAGGCAAAGAAGATTTATGAATCTGTTCCTGAGAAGTATGCTGAAAATGAAGACCTCAAGGAAAGATCAATCAAGCTGGCAGTTTCCCAAACAATGGAAACTTGGGCCAGAAAGACTAGGAAGATGAAGGGACAACCAAGCACTATGATTCCCCTTCCAAGTCTGAAGCAAATTGTTTATGGACCTACTATTAGGCCATATGAAGAGCTACCTGAGGATCCAATCTCCCCATTTATTCCACTTGATGATTTTACTTGGATTTCTCACATGTCTACTTTGGATAATGCAGGTTTGATGAGAACTGTTGTATCTGTTAAGAAGGTTGAACCACCTGCTGATCAGAATAAGGAGAAAGAAGGCACTTCTGTTCCTGTTGATAAAACTAAGGAAAAAGTAGGAAATTCTAACCCTGCTGATCAACCCAAATAAAAAGAAGACAAGTCTGAGCCAGCTGATAAATCAAAGGAAGAGGAAATCATTCCAAATCAAGCTGATCAAATAAAGAACAGGAGGATTCTGCTGAGCAAAATGATCAGACTAAGGAGAAGGAAAGCACTCCTAGTCAAGCTGATGAGACCAAGGAAGAAGAGACCGCTTCTGGTCCAGCAGATCAGATTACTGAAGAGACAACACATGCAGCAGAACAGATTACTGAGGAGGCAACTCCTGCCTTACCTCCTACTTCAACTGATATTTCTTCTCAATCTTTACAGCCAAGTCTGTTGGATTCCATTCAACAGATAATTTCAAGTTCTATGAAGGGACTAGAGGAGAAGATCACTGCTAATCTTTTGACTGCCTTAAGTCAACCAACTCAACAAGCTGCTACTGCTCCTACTTCGCTGATAGAAGACACTGCTCATAATGTGGAAGCTATCAGACAAGACATGGACGTTATTATAGCAAGAACTCAAAGTACAGCTGCTGGTTGGAGGGAGATTACTGAAACAGTTGAGACGGCCATTCATGCTGAGGATGAAACTCTGCAAAATATGATGAAGGACTTCAAGGCATCTGCTGATTTGTTGCTGGAAACTCAAATTCAGTTAGGTGACCAAGGAGAAGTTGTTCTAAACAGAATGGAGGCATTTGAGGCCAATCAGCTTAGACAACAAGCTCAACTGGATGCCATGGAAGAAAACATCAAACTTCTGTGTGAATCACTTCAAATCCCACCAGTCTTACCTAAATATCCAATCAACCCTGCTGATGATGACAAAAAGGGGGAAGATAGGGTACTTAGTGAAAAAGAAGACAGATTTGAAGACACTGAAGTACTGGGGGAATCTGCTGAAGATGAGAATGCTGATGAAGAAAATGAAGGCACTAGCAGACCAGTAGATCAGTTAAATACAGAAGAAGCTGATAAAACTGAAGCTGAAGAAACTCCTAAGGAAACAGCAAAAACTGACAAAGAGATTGCTGCTGCCAAGGACTCAGCTGAAGAACAGCTTAACCCTGATGCTAAACAAAATAAGTTGGAGCTATTGAAACAAAAGTTCTTTAAAGAGTTAGAAGCTGAGACTTCCAATCCTGAAGAACAAAAAGAGGACAAGCAAGAAGACAAAACAGAAGACTAGTCTAGTCTAGGTTACTTATGCTTGAAATCTTTGTAATTTTACTTTTTGCACATCTCATCTACCAAACTTGTAATATGTAATCTTTTCAAAATCTATAAAAAGTTCAAGTTTGAAATCCAATAGACTATTTCTATCTCAGAAATTTTTGAGGATCAAAACTTTAGTTTAGGTACAGGTACTTAGCTGAAGTTTTGTCATCATCAAAAAGGGGAAAATTGTTGGATGAAGATGAAGATGAAGTGCAAAGAACATAAGAAGATAAGGGAATGTTTTGATGATTTCCAAAACGTCAAAATCAGCTAAGTATGGAAAGCTTAGGTCCCTTAGAAGAATTTGAACAAGTGAAGAAGACATCAGAAGATTCAAAATTCAAAGCCCAGAAGACTACTGATCTCATGCTGAAACAGCAATCAGAAGGGTAGACCATCAGCTGACTCAAATAAGATTAGTTCAGTATTTGATCAGCAGAGTATCTATCAGCAAAGTTGCATCGATCAGCAGAGTAGAAGAGATCATGAGATAGTTCAACGGTAATAAATGCACTTGGTGTAATTAATGCTGCAAGAGAAGGGTAGTAATGGCAAATGATTGAAGAATATTCTCGGATCAGCATGGTGCATTAAATGCAGCTACAGGAAAGTACAGCAGAAAAAGTACTGTAGCAGGGAGTCGTTCTGAATTTGGGCTAAGGCTATGGATTTGAATTGTGATTTGCTTCAACGGTCATATTTTCAAATCCAAGTATAAATAGAGCTGATTTCGAAGAGAGAGACACACAACAACATTCTGAGATTTCGTTTTTGAAGCAGAAAATTTCTAAGTCTCAAGAAGCTCAAACAGCTCACTCGTCTGGTGGAAGTCATCTGTTGACAGAAACCCAGTTGAAGAAATTAGAAAATACATTCTGAGTGATTTTGTATTTAGCTGAGTGTTGTGCGAAGTTTGAATCCGTCTTTGTGAGTGATTTAACTTCAGAGGATAGGTTTTCTGAGTGATTTCCTATTGCGAGCTTACAGCCTTTTCATTTGTTGTTTAGGTGTAAGTGGAGACATATTGTAAACTTTGTGTTTATAGTATAACCCAGAATCTAAGTGATCTGGAAGAGTGGACTAAAGGATTTTCATCCATATAACCACTATAAAAATTATTTGTGTTCATTTGCATTCAAGTTTTTCTCGCATATTTCAAAATTGCATAAGTAAACACTTTGAATTGATTGAAAGATTTTAAAGGAGTTTTTAAACTGGGGATAAAATCTTTTAAAGACTTAGTCTACTTGTGAAAAACACTTTCTAATTATCCGCTGCAAGTAAACTCTTGAAAAACTAATTTTGCTGAAATCAGCTAAGTTGCTGTAAGATAAGTGGTCACTCTGCTGTTCAAGATTAGTTCACGATCAGCATAGTCAGCTTACTGTTCTTCATAAGCTTAGTCTGCTGACAGACGACAGAAAAGTTTTTAAGTCTAAAAATTTTCTGAGGTCTATTCACCCCCCCACCCCCCTCTAGACCTCATCTGACCACTTGGGACCAACAATGTAAATACCAGAATTTTTATAGTGGTTATATGGATAAATATCTTTTAGTCCACTCTTCCACGTCACGTAGATCTTGGGTTATACTATAATCACACAGATTACAATATACTCTGTTTGTGCCAAACAACAAATGAAATGGCCACAAGTTCGTAGTAAGAAGTCACAAAGAAATCCTATTCTCAGAAGCTAGATCACTCACTAAGATGGATCTACACTCCTCACAACACTTCTCTCTTACAAAATCACTCAGAAAATGTATATGTTCTTTGATCTTCATCTTCAACTTTTGTCAACAGATGACTAGGCTGATTGACTGAGCTGTTCTTGGAGTTTTGAGATTTAAAAAAATTCTGCTTTGAAAACTTGATTTCAGTTGTGTTGCTTCACGTCTCTAACTCTTGAATCATGCTCTATTTATACTTGAGATTTGAAATAGTGTCCATTGAAAAAAGACAACTTTTAGCTCCGCAAGTATTGGTCCCCCTTTTTCTGGAACGACTACATTCAACTGCGCACTGTACACTCTGCTGTACTTTTCTGTCAGTCTCATTAAATGCACTAAGCTGATACGAGGTTTTCTTCAATCATTTGCAATAAATACCCTTCCTCTTCAGCATTTAATTCCATCAGCGCATTTATTATTGTTGGGATGACTTGCTGATCACTTTCACTGCTGATCGAAATTCATCTAATTTGAGTCTGCTGAAATTCACCAGTCTGATTCCGACTTCAGCAACTGATCAGTAGTCTTTTGGACCATAAGATTTGACCATTCTGATTTGGTTTCTTCCTTGGTCAAAATCTTTTAAGAGGTTGGTTAGGCTTCCATTACTTAGCTGATGATGGTGTTTTGGAAATCAACAAAACCTCCCTTTACTTTTAAGTCTTCATCCAACAGTTATAATTTATGAAATAAGGCGATTGTGGGCTATTCTAGTTCGTGGGATTTTCTTGTTCGAGTGCACGTCAAGAAGTCCTGAAGATTTGTTGTATATTGGGAATAGACGTCGATTGAGTCTGCGCCAGGGCAGTGACGAATTCTTTTCCAAAGGGAGTGCGTTGCGCCTCTAACCGGGTTTTTCCGTTCCATCCCTCTTATAACTATTATCATCATCTAAAGTAAATTGAAAGTTTTGGTGGTGTCTGTGAATTTGTTGATTTTATGTTTCTCGAACTAACAATTTTAGAATAGAATTTTATTGCCAAATTGATATGTCAATTGAGTCCCACAACTGCTGTGACTAAGAAACAAAGTTGATTGAGTAAAAATCTTGCACTGAACCTGTTTGATAAAATCTCTATATAAGTGGGTTGAGTTAAATTAATTCATAAAGTGTCTTTAGCTTACTGGTTTTGATAATTAAAAATGGCTACTAATGATGAACAAAGCTCTATAAAACCTGAGAAATTTAATGGGTATAATTTTCGTAGGTGGCAAAAATAAATGCGTTAGTGGTTAACTTCCCTAGGGCAGTTTTCAGCAATTACTAATCCTAGTACATCTATAGAAAAAACTAATGACGGTGATACATCTAGTGAGTCAGTAGATTAAGATTACTTGTGTCATGATCGTATACTTACTACCTTGTCAAATTAAATGTCTTATATGACATTTCTCACTCTACTGATACAACTAAGAAACTTTGGGATCCACTAGAAAGAAAATATGGACAAGAAGATGAATATCTAGATAACTATGTAATTGGAAGATAACTAAGCTTTAAAATGACCGATGACAAATCAATTGTACAACCACCTCAAGATTCCCAAGCTATTTATGAAGAATTAGGCCAAAGGAATATTAAGGTTGATAAAAAAGTTTCTCATTCATACTATAATCGAAAATCTTCCTCCTTCATGGCAATCCGTTGCCATTTCACTTAGGCATAAACGTGAAGCCACAAGTCTTGATAATTTGGTAATTTCTCTTCAAATAGATGAAAGACAAAAAGAAAATAAAAAATTAGCACGTAGTGATTTCAAAAGTGCTAATCTCATTGAAGGAAAGAGAAATAACTCCAAGAAGAAAGGAAATAAAAAGTATAATGATAACCTAAACGCTAAAGTTAATATTAATAAAAACAATTATAATAACAATAATAAGAGGGGATGTTTTATTTGCGAAAAAACCCAGCATTTTGTAAGGCATTGTAGGCATCATGACGACAAGAATATGAAAGCATAAGAAGCAGTGGCAGAGCCAGAAATTTTTTTCACCGGGATCCTTAGAAATTTTTTTCATCGGAGTCCTTATAAATTAATGAGTATTATTTAAATTTTTTTTTCCTATACCATAGGAGCAAAATAAATGGATATGATGGAGTATATATTAAAATTAACTTGAAATTAGATTTATGCTTTTTTTTATATGTAAACATGTTGGGGCCCCAAAAAGTTTGTGGGGCCTAGGCCATGTCCTAGATTGTCAAGATTGTCAAGTGGCCAAGGCGGCTCTGAGAAACCCTCAACATGTAATCGACAGATATATTAATTAGTAAAGCAAGTGGGCTAAGAATGCATCAATGATAAATGTATATTGTCTAATTTTACCAATGGGAGTCAAAAAACTTTTACTTAAGGATTGCATGGAAATTTCCAACTTTTGGAAATGTACTTTTATAGATTTTTCCCTTTTAGTTTCGTCGTGTAATTGTACGTACCATCGACAGTGATTGACGGCTCATGCATGCATTTAAAATAGGCAAAATTTTATTTTTAACCCTGTAAAACGACTGTATTTTAAAATTTACCTTTTCTTATGATACTTTGAAACCATCTTCAAGGAAGTCTTTATAATTCAAATTATAAGAAAATTTATAAGTTTTTTTTTTTAAAATTGAGCTCCAAGCAACATCTTAAATTTATGAAACTCTTATATGATTTACTTTGGACTCTCGTATATGAGAGTCCAAAGTCAAGTGAAAAATTATTATATGCAGGAAAGTACAACTACTTTTTTGTATTTTCCTGAATATCAAAATATAAAGTGAAAAACTTAAAATATAAACTAATTGTTGGAATGTAAAATAAAAATTGGAAATATATATAACATCACTTTTTACATTTTAAGATAATAGGCCATAATTTAAGAGGGCTGTTGGAGATGGCCTAACTATATATGTTATTATTATGTCACTGTCATCAATTTGAGTCTTTATCGGTGAAAATCATCAATTTATATCTTATTTGACCGGAGACTTTATTTTCTTGCCCAAAATCATCAATTTATGTCTTTTATGATGGAATTTTTTAATTTTAATGGAGAAATTCATGTGTCGAGTGACACTTAAAAATTTCATATTTTGACTCCAAAATTTGTTTGTCCAAGTCACGTGATATGTCTATAACTTCAATTTTTTATGGAATAACGATTATAATTCCCCGCAAAAATCAGAGATACCTTTAAACATGTAAAATTCACAATCACATTTACCTCAAATTATATTTGAATTGTACAGTGAAATTTATATTGCTAAAGATAGATATATTCAATTTCTGGGGAACTTTAGTTGTTTTTTCATACAAAAAATTTGAAGTTTTATATAGACCTATCATGTGACTTGGACTTACAAATTTTATAGTCAGAATCTGAAATCCTCAATTTTGAAGTGTCACACGACATATGATATTTTTAGCGAATATTAAATTATCCGTTTATGTAGTACATAAATTGAAGATTTTCTTAAAAAAATTAATTTTTCTTGTCAAATAAGATATAAATTAATGATTTCCAACAATAATTAAAAAAATCAGCCATAAGAACTGAAATTAATGATGTCGAATTTTGAAATGCATTCATATTAAGAGGTCAAAAATGAAATTTAGCCTCCAAAACATTTGCATCGTGAATTTATCGGAAAAAATGAAGCATGATTGTATTAATTAAAGTGAAAAAATGCTATCTCATATAAAACCAAAATAAGTAGATTAATAATTGTTATCATAATACACTAATTGATTTGTTTTCTTACAAATAACTAGGGCGGACCTGATTAATTGGAGAACTCAAGTAAACGGGGGGAGGGGTGTTTATGAGGTGGGTTGGATTTTTTTTAAAAAAAAATTATAAATATTTATTAATTATATATAACTTAATTATTTTAATAAATATTAAATATATTAATACTATTATTTGAACTTTACATTTAAAAAACAAATTATGTTTCTCTAATTTTTTTGCGAATTTATATTAAAGTATTATTTGATCTATTAATATTGTATATAAAACAAAATTAGCTAAATAGATATGTAAATATTATAAGTAAAATCTCCAAATTTGTTCGCACTGATCTTATTCAAGCCAATTTTGAAATCGGACAAAAATATGAACTAAAATCGTCAGTGAATTTGAAGATGTGGGGTTGTTTTGCCAACATGAAATGCTATGGGGTAGAATAGTCCTCCAAATTGATCCGAAAGTGTCTTATTCAAGTCAATCTTCAAATTGAGCAACAATGTGGACTAAAATCGTCATTAAACTTAAAGATGTGGGGTTATTTTGCCAACATGAAAAGTTATGGTGTAAAATTATTAGACAACATAAGTAATGACATCAATTATACATTAAGAGTAACTGTCACGTCATCACTTAACGGCCAACTTTTACGACGGTACCAAAAGTGATTTCATTTATTAAATTATGTTACCAATTGTGTCATCTTTAATGTTAATAGTATCACAAGTGAGAATCGACATATAGCTTAGTACCACAGATGTAATATTTACATAACTAAGCATGTGACCAAGTTGACAAATTTTTTCCCAATATGATATTTTAGATAAAAGTATTTTCCAAAATGACTTAAACTGAAAAGTATTTCCCCAAATGTACTTCTTGTGGAAAATCGCAGTTGCCAATTGGCGATTCTTCAAAAAATCGCAATTGGCAACTGCGATTCTTCATTTCTACAAAATTGTGTAAAATAAAAATAAAATAAAAATTTTATCAAAAATCGCAATTAGCAACTGCAATTTTTTGTTTATTTTTTTTTTTTTTTTTGGATAAAATGGCTTGAGTTTTGTAAGTATCATATAAATATTAGTAATAGTAATTTAAATGACATGTTTAAGGGATAATGTTGATGGACTGGGTTTGTCATTCCACATTATAGTGAATGTTGGAAACGTTGCTATATTTCAACGTTGTTCATTTTCTGTTTTGAACTTTATGCTTTAATAAGCAAAGAGTATTTGTTATTGACGCCATTAGAGCTCTTCATAATTTATGGTCTAGTTGTTCATTATTTCAGGTGCCTAATAATTTTTTTAGTCACATTGTATAAATTATTACATTTATTTACAGCCTTGTTCTATTGGGTTTGCTGTTGGTGGGGGAGAAACATTTAAATAAGTCCTATTACAAATATAAATATCAAATATTTGAAAAATTCAAGTCTGTTATAAAATTAAGCTAAAATTAACAACAAATCTAAGTAATTTGTGGAATGTAAAGAGCAATTAGAATGGAAGGGGAGAATATCATATTATTCATTCTTGTTGGTTTTTGTGTATACAATACATGATAATGTCCTCTATTTATAGGACCAAAGAAAGAGACAATAAGACTAGAGTTACAATACTATTAAATGGTCCTATTATGACGTTCAATACAAACGTTACAAAACCTTTCAAATGTGGCCTTTATCCTTTCAAATGTGGCATTTATGATATTCTTCAATAGGAGGTTACAAAACTAGGACAAAATATTTCATGGACATTCACTAATATTATATATTTTATAACACTCCCCCTTGGATGTCCATTGCTTATATGTAATATGCCTCGTTAAAAACCTTGCCAGAAAAACTCTGTGGGAAAAATCTGAACAAGGAAAAAAGTGTACACATTCATATATGGCTAATAAGCGTGTTACATTGCCTCATTAAAACCTTGCCAAGAAAACCCATTGGGACAAAAACTTGGACGAAGGAAAAAGAGTACAATGTGTAGTTTGTTATCAATGACACGCTCCCCCTGATGTCAACACGAGATCCACAATGCGACAAGTTCAATTTTGTGGATCATCCTTCTGAATGATGTAGTCGATAATGTTTTAGCCAAAAATATTATTATCTGACTTAATTTAATGAACATCAATATCACCATTAATCTGAAGCTTGTGGGTGAGGAGTACTTCGGTGATATGAATTTATGTCATCTTCGATATAAGTCAACATTATATTCACATAATAATAATTGATGTTGGATGAAGATGAAGATGAAGGCACTAAAGAAAGTTTGATAAGGGAGGTTTTGATGCATTCCAAAACTTCAGAAATTGGCTAAGTATGGAGTAACTTAGCTGATAAACTTATCAAGGAATTTTGACTAAGCAATGAAGACAATCAGAAGAGTCAAAGTTTCAAGGTCCAAGACTTCTGATCTGCTGAAGTAAAGTTATCAGATTAGTGAAGATCAGCCGACTCAAATCAGATTTGTTCAAGTTTGAGATCAGCCGAGTTCACCATCAGACGTATACTTTCGTCAGCCAAGTAAAGAAGATCAAGAAGTGTTCCCAACGGTAATAAATGCCCTTTGGAGTAATAAATGCTGAAGTACAAGGTTATTAAAGACAAATGATTGAAGAAATGCTTCGCATCAGAAGAGTGCATTTAATGCTGCATTTAATGCTGCCTGCAGAATAGTACTGTTCAGTACGGACAGACTGCAAAAGAGCCGTTCGCGGATTTTAAGGACCAGTACTCGAGGAATTTGAATCTTGTCTCTCTTCAACGGACACTTTTCAATCCTCAAGTATAAATAGCTGAGAGAGACGAAGAAGAAACAAGCAACACACTTTCTGAGAGAAATTTTCGAAGCAGAATTCTCCTAAGTCTCAAGAACAGCTCACTCATCAGCTGAGTCATTTGTTGACGAAAGCAGAGTTGAAGAATCAAGAAAAATACATCTTCTGAGTGATTTTGTAAACAAGAGTGTTGTGCGAAGTTGTGATCCATCTTTGTGAGTGATCAAACTTTAGAGGATAGGTCTTCTGTGTGATTTCCTATTGCGAACTTGTGGTCGTTTCATTTGTTGTTCGACGCAAGCAGAGTATACTGTAAACTTTGTGATTATAGTATAACCCAAGATCTGTGTGACTTGGAAGAGTGGACTAAAGGATATTCAAATCCATATAACCACTATAAAAATTGATTGTGTTTTTACATTGTTTTAAAACTGCATATTTACTGATTGCATAAAACACACTAAGTTAACTGTTTGAAAAGAAGTTAAAAAGGAGTTTACAAAACTGGGGAAACATTTTTCAAACTGCTAAGAATACTTGTGAAAAACACTTTGAAAATCCGCTGCAAGTACTCTAAGTATTAAAACTGATTTTAACAAATCAGCTAAGTAACTATCAGACGAGTGGTCAACAAATCTGTTCAAAGATTTGTTCGCGAACAGAGTTGTAACTTACTAATCTGATCAGCTTAGTCTGTTCAGTTGAAGAAAAGTTTTAAAGTTAAAATTGCAAGAAAATTTTAAAGAGGTTTATTCACCCCCCCCCCCCCCCCTCTAAACCTCTTCTGACCACTTGGGACCAACAAGTGGTATCAGAGCAGGTGGTTCATTTGAATCAACTGCCTGATCAACGAGCTTGATCCAAGTGTTTTTCAAAGGTTTTTAAAACTTTTCAAAAGAGCATCTTTTTGAAAAAAACTAAAACTTTTTGAAAAATGGACTGTATCAGTCATGTTCCCCACATTGCTGGTATGTCTTTTGAGGATTGGAAAATCAGAATGGAGATTTTCCTTGCTGCCTATAATGACAACATGTACACATGTATCATTAAAGGTCCATTCAAATTCACCAAGACCATCATAGTAGATGAAGCTGAAATGGTGGTGGAAAAAGATCTGACAGAGATGACAGCCGAGGAAATAAAGCTGTTCAATCTGGATAAAGTTGGCCGTTTCATCATGACCAAAGCCCTGGATAATGACCGGTTTGACAAGGTCAAACACTGCAAAACTGCAAAGGAGATGTGGGACAAGGTTCGTGACATGAGCGAAGGAAACGACGCCATCAAAGAGCATCAGCTCAGTGTTGCTTTGGAAAAGCTGGACAACTTCAAGATGAAATCTGGAGAGACCATTGATCAGATGGATACCAGGTTCACCAGGACGTTGAATGAAGTTTTAAAGTTGGGAAAGACCTTCACAGACAAAGAGATAACCAACAGAGTACTGAAGGCCCTACCCCCAAAGTTCAACATGAAAGTGACAGCTATGGAAGAATCAAGGGATTTGGGAAAAATCTCTCTTACAGAGCTGTTTTCTGTACTCAAGGCTTATGAGTATAAACTGCCTAGGATGGGTATTGAAGAAACCTCAACTTCAGGACCCACAGCTGCACTGGTTGCTGCTGAAAATCAAAGAAGACCAGCCCAAAGAATTGCGGAAGTGGACTCATCTGATGAAGCCACTCTACTCAACAAAAAGGAGTACACTGCTGGAGACGTTGCACTGTTGATGAACAATTTCAAGAAGTTCTATAAAAGAAAAATGAAGAACAAATACAACAATGCTTCTACTTCTAAACCTAACTTTTCTTCTCAAGATAAAGAAGATTATAAATCAAAACTGATGTGTTACAACTGCAGGAAATTGGGACACTTCATCAAAGACTGTCCATATCCAAAAGCAGAGAAGTACACTGAAGAGGAGAAGAAAGTAAGAAAAGAAAGAAAGTATCAGAGAGGGAAAGCAATGATGGCTGAAGCAGAAAAGCTTGCTGCTGTCTGCCCATCTGATTCAGATTCAGACTCGTCTGATGAAGAATCTTCTGATGAAGAAAAGCCTGCTCTCCTGTGCCTGATGGCAAAGGACTCTGATGACTCTGAGGATGAGGTAACTCCTCAAAATAATGAATTGTTTGATTCTCTAGAGCAAATGATGTTAAATAATACTACTATTGCTGGAGAATTTGTAAAGCTTAAGGAAGAGATGATCCTGCTAAAAGAGCAAAACAGTTCACTGAAACTTTTAGCTGAAAAGCCAAAAGAATCAGCTGAATATAAACAGCTTGAGCAAGAGCATGAATCTCTGAAAGCTGAATGTGAAGTTTATAAAGGAAAAATCATGGAACTTGAAAAGATTATCGAGTCTCATGAAAAATCATCTGTTGCATCCACGCATACATCTAGCAAACAGAAGATGCCTTTAGAACAGGATAAGCAAGAGTTGAACCATACTGAAAAATTCATATCAGCTGACAATAGTAAGGTCATTCTGTATGTTCAAACTGCTAGACCTACTTCACCTGAGAAAGAATTAAAGGAGAAGAAATCTCCTAAGGCTAAAAAGAGCAAAGAGCCTAGTGTAGGAAATAAGACTAGTAAGACCAAACAGCAGAGTCCTAAGAAGTCTGCTGATAAAGCTAAAGTCAATCAGACTAGTGGTAAAGCTAAGTCTAAACAAGTTGAGCAAGCACCTAGTAAGCCAAAGAAGCATAAGAACAAGAAAAATCAAAATGCTTGGTATGGAAATGAGTCATATTATGTGCAACCTGCTGCATATCATCCTATGTATCATGCACCTCAGTTTCCTAGTTACTATGCACCTTACCCTGCTCATCCAATGCATGCATATACTGCATATCATGCACCTTACCCTGCTTATGAACATTATTCATATCATACTGATCATCAACATGACTTATCTGATAATTATGATAAAAATGAAACTGTTCATACTCCTGTGAAAACTCAGAAACCTAAGAAGCCTAAGACTTCAACATCTTGGGTTGTCAAAGGTGGAACTAATCCTTCAGGACCCTCTCAATAAGGGTACCTAAAACAATTTTATTTTTGTTTTGTAGGTTAGGATTAGGAGTAGGAGTAAAGTAGAGAAGATCTGGTATTTGGACAGTGGATGTTCAAGACACATGTGTGGAAACATACATGAGCTGACTGATGCAGTTGCTGTGGATGGTCCAAGTGTTACATTTGGAGACAGCAAAGAAGGCAAGATTAAAGCTAAAGGAAGAATAATCAGAGGAAACATAGAGATATCTGACGTCTCATATGTCAAAGGCCTCAAATACAATCTGCTGAGCATAAGTCAATTCTGCGACAAAGGATATTCAGTCATCTTCTCAACAGATAAGTGCTACGTTGAACAGATAGGTACAAAGAAGGTAATTTTATCTGGAAGACGACAAGGGAATGTCTACATAGTCGACTGGAGTTCTGCTGACAAGAACTCAAGTGTTTGTTTGGTAGCATCTGCTACAAGTGAAGTCAGTTGGCTGTGGCACAAAAGGATGAATCATTTAAACTTCAAGACCATCAACAGATTAATCAAGAATGATTTGGTAGAAGGGATTCCAAAAGCAGTCATGAGCAAAGATAAGCTCTGTGACGCCTGTCAGAAGGGTAAACAAATCAAGTCATCATTCAAAAGCAAGAAGCACCAATCTTCTGGAAGGATATTGGAGCTGTTACATATGGACTTATTTGGCCCTATTGATCCAGTCAGCAATGGTGGAAAGAAATACTGCCTAGCTGTTGTGGATGATTATTCAAGATATACTTGGGTGATTTTCATGAAGAAGAAAAGTGAAACCAAGGAATGTCTTACAAATCTGATGGAACTGATCCAGAATGAGAAGACTATCAAAATATTGAAGATCAGATCAGATAGAGGGACAGAGTTTACAAACTCTACTGTTGAAGAGTACTGTAACATCAAAGGAATACATCATGAGTACTCTGCTGCCAGAACCCCTCAACAAAATGGTGTTGCTGAAAGGAGAAACAGAACACTAAAAGAAGCTGTCAGAACCATGATAGCTGAAGCTAAACTGCCTCAAAGATTTTGGGCAGAAGCAACAAATACAGCATGCTTCACCCAGAACAGATGTATGATCAACAAAAATCAGAACAAGACGCCATATGAAGTTTGGAACAACAGAAAACCAAACATTCATTACTTTAAGATTTTTGGTTGTAAATGTTTTGTATTGAATAATGGGAAAAATCACCTAACTGCATTTGCAGAAAAGGCTGATGAAGCTGTCTTTGTAGGATACTCATCTGTTAGTAAAGCTTATAGAGTTTTCAATAAAAGAACATTACTAATAGAAGAATCTATCCATGTAGTATTTGATGAGCCAAGTCAATCTTCTGAAAAGAATCAAAGTGTTAATCAAGATCTGTCTACTGATCTACAGAAGCTAGACATTGGAAGAAATGAAGAATATGTTCCCATCATACTACCTAATCTAAATTCAGCTGATAACTCAAGTGCTGTTCAAAATCACAGTGCTGATTGTCTAACAGACGAGTTGCAAACAGCTGACAGACCAGTGACTGTTCAACAGACGACAAATGTTCAACAGACTACTACTGTATCTCCAACAGTAGTATTGCAAGATCAAAACAGAGGACAACATTCAGACCTGCAACCTGATCTCAGATGGCTCAAGAATCATCCTCCTGAATTGGTGATTGGTGATCCTTTAGATAAAGTGAAAACAAGAAGAGCTGCTGCACAAGATGCCATGTTTGTCACTTTTCTATCTCAAATGGAGCCTAAGCAAATTGAAGAAGCTCTAAATGATTCCTTCTGGATAGAAGCTATGCAAGAAGAGTTGAATCAATTTGAAAGGAATGAAGTCTGGTACTTAGTTCCTAGACCAAGTCATCAAAGAGTAATTGGCACTAAGTGGGTATTCAGAAATAAGATGAATGAAGATGGTATTGTTACCAGAAACAAAGCAAGACTAGTGGCCAAGGGGTATTGTCAAGAAGAAGGAATTGACTTTGATGAAACTTTTGCACCAGTAGCAAGACTTGAAGCAATCAGACTGTTTCTTGCCTATGCTGCTTACAAGAACTTCACTGTCTATCAGATGGATGTGAAGTCTGCTTTTCTCAATGGAGAATTGCAAGAAGAAGTGTACGTTGAACAACCTCCTGGATTTGAAGTTTATCAAGAAGAGGACAAAGTATATCGTCTGAAGAAAGCCCTCTATGGACTGAAACAGGCTCCAAGAGCATGGTATGATACCTTATCTGATTTTCTTTTAATTAAAGGATTTCGAAAAGGTAAGGTAGATAAGACCTTGTTTACAATTGAATGGGAAAATCATATATTACTTGTGCAAATATATGTGGACGATATTATCTTTGGTTCAACTAACCAACAGATGTGTGATAAGTTCTCCAAGCTGATGCAGAATAAGTTTGAAATGAGCATGATGGGTGAACTTAACTACTTTCTTGGACTGCAAGTTAGACAGTTGCCTGATGGGATATTCATTAGCCAAGCAAAGTACACAAGAGATCTGTTCAAAAAGTTTGGTATGGAAACTAGCTCTACTGCTACAATTCCTATGTCTACAAGTCTTCGTTTGGATAAAGATGAAGATGGCAAATCAGTGGACATAACCAAATATAGAGGCATTATTGGTTCACTGTTATATCTAACAGCAAGCAGACCTGATATAATGTACTCAGTTGGAGTCTGTGCAAGATTTCAATCAAACCCCAAAGAATCTCATCTCTTAGCTGCCAAGAGGATATTGAAGTATGTTAAAGGCACTCAAGAATTGGGATTATGGTATCCTAGAGAATCTGGATTTGAACTTATTGGTTATTCAGATTCAGACCTTGCTGGCTGCAAGATTGACAGAAAAAGCACAACAGGTGCCTGTCAGTTCTTAGGTAGTCGTCTGATCTCATGGATGAGTAAGAAACAAACCTCAGTTTCTATATCTACTGCTGAAGCTGAATATATAGCTGCTGGAGCTTGTTGTGCACAGATACTATGGTTGAAGCATCAACTAGAAGACTACAACATCAAGATCAGTGGAATACCAATCTACTGTGATAATACAAGTGCAATCTCACTTACTCAGAACACTACAAGTCATTCAAGGACTAAACATATTGAGATTAAGCATCACTTCATTAGAGATCATGTGGAAAAAGGCAATGTGTTGATTGAGTATGTTCATACTGATAATCAGATTGCTGATATCTTCACTAAACCTCTAAGTGAAGCAAGGTTCTCAACTTTAAGAGCTGAGTTAGGACTACTAAATTTGGATGCATAAGCTGAGGGGGAACTCATCAGAAGACTGGAGTTCAACAGCTTAGTCATCGTTTATTATCTTCAAGGATTAACTCTCAACAGACTAGTTAACCTATGAATTCTTAAACTCAGGGGGAACGTGTAAGACTAGCGGTACTTCTGAATTAAAGATGAAATATGTTAATGACAGTTAGTTGAAGTTATGTTTTCATCAGAAGACTCAACTATCGAAGATTAAAAGTTATTTTATCTAGCTGGATTGACAAATAGCTGAGGAAGGTTATCAGCTATTGGCATTCTCTGATAACAGCATTGTCATCAGGACAGTAGTCCATCAGATAAGTGTTTTTCATACTCATCTGATTAAACTAATAAAAGCGAACCAACTAAAAACGTTTTACTCAAAACACGCTTTTATAAGTAACTGTTGGGCGGTACATATTCCCGCTCTTCATTAAATATCTTTTGAATTTGAAAGGTCGTAACTGACGCCGCACGATCAGCACTGACAGAAATACGGATCTAACGGTTGGAAATTATCACGAAAACCAAAAAACCCCAACTCTATAAATCCTCATCTGATCAGTCGAGTAGCTCTTTACGCACCCTAAACTTTCAAAAGCAATTGTGAGAAAATTTTACACAAGTTTTCTGCAAAAATCCTTTCCTTTTCACTAACTTTCAACAGATTGAAATGGCCGCTGAAGGTATGTTCTTGGATTATGAATCTTATTATCAGTCTGGTACAAGTTTGATGAAAGAATTGTTGGAGAAATTCAAATCGGCACAGTTGGTAAATTTCATGGAGTACAATG